>JAKXYG010001153.1:0-339084 GCA_025895645.1 Cardicola forsteri | reverse complement strand
TAGTAGTAGTAGTAGTAGTAGTAGTAGTATGGTTATGGGCTTAGATACTTCAGTAAAAGTAGCTTTCAGAACATTTAATAACGATTTAAGGTGACTAGGCGGTTTTAAATTAATTAGACACATTTTTACTTATTTTCAGAAGTACTATGGAACGCAGATTTTTTATTTAAAACTGAATAATTGGCAAGACATTTACTTTTATTTAACGGTTTAGAAATATTAACTAAACTTTCAACGCAATTTAAAACAGTACAATTACTTTTATGAACAAACGGCAGGATATCATTATTTTATTTTTACTTGCTTTTTAGTTTGTAATATTAATTTTTCTATATTTTTTAGAATTGGAATGCGTGGTCTAAAGTCAGATACTATCTTAGGGTGAAGAATTTTAGGACACTTGTAGGAATTATTTATATAATTAGGGGTTGAATAATTGTGAACATTATTACATTTTATACACCAGGTATGGAGAATGTATTTCTATATAATTGCAAAATGATGTACATATATTTAAGTAGATGCTGAGAGTGTTATTAAGAAAATTGGTGATTAGGTTTAAATCAACATTTATTAAAGGCAATAAGTTTTGAAGTAAATTGTTTATTTTAAATATTGCATGTATATTATTATTATTATTTATTGTTCTACGTTTTCCAAACATTTTGCTTATATATTTTAAAATTATTTCAAGATAAATATTAGAAAATTAAGATTTATTGGTACATTTATTAATGTATTTTTTCCGTTTCAAAAGGTTTGTTTACATTTTTATTGTATTATAGGATCTAGATTTGTATATAGTTTTGTTAAATTAGCATCCTAGTACCCAAAGTAGTTGGGATAATTTTTTTATTAATACAAAATATTAATTGTAGTATTTTAGTGATTTTGCCCACTTGTAACAATGACGAACATTATTTGTTAACAACATTTTTTTATAATTGTGGTTTATTTTTAAAAATTAGCTAGTCAATATAGTTAAACTACTAAATTTGAAACCGAGTGGCCTTTGTTGTATTTTCGAAATTTCTACTTGATGAAGAATGTTTTTTGTGATATATTGAAGACATAAAAACTAATTAAAAGATTAGGACAAAAAACGTTTTATTAGTTTTATGTTTAACTAATTATAAATAATAGTAATAATAATGTCAATATTACTAATGATTTAGAGTAATAACACGTTTTGATTCACACGGGTGACACATGTTTAAATTGTTAGACTTGTACTTTAGAAGATGTTTAAATTTCACTATTAAATGCAAGCCCTTATGTAGATGCGCTAAACATTTATTTTCTAAAAAGTGTTTTTCATAAAACATGTAACCAATAAGTCAAGAAAAGTATTTTTTGATTGGTACTATTTTGAATGTCTTACAGGAAACATATTTTGTAAGTGGGCATTTTCACGAAGCTGAACAGAGGCCTTCATTTCGTACTGGTGGTGGGAATCGAACTCATTTTTACCTAGGTTTGAGTCGATCTCTGTACCGTTAGACTACCTTGGCATAATTTATTATTATTATTACAGTTAGCTTAGATATTTCAGTAGAAGTACATTCAGTATTATGAAATAGAAAAATACACTCTTGGCATGAGAAAAGAAAATCAGAGATTGATGAAAAATGAAGATTATATAATAATTGCAAAATGAAAATAAAAAAGATTTTAGTAACAGTTATGGAAAAGGTTTCATAAATTCCTCAAAGCATATAGCGTTATACTACACTTAGTGGGAAAGATCAGTAACTATAATGTTGTGTTGGTTATGCTAAAACCAAAATAGAAAAAATCAGATTACATAAAGCTAGACAGTTCCCAAAGTGAAAACACTAAATTAGAATTTAAAAGACATAAAAATAGTATATGTTCCATATGTTCTGAATTAGTTAGAAATTTCAAGTTAATATTAAAATTCAAAAGTTTATTGATATTTTTAAAAGAATAGTGATTTTAAAATTGTTAGACTTTAAAAATAGATTTTAAAGTAGCACGGTGTACATGTTTGGTGCCAATTGAACAAGTTTTTAATTTTAGGTGGAGTGTGCGTATGTGTTGATTTGAATATCGGTAGATGTACTAAGTTTAAAAATCGTCGATTATAAAAATTATTTTGAATGTCAAAAATATATATGTATATTTAAAGGGCGTTGTTTTATATTGATTTTGTCAATATAAACATTTATTTACTTTTGGTCAAAGTTTTACACACTTTTTTCCACTAATTAATTTCCAAAAACACTAACTTTATCCATAATACACAGAAAGTTTTTGCAATCAAAATTTGGTTTATTAACTGGAATAGATAGCAGATATTTATGTATGCTTAAAAGAAAATGATTGATTTTAACATTGATTGCTAATAAGGTTAACTATTACTTAAGTACAGAAATGGATGATTGTAATTGAAGCACACGTGTAAATAATTAAAATAAGTTATTTTTTAATTGTTCAAAGAGGCTTCGTAGTGGCACAGGTTGTTAGATTCGCAACTGAGTTGACATGTTTTTGGGTTTTATTATTGGAAGTAAAACAATGGAAAGCGATTACGGTAGTAATAGAGAATTATCATCTACCAATAATGAATTTTCTTATGAGCTTCGATGGCTTTTAGTTTTCTTCTAACCAGTTCATTTTCTATTCTGTCCAATTTGGACACTTCCAACGACCATCGAAGCATTTTCATTTCTACTAAATTCAGTTTTCTCTCTTGGGCTTTCTTAATACTCCACGTTTCCGATCCGTACATCAGGGTCGGTCTCACTGCGGTCTTAAACTTTTTATCTTTTATCCTTATTATTATTCTTGTCACACCGAACTCTTGTAAGTTTCCTCCAGTTATACCATCTTGATAATATTCTTTTCGCTATCTTTGTATTCAAATCTCCATTTTCTTCTAACGAGGAACCAAGGTATTTAAATCTTCTCACTCTCAACAATTCTTGGTGTTGTATTTTGATTTCCCTATCATTTTCCTTTGTTGTATTCATGTACACTCTTTTTCTTGTTCTTAATCCTCGATTCTCCAGTGCCTTATATACATACATTTATATATATATATATATATATATATATATATATATACTGATACGTTATATGTTTGTGACTGAATAAAATATACAAAATGAATTCATCTCACAGTTTACGTCTTCTATTGTTTTTATTTGGGATTATAAAGGGAACTCATTGCTTTAAAAATATTTGAATCAATTTCCGAAGACCTTGGTTTTATTTTACTTTTTCTAGCTAAGATAACAACTATTTTGTTTTTTATTCAATATTCATGAATTTTCATTTTTGCACATTATTTTCATTATACAACATTGAATATTTTTTTTGGTTGTTGTGTAGACGATTTCCGATGAAGAATTGTTTCACAATCATTCAATACGTTCGTTTTTGGATGAAGCCAAGCGCAGAGCTATAATGGCAATTCGCAATTCACACAGAAAAGTGGATAAAAATTCAAGGCGCGATTCAGTGTTAGATTTTGATTTTATCGATTTAACTAACAAGCGTTTTAGTGGTTTAGATTTTAAAAAAATATCACAAGCGGTAAGTTTGAATAATTTTCCGTTGTTTTGTTTTAATTTACAAGGTTCTCATTATATACCTATTTAAGGTGACCGAATGGTTACATAGCCAAACTGCTGACTGCTACTCTTGATACAAAGTCAAACAATACTGACAACACTCAAATGGTACTTGCATGGCTATTTTTGTTAACTTACAGCAGTAGAGAAAATTTACTCAAATGTCGAAGTTTGTCATTCTGATCTTTTATATGCGAAAAACGTACATACTCGCATTACGCTTAAAACATAAGTTGGTGGCAAAGTTACCTCTTTATTAATTATAAATTTGAATAGTTTTTCCAATTCCTATACGAAGAGGTTGTCGGATGCGAATTAAACTTGGAGGGATAAATGAAGTTTATTGATTAGAAGACCGCTTCCTTGCGACAACACCAATGTTCACAGGAATTGACAAGGCAATCTTCTTTAGGGTTGATACCGGTTGATTGATCTACAAGCAAAACCGGCTGCATATGGTAAACAGTTGCCTTGAGATACCTTTTAAGCATTTTGGGTGTTTGCTAGCACTTATTCACTAAACGAGAATCTAGTGAAAGCCCAGTTATACTGCTATGCACTCGGTCCCTGCTGTTATTAGTCTAGATACCTGTTGGTACTTAGTCCAGGACGCACCACATGGAGGATGAACGGTTAGGAATATCACCATTATTGGAAATTGAGTCTTTATAAGCATTACTCAAATCCTCAAGATCTATGGATAGTTTTTTTTTAATATTTGATAAGAAGTTATGATAAATTATATAAATAATTTGATATTTAATTATATATTTTAAAATATACAAAAGGTGAAAAGTCGTTTCAAAGTTATATAATTGTAATTATTAAACGCCTTTTACAACATATTGTTAATTACATGTTTAACTTTTAAAAATATTGTGTTGTGGCTCAACTTTGTTTTATTGAATACAGCACGAACGTTCTTATTATAGAAATTTTGGTTTATATTAAAATAAACCGAAAAATCAAAATTTTTACGAATATGGATAAAAATAAATAGTAATGCATTTGTGTTGTGCATACCTTTCAAGTGTCAAACCGACTTGGTAGGTCGTTTTTGTTTCGGTAATTAACTCTAACGTTGTCCAAATTCATGTTATTCACCGAAAAAATCAAATTTAAACAGACTAAAATAAAAGTAGTTGTTTTTGTCAGGTTGTCACTTCACATTAATAGTATTCAATTGATTCCAGTATAATGAGTCAAAATATTTATTAGCATATTCAAATGAAGGGATTGCCAGACTAAACACTACATTGACAACCAAATCAAGATTGTGCAAAAGCATTTGATTTAAGCGGTTATAAAATGACGGTCATAATGATAACTAGATATTTTAGAGTGTGATGCAAAAAACGATGTGATAACTAAAACAACTGCATATATTTTTCTTCAATGTTTGACGTTACATATTTTATGTTGGTGATTTTCCTTATTGTTATTTAATGTTAATTTTACTTTTAACAATGATGTATCGACGAAATTATTAATTTGTTTTATCACCAATATAATATTGTATATTGTGCAATAAAAGTCGATTCTTAATTTAAACTGATAGAAAAGTTTAGGTTTGATTACAGTTGTTTGACAGAATTGAGGCAACAGATGCTGCTTATTTTGGACATATAACTTATTAATATACTTCTCAGGTGATACTTGAGAAATATTAATTGAAAATATTCATACTAATAATTTCTATTTGTAATACACAGTAACATTTAGTCTAGCAAATAAAATATCTATTTATTAAAATTAAAAAAACCCCGTAATTTGTTAAAAAAGAAGTAAAACTAAGAAAAATATATAGATATAGAAAATAAACACTAAAAACTGCAACAACTGAAGTGGTGTTCATAATTTTTGATTATTTTTTAAGCTGCTTGGATTAAGGGTTTATAAATGTATCAATACAATCTTATAAGATGCGATTATTTTTAATTTGAATAATTTTTTGACATTTGGTGTCATTTTATAAGCAATTGACCTCTTGCTTGACAAAAACCAAAAATGCTTTAGATAACGTTTAAATCGAAGCTGTTGGAAGGTATTTGATGCAGATTATAGATGAGCTTTTAATGTGTCAAAGTTTTGGTAGTATTAAAAGTAAAAAATATATAGCAAATTGTAAGTTATATTGGAAAATACGCTGCCATTTTTAAAGTATGCTCTAGAGTATTATTTTAAATATTTAAATCCACACTATTATGAATTTTTAATGTCAAGTCCAACATTTATAAATAGCCATACACTTATTTTTAAAACAAACCGATTTGTAGAAACATAAAGTACGACTTTCATAGTTTTTAGCAAACTCCAGTTATCTCTATCTTTGTGCACAACTAAAGGAATATTCTTTTATGGCCAAGTTTAAAAACAAATTGATCAATTCAATGCAATTTCTTGTAGTTTCATACAAGGAATTGCCTATTTTTTGTCTAGTTCGTTTTAAATTATTCATTTTTTTTATTTGTAAATAATAAAATGATGAATTATATCGTTCACTTGTTAATCATTTTCGTTCACTCGTAAGATATTTAGGAGTTTTATTTTTAAAAAACTCATTATACAGTTTACAAGTTTATTTATCAATGTTTACATTAATTTTATGTAAAAGTTTTTGTATTGTACTTCAAAGCTAAATATTATTGTGTAGTCTTTTGTTATTGAGTGGTTGATCATACAGCACTGTTGTTTTAACTTGCGGTTTAAATTATTCAGCATATCTGTTTTGCAGTTTTTAGCAAAAGGTCAATTTGATTTATTTTTTCTATTAAATTAGTAGTCATAATTTATTAACTTATCAAATGCATTATTTGAATTTGTCTTTGTTTATGCCAACACATTTGGCGATGAAAAATTACAATGTTATCTTAAGTTGTTGTTCAATTTGACGAATTAAAGATTTCACTTGCAATATTTCGTATGTGCGGATCCTACATCTTGAAGATTGAACTTTTATTGGGACTTGCTAAATCTTGTCAATGGCATTATGTTTTCATAATTTTATGCAATGGAGTTTTTTCGTCGTTCTTTAACAATGTTGTTCAAAGACGAATGCCAGGTTGCTAATCATGCACTCTAACCCTTATCCTTCTTCCTTTCTCAACCGGATTTGGGACCGGCTACTCCAGTTGTCTCAATCTTTGCGTACGGCACAATGCATATACTTGTACGACACATGGTAACTTACATTTTCTATAGCTCCATACAAGGAATTAAAAAAGTACATTTCTTTACTTTTTGGAATTATTTTTTTCGCATTTCTTAATTTTTTAATGAATGATGATACCGTTTACTTGTTGCTTTCTGTCCACTTGTAAATTATATAAAGGGTGCTCTTTTTTAACAGTTTGTTTACAGTTCTCAAGTTTATATTGAATGATTGTGAAAATAATATTGAGGTTCACATTATTTTTATTTAAAGTATGACCTTTTTGTATTGCTTAGAAGTTAAATAATAACGTTAATCTTTATTAGATGGTAATATAAAGCATTATTTTATGACAAGTTTAATTTGGTTATTAGAATTAAACTTGTATATAATTATTTAACATTGGTGTCATAATTGTTAGAGGTTATTTAAAAAAATTAAACTAATTATCGATTAAATTGAATGTGGATGTGTCTTGGTTCATTTAGACAAAAATGAAGTTGTTTTTTTGTCTTCGTTCAATCGAACAATATATTTAGGCAGCCAGTCGTATTACAAAGATAGATGACACCAAACGCGAAGCTTACAAAAAACATGTAGAAGAAGAAAAAAAGAAAGAAGCTATGAAATACGCCCACGCGACAAAAGAAGAACGCGCACGAATGTTGAAACAGTATCACGAAATTGCAGTAAATCATTCTAAACACGCCAAAGTCAACCAACCGGTGAGTTGTTCAGGGAATAGTTTTATGCAGTTTGACATTTTCTTTATGAACAATTGATTTTTTGTGCATTATACGTCGTATCGAAAAAAGATTCTAAATCTGAATCTATGTTTAAACTACAGACTGTAATTTGAAGTTTCGTATTTTTTCATATGTCGAATTTATTTTGGATGTAAAAAGATATGAGCACTTGACCGTTATGTTGGGTTAATTATGCGAATAAAGTTTCGTCAGTTGATGATTGCCAAATCAAAAATGATAATATAATATTGACAGGTCTATTCACCTTATTTTGTTGTAGTCATGAAATTGCAGAACGCACATTTTATGATTTGTTGGATCGATAACATTTCGGTTTTTACAGATGTATTTCAGATATATTCACCTAATGTTTACTTTTGGAGCAGGTGGTATGGCTGCAAACCACGTTTCGTCTCTAAATATGCTTTGAAGTTGAGTCTCATTGTTAGAACATATTTTGGTAAATCACCTATAGTCTATCCTTTCCTCAGTTCGTCTGACATATCAGGGGACGATCTATGAGCAGGATAAATATAAAGATTATCAGTCAATTATTAATTTCTTAAGCGGAACTTGTAAAATAGGAAGTTGCTTAGAATCATCTGCGTTACTAGTTGGTCCTATCCATGTGCCGGGCTGGTCTAGCGGTACAGCGCTCGATTTTCACCTGGGTTCGAATCCCACCACCGGCACTAAAATGCAGACCCACGTTCGGCTTTGCTAAAATGTCCACTGCTGAAAGATGCTTCCCCTAAAACATAAATAAACAGCAAGCGGTTTCCAAAATTCAATTCTAAACCATCTCATTTGGAGATCCGAGTTTATACGGCTTGCCACCACTTTGCACAAACTCCTAAACTGCATCGATTTATGATTTTTGAGTGACTGGTTAAATTGAAAGACGCATATTGGTAATTTATAGTAAGCCTGTGTGATCATCATTTTTAACAAACATTTACTTAGCACATTGAAAAATAAAATTGAAATGCTACTCTTGAATCGACTTGCACAAATGTTGTTATTGCCTCATTTTTAAGTGTTGGGATGCTAATAATTCTGACGATTTGAATAATGCCTATAAAGTCTCAATTTTCAAAAGTAGTGATATCCCTGAATATTTTTCTACGTGTTGCATATTGGATCAGGTGCAGTAAAGCACCTAGACTAGCACTGCAGAGACCGAGTGCACAGCTGTATAACGGGGCTTCCGCTTTACTGGATGAGTGTATGCATATATGCAGGATGCTTAAAAGGTATATATATATATATATATATATATATATATATAATATATATACAACTATTGGGCTAAGGGAGATAACTCTGACAGAAAATCAGGTGGTTTTGTCAATTTTTGCAATCAGTGGCACTATCACAAGGATGCCGCCTATTAGTTAAGAAACTTTATTATGCTACTACATTTATTACGCTTTTCAAGCCATCCAAGTCGATTGCTTAATATGCCGTATCAACATGGAAAATAATGAAGGGGTGACGACGTTGTCAACCAAATTAATTTATAAGTGTAGATATTCATTCACGTCTTAAAAATTAAAAGATCAGACACCAGAAGTTTCCAACAATTATTTTCCACTTGTCATCATCATTATTGGGGATAAATATCCTCCTATCAGTTATTATCGTCCATGGTAATACAAATTACCAAAAGCCCATTTATTTTACTTCTTAATTTTATAAATAAAATTTTTATTTTTTATAAGAAAATAGAAATTATTTTATATATATTATTTAATTGTAAAACATTTTTTTACATTTAGGGCAGCAAAGATCAAATGCTTGAATATTGGGAAAAACAGGAAGGTTTTGACAAATCCTATTTTAACCCTAAAATTTTATTCAAGGATCTTGGTAAGATTTATTTTGGTTTGGAGCTGGTGTTTAATAATAATAATATTGTCATTATTATTATTATTATTATTATTATTATTATTATTATTATTATTATTATTATTATTATTATTATTATTATTAGAAATGTTGATGAATTATTTATTTCTAATTCACAGATTTGAACGATGACGATATGCTTGATATTGAAGAATTGGAGGGTTTGATTCAGTATGAAGTGAGTTTTTTGGAAGAAATTGAGTTTCTTTGTAAGACATAATTGATGTTTAATCAATTTTATTTATTACTGGAATAAGCACAATGCCAGATAGATGGCATATTTCACAACAGTCCATTTACTTTTTAACGACATTTTTTACAATTTGAGAGTAGCGATGTTAATAAATAGAATATCGTTATTATTATTATTATTATTATTATTATTATTATTATTATTATTATTATTATTATTATTATTATTATTATTATTAGTAGTAGTAGTAGTAGTAGTAGTAGTAGTAGTAGTAATAATAGTAGTAGTAGTAGTAATACAGTATTAGTATTATATAAATAAATTATATTTGTGCAGGTGGTAGATATAAGGTGTTAGACTTGTGGTCAGATGGGCATATATTAGAGTCCCGACACTGACACTAAATGCGGGTCCTCGTTTAATTTCACTGAATGTCTACTCGAGTACGGTTATAGTACGTCACCTAAAAGAGTTATATGCATTTTGTATTATATAATCAGTATAAGTGCCACGTGCCACGCAAATGACCTCAACACTGTCTTATGTATTAATGGAATTATTGTTACTATCAATTATGTAATTGAATGAATTTCTCTGTTTGTTGAAAATGCAATAAGGGTTATTGTTTTAACTATTTTTTATCAAACAGATATGATATAATTATCATGAACACAATGACATATACAACTAGCATTTTTAAATGCAAGTGTAATCGTTCACACATGTATATTGATAAATGAAATTTAAATATTGATAAATCATTAGTCTTTCGTGTACTTTATATTTTTCAGTATTTATTGATTAAACATATAAAATATATCAAGTGTTTAAAAATTCTTTACTAAAAACAGTGAAAAATAGCAAGATGGATTTCTCAACTTTTTAATGCCGGGGTGGTCTAGCGGTACAGTGCTTGACTTGGACCTGGGTGGGCATGGGTTTGGATCTGACCACCGACACTAAATGCCGGTCTACCTTCGGCATCGCTGAAGTGTCCACTGTTGAAAGATGCGTTTCCCATAAAACATTCAAAGTAGTAATAATAAATTTTTGAAAATAATGGAAAAGTGAAACTTTAACTTGGAAATGAATTATTATACCATCTGTGCGTATTTCCAAGAAAATAGTTTATTTGAAGATGTAACAAAAGCTTTGTTGGATAGAATAACGCGTCTAACTAATTTCGTACCACCGCCAAAATGTTTTTTTCTTAATATAATACTTATGTTGTTTGATTTAGGCGAGTAAGAGTTTACATTAGAAATGATTCGAGCTGTTAACTAACAATATTCCACTTGTTTACTTTTAAACCCAGTATTTAGTCATTATTTTACTTTTGTATGTTTAAGTTGTTTTACCAAAAATCGTGGTCAACAAACAAATATCTACACTGCCAGGGCCATTATTATTAATTGGACTCTGTTCAAACCTGAACAAAAAGATTTAAAACTAGGTAATAATCGATTGATTATTAAACGACGATCGATATTTGTCGCTTGTTGAAATTGAGTGCACACTGTAATGAGTGTTGTTTAAAGTCAGTCACGTGTCAATAACTTCAATGAAGATGTGTCCATAATAACATTTAATTTTCATCCACATTATGTATGCAATAGATGAACAAGCTGCTGTCAAAATCAGTGCAGTACAATTCATTCATTTTTGTGACACTGTTTAATTACATGAAGCACATCTAAAATGTGCTAGAACATTCGTTAATTAAACAGCAGCTTGTTTATCTGCTGTATATATATATATATATATATATATATATAATATGGTTTTTACTATCTGATTCTTTGCCGGGAAAATTTATTCAACAAATGGACATTTAGCAAAGTTGAACGGAAGCCCTCATTTAATGCCGGCGGTAGAATCCGAACTCATGGTTGTCCGGTTTTGTATTTGGCGCTCCGCCATCTCTGCCAACCTCATGCAGCAACTGCAAAAACATGGACATGTATTTTTCAACACAGTTAGTTTGTGTAATGTTGTTGGCGTTTGGAAAAAAGTTGATTGCAAGACGAGTGTGTGTCGGTCCGACGTGTCATTCATCCCAATGCCGATATGCATTTGAGGTTTGAATATGCTTACGACTTTTAGTGAGGCAATCGATTGGTAGGAATGTAATTTTTTATGGAACTTGACTAGAAATAAAAACGTCTAATGCCAGTTACAATTTGTTTTTAATAATACGTTCAATAATAGTTTAAAGTTCCTTTTACAAATTGAATCCGGATGGTAAGTTGTTTGTATTGCATTTCATAGGGATTAATTGAAAGTTACAGCATCTAGATTGCTTATGGCAGTTTAGGTGTTTGACAGGTCAACCTTGAAGAATAATCGAATTGTTAAGCGCATTCACATGTCTGACGTTCTTCCAAGTCCACTGCAAGCAGCCAAATATAAAACTGACATTGATTTAGACACCGGGATGCTAATGATCCTGAGGATTTGGGTAATGCTTATAAACTATCATTTCCAATGATGGTGATATTCCTGACTGTTCATCCTCCATGTGGTGGATTCTGGACTGGGTGCCCATATGCATCTAGACCAATAATAGCAGAATCCGAGTGCGCAGCAGTATATCTGGGCTTCCGCTTCGGCGGATTGGTGCAAGCACACATCCAGAGCACTTAAAAAGTATTTTAAGATATCGTGGAGCTACTGGGATAAGAGGATAACCCTAACGTTTGTTACGCTTATCAAACCATCGAAGTTGATTGTCTAATATGCCGTACTAATGTAGAAATAATGAAGAAGTGATTACGTCACCAACCACAATAAATACAATTTAGACACCCGCTCCACCAAGACACGAGTCAAACAACTTGGACAGACCACGACAATTGATTAGATTTTGATGGTATCTTAAACAAGATTTCTCAGTTGGCAATATATCGATGGAATTCGAGTTTGCTAGAATCAACGGAGTTACTAGTTAGTCCTACAGATATACGTAAAATATTTGTTTTGTAATAAATACTGATGCATTGTCCAAACTTAGACAAAGGCGACACTCAGGGTGTTCAATCGAGATGGAACTTTCAGGAACAAGCCACAAGCGCGTCAGTTACATGTATTACATACCTGTTTATCTTTGTTGTGACAGCTGAACAAAATGTACAACACTTCGGATCCGGATTTTGATCCATTTGAAGAGGATTATGATATGCAGACGATGCGGACACAATTCATGGATATTTATGATGTAGACAAGGACTTTTTAGTTTCGTACGACGAGTTTGTCAACGGTATTCATTCGGCCAGGGCGCAACTGCATTCCGCATGGAAAGTAAGTTTTTATTTTAATCGGTCGTTGTCCTTGTTTTGTATGGTCGATATGTCACGATTTTACTGTGGTTTGTGTACTGCCCTGTCTAGTCTTAGTTAAACTTATGCTGGTCGGATAATTTCCTTCTTATTGGATTGTTTATATGCCTACACGATGACAAATTTGTGGCATAAATTGAGTGTTTGTTTTCAAACTGCATTTTAAATAACATATTCACATATGTTGAAAAAACTGTTACTATCAATTGTTGTCAATATTTTTTGGAGGGTTTCTAGCTTGCATACAATGATATTTTCCATCTTTGTAGGGCGCTCAAGATGAGGAAGACGAATGGCACAACGAGGATTATATGGAAAACTTGATGCAAAAGTATAAATTGAATGATGAACATGCTGATAAACCTGTAGATTTGAAAATGCCCAATGGCGCGCCTCCGCAAAATCCAACCAAATAAATTTGTTTTATTATTTTTTGTTTTCAACTGTATTGAACCACAGAGACAATTGTGTACTATTTATAATGAGTATCTGAATCTATTGGCATGTATATGTAAGTGTTTTTGTGATCATGATGATAATAGACTTTTTATTAGAAAAGATATTTGTTTTTCGGATATTTTTTCCGACACATTTGTTGTATTTTATTTTGTAAATGAGAACAAACTAACCTTTGGGATTCTTAATTGTTTTACTTTTTGGTGACTGTTGTATTCGTATGTGAAATACAAATCATAATTGAATAATTTATTCATTTTAACTAATGGGTTTTAGTTTTTGTAACAGTCACATCTACGTTATTTCTATATTTGTACGGTATATTAAATTATCGATTTCGATGGCTTGATATGCGTGGAAGCATAACGAAGTTTATTGGCTGGCATTCTTGTGACGACACCACCGTCAGCAAAGATTGACGAGGCCGCCTGATTTTTTCAGCTACCTCCCTCAGCCAAACGACATGTGGAATACCTTTTAAGTACCCTTGGTGTATGTTTACACCCACTCGCCGAAGATGAATCCCAGTTATATGGCTGTATACTTGATTCCTACTGTTATTAGTCTATATACCTGTGGACACCTAGTCCAAACATCAGTAAAACAACGCTCAGTGATTATTCGAAATTATCACCAACCAACGATAGGAAATAATAGTGGTTAAATGCTCTACATAGAGCATTTTTACTTAGTGTACATTTAACGAAGTCAAAAGGGGCTACGCAAAGAATGAAAGAATTTAAATTAATTAACTGTTTGTTCAAAACGTTGCAATGTATATTTATGTCATGTTACAAACAAAATGAGAAATCCAGTGCATTTTAATTTAGTTACAATTATTTTCAAGGTTGATGACGTATGTCTTCTGTCATCTTAGCGAAAAATACTTGATTATTTTCATTACTATGGTCAGTTTATTATTATGATTTGCACATAAAAAATTAAGATAATTGGAGTCAATAATAAAATCGATAACGACAATGCATACAACACTTAAAGCGATAAATAAAATTGCACACAAAAATGTAACATGTTTGAAAAAAAAACTAAGTTGTCCAAAAACAGCAGCTCAACACCAAAATGCACCCGGAATAGGAGGACAAAATAAAGAGGCAAACGCTGAAATATACAATACCGAAATGATTAGATAAACATAATATTCTTCTTTACTAAGAGATTGTAAATAATAGTCATCTTTATTCATGCACAAGAAAATATTTGTCATACAAGACAGCCCAATATAGCATAAATTGGCCCATCAAAAGGCTAATGTCTGTGTGCATCAAATACAAATAGAATAATACACCTAGTAAAACACAGATCAGATTACCGGATTTTAACACCTTTATTTGTGTACGTGTTAGGCGTGTGACTAGATTTCAACAAAAAGCATTGTATTTATATCTTTAGCAATCCGAATCAATAATATGCAATAAACATAATAATAATAAGTTTGAATTTAATAAAAACAACACGATTTGTTCACAATCAATACATCCAAATAAACAAGGAAAATGGCAACTGATTAGCCATTTGTGATTGGTCCAGTGGCTGGAATAGGTGATGGTTGAGTAGCACTGGACGTATTACCATTGGTTAAACTGCTGGAAACGGTGGACGTATTGCGCTTCAATTGCTCCTGCATTTTGGACATCAGTTGCTGCATACGTTGAAGCTGTCAATAAAATGGGATAAACAATTAGGTTAAGAATGGACAGTTATTATTCAGCAAATGGACACTTAGAACAAATTCCCGCATTTAGTACCGGTAATGGAACTTGAACACGTGGCCACTGAACTAGGAGTTTGGGGTCACATGCGAACCATTCATTGCAGCCAGTCCCAAGTACAATTGGAAAAGGAAAAGGGCCAAAGCGCGGGGTTAACAGTTTGGTCTCCAGAAAAATACACAATATTGGAAGAACAACACGACGATGAATCATTCCAACAAGGTGCTACAAAATTTTGGCTAATAGAGTTGAGTTAAAGTCGAACAAAAGGTCCATCTTCAATAGACAAGATCTTCAATACTAAAGTAGTACAATAACATAAAACAGTCTTGTTGCTCCATGCTGTTAATAGTAAATGGGGTTTGCAATGATAATGTAATAATAAACAGCCAACAATACTTTAACCACAACGGGTACAAACATTTAAAACCAAAGGTAGTTTCTCATTTATAAAAATTACAAGCTAACAATTTGGAATAAAATGCATATCTCTCTAAGTTATTATTATTATTTAAATCTAAAAGGATTCAAAGTCTAATTAAACTTAGAACAAGTAAAGTCGGTCTACGTTAAAAATGCTATCTATTTGTAATTAATCGAAAAATTGTTAAGTACAAAATTCTTGAACAAATATTTTGAAGTAACAAAGCAATCTACAAAATACTTTTTTAATAAAATTCTTCGTCGCTGCAACCCATTCAGATGTGAAAATTAAACCAACAACTCCAGTGTACATAATAATCCACATTGTTTTGCATACATACAGAATTCGGACGAGCGGCTGTCAATAGGCGTTAAATGCTTTACTTTTAGTTTAATAAAACAATTCATTCATTTTGGTTGCTCACGTGGTCACCTCTTCGTTAGTTTCCATATTTAAACAGCATATAAAACGATCCTATTCGATGGATTGATAAGCTCAACAAACGTAGAAGAATAACGAAGTTCGTTGACTAATGGACGACATCCTTGTGACGTCGCCACTGTTCGCATAATTTAATGAAGCCGCCTAATTTTTTGTCAGAGTTATCTCCCTTGGCTGAGGGACTACATATGGTATATGCATATCTTAAGATACCCGTTTAAAATATCCTAGATGTATGCTTGCACCCACCCCCTGAAGCTGGAACCCAGTTGCATTCGGATTATGCTGTTATTCGCCTAGATGTCTATGGGCACCTAGTCCAGGATGCACCACGTGGATGAAGAACAGTCAGGAATATCACCACCATTGGAAATTGAGACTTTATAAGCATTACTCAAATCATTATAATCACATAAAACTAAATATTAACAAATAATTAAAAAAAAATTTCAATAAAAATCTTTTTTTTAATTTAAATTTTTATTGAGGTAAAAACGTTAAATTTTGTGTTGTAGAAGCATAACCTAAGGTATTGAAATACATTTTGTAATAATAATTTTAAGCATGTAAATTAATAATGTATTAATTATTATAATAAATGCGTAAATCGCATTTAGTAAATAAATATTTCTAAGTAAATATAAAGCAACTATTAATTACTTTATATAATTTGAAATCCTTAATTTTTATTTTTACAAATAAACAATAAGATAGCAAATTAATTCAGATTATTATTTTTTAATTTTAACACTAATTTTTCCAGAGAGTACATTTAAATGTGTGTTAAGACTTGTTTTATATTATGATACAATAATTTATCAGCTTCAATCATTGTAACAAACACCCAGGTTAATTATGGAAATGACATTTATTATTTATTATTGAACTATTTTATAGAAATTCGAAGATTGACTGTAAATTGATATGTACTGAATGATTTTGTTATCAAACATGAACAAACATAATTGTGAAAGCACTTAATACAATATTTACAAAACATTCCACTGAAACGCAATAAAAGAACTTGATGTATATATTTATTTCAATATGAGAGAAATGTAATTGTTATTCATATTACTTACAAGGTCTACATATGTGCATAACTATCTTTGTATCTATTCAGTTACTGCGTCTGTAGTTGAATAATTTGATCAACGGATTGTTGCATCATGAACACGAGTTTGCGTTCCATTTTCTACATCATTTGAGCAAGGGAATGGGACTTGAAACTCCAATATAAAATCTTTTACAGTGCATTACTTTAGAATTTAATAATCTAAGTTGATATTGCTGAGAAGCATTTGGTGTTAAACGTTTTAACTCTTTATTATTCAAAGGAAATATTATGAGTATGAGTATTACCTATAAATTCTGTCAAATTGTCCAGTAAAATAGTGCTAGAAATTAATTTTAAGTTCCCATTTCAGTTGTTCTAATTGTCATCACTCGAGATGAAACAAATGCAAATAGTGACTATTTGTATAAAGTTACCATCTTTTATTTTTAATACAACATCTGGTTATTTGTGACTGCCAAATTGTGGACGTGCGCCTTCTATAACATTATACCGTTTACCTTCAATGATGTCAACATTAATTTAGAACTCATTCATAACACAAAGTTTAGTGATCACTTTTAAAACACTGCTGCCATTAAAATAGCAAGTCAAATCGATATGGTCATGTTCATCCATTCATCTGAAGACAAAACTTCATTTGTACGCATCAATAATCATTCCTACAGCAATATATGAGAGTGAAACGTGGAAGCGAACAAACAAGATTGATAAGATGGTGGATGTTTTTCATTGCCGGTGTTATTAAAATCACTTGGCGCAATCACATTTCAAATGATGAGATCATGAGAAGAACTGACTCTCGTTCACTACATGATATCATTACAATTGGACGAAGAAAATTACTTGGTCAAATTCTACGTTTACTGCCCAAAAGATCAGTAAGAACTTTTTGAAATGGACAATCGAAAATGGTTAAGGAAAGGTTGGTAGATCACAGAAAACTTGACTATAAACTATTTGGGAAGATCCAATTGAAATGAATGTTTCATGGGATCAAACAAAATGTTCAAATATGTGGAAAAATTTTGTTGCCTCATGTTCTTCTTGAATTATGGAACTTTGTTATTTTCTGCCATAATTGTTATCCTATTGCCCCATACTTATTTTTAAAGCAAAAATGTTTTGTAATAAAAAATTGTTTTGTTTGATGTCACTAGTTGTACGGTAGATAAACAAACTGTTGTCAAAATCAATACAGTATTATTCATTTCTTCTTTGTGAAACCATTTAATTACATAAAGCACATCTAGATTGTACTAAAAGACTAGATAGACATTATCTTAACAGTATAAGTAAAATATTTTTAAAAAACAGTACTATTTTATACCAATATTATAAAACTCTAATTTAGGTCAAAAACAATAAAATTGCTAGTTAGAAAAAAATTAAAAAACATGCAAATTAGTTGCTTAAAAATAATTTATTATAAAATATGCACACATATAAAAATAGATAACAAAAGCTATAGATGTAAGAAATAAAAATGTTCAATAAATAACATTAATAATGTAATGCAAAATCAAATACTACAATATTAGGTTAAAATACGTAAGTAATGTAGTTAAACGCTCTCAAAAAAATTCTAGAAATCAATGAATATTACTTAGAAAATCAAAAAATGTATAGCTTTTGTAATCAATCTTCGTATTTATAATATAAATTATTTTTAAAGAACTAATTTGCTTGTTTATCATTTTTTTAAAGTTCTTGTTTTTGACCTAAATAAGAATTTTATAATTATATTGGTATTTAATATTTTACTTATACTGCTAAGATAATGTTTAACGAATATTTTAGTACAATTTAGATGTCCCTCATATAATTAGATGACTTGACAAAAACGAATGAATTATACTGTATTAATTTTGACAGCAGTTTATCTATCTACTGTACATGCATAACCATGTATATACATCTATTAATGTATTTAAGCTTACACTAATAAATAAATAAGTTTAATTTGCAAGTCATTCAAGCAGAAAATGGAAGCTTTATTCATTACGATACATCCGCTATTTTCAAATATATATATATATATATATATATATGCACTTACCTCCTCTTCCTTTTGCTTTAACAAACTGTCTTGATCCACAATAGCTTCAAAACCAGCTCCACCTTCCTTTTCCAAACGTGCCAATCTACACAAAAAATTAAACGTAGTCATCATCAAATCAAACTAAATTTGACCAAACAACACATCAAATTACACCATCAACAAATACTAAAAGATCAAAGCAACACTCAACGTACGCTCCGGTGCTCGAACCTTCACGACGATCGGTCTGACGCTTGGACATGCGCTCGGTAATATATTTTGCTCGATAATTTTCATAATGAACATCCAACGTCATATCTTTCAAATCTTGCATATGTGTTCTGCAAAACGAAAAAAGTAGCATCATACATATACATGCATTACTTTTATTACATTGAACTCTTGCAATTCAGGGGACTTGCATTCAGCAGTTATCAAAATATAACACAAAAATAGTACAAACGATAGAAAGGAAATTAACTGCAGTGAACAATGTGCAAAAGTCGGTGTATATGTTAATTTGAATAACAAAATAGGTATCTTCAGTATGATAGCTATTTCTAAAACCCAAATAAAATTGGTATATTTTCATCAGCCACATAAATTGACAATTAATTTATTTGTGCCCTTGTTACATAAATTTTGTAAATCAATATTAATATTAAAACCTGGGACGTGAATAATAGCTCAAATATTACTTTGTGAATGTAGACTGAAATGAAGCAGAGTCTAAGCACAAAGTGGTTATTGGCTGGTATACTTCAGTAGCAATAGCTTTCAGTACTTTTGCTTTGACAAATCGATGCAACCATAGATTCATATAACTTAAAATGCATCTCAAGATATACAACAAGATCACTATATGTAGCCATTTGATCACTTTGAAGAAATACCAAAGGACCTTGTTAAATTTTCTATGGATAGAAATCGGAAGATGTTTTACAAATATTATTTTTGGTTCTGTGCATTTGGATATTTAAATATTCTATTAACAAAATGAAACAGTGGTCTACCAACTTTGACGTCAAATTAAATCCATCAAAACGCAAGCTAGTTAAATTTACGACAAAGCGTCCAACAGAAACAATAAAATTAAATAAAGTACCTTCGGGGTACATATAAAGTGCCAAAATATTTATGAAAACCAAATCTTTGTGATGCTAAATAAGAAGATTTAGGAAACTGAACGTTGACAACTAGAATTATTGTTTGTTAAATCCTTTAATATTATATAGCTCATCCATACTTTTTCCAGGTTTACTAAAACAAGATTATGTTTTTAAAAAATGCATACCTTTGGTGTCAAAGTCTATGAAATCAAATATTCCGCCTTTTGTTATAATTTTATAATTGATGGTGAAAATGTGACACATTATGTAACGATAATAATATTTGCAAATAAAACAATAATATTGGGAGTAATAGTTATTGTACAAATGCATTTGCACTTTTTCTCAAAAATTAAAGCACATTTCATTGATTATATTAAAAAGTACAATCAAACGTAACAGAATAAAGGATAGTTTTTAAATGCAATTATTTACTGAGGTCACTTTTTATTTAATATGTGATAGTAAACATTAGGATTTTACTTCATTCATTTCAGTCACATGTTGTTCAATTACTGCCATGAAACACACAAATACTAAATATACAATACAATACACATGTTGGCCACCACATAGCATTTCAAATAATCCCCTTCCACTGTTCACGGTTTTCGGAGGTGTGCACAGATATCTTAATCCAATGACTTTGCTATTATTTCCAGGATAAAGTCCCGGCCAAAATAATGTGAAGATCGTCACGAACAGTATCCATTCAAGTACGTTTTTTACCATCTTTCCTTTTCTTCCAATTGGCATTTGGATAATCCAAATGCTAAACCTTCATCGTGAAGCGGCACAACGTATGCCTCAAGTGAGGGTTACAAATGCCATCAGCAAATAACTCTGGTAAAATACGTACACAAATTAAAAATCAGAGAAATGATTCAAACTAAGTTAATGCTTCTTTATCCTCCTTTTTGAGACTGTGACAAACAAAACCGTACAATTAAAAATAAAATACAATTACATTTACTGCGTATGCAGAAAAATCATCTATTAACATAGATGTGTTACAGAAAGTCAGAAGTTCAATTTGCAAACCATCCAGTTTTTAATCTTTTCCAGTCATGACCGCTTTACCTATCATCATTATAATTATCGATTTTTCCCTCAAATAAACAAGCATCACAATTTCGTAATCCGCAAGTTGTATTCACTTTCTGGTTTAAATATTGTAGTTTGTGTAATGATATTGAATTGACAGTGTTTTTTGATGTAACTGAATAAACGCTGCTTTAGTTTCCTCTTATTAGAAAATTTATGTAGGTAAATAATTGAAGACTACGTATCGCTAATTCCATCGTAGCCGATCCCAAGTCTGGTACAGAAAGGAAGAATATTAGAGCGCAAGATTAGCAATCTGACATCTGTAAAAAATAGTGCTAAAGAAACAACAAGAAGATACAATTTTATTGAAATACGGTGGAGAAGTGAAAACATGATTGCAATGACAAGATTCTGCAAAATCCGAATAGAATTTCAATCTTATCATATGAAACAGTCTAGGTGCCATGTTCTACAGAGCGAAAGAGTTTTGAAATAAAACAAATAATAAATAATAAGTAACGCATATTGGATTTGATCGTCATGAAACATCCACGCACTTGTTAAAACTCCATCATAAATATGTCATAGTTTAGCGAATAAATTACCACGCTTTCGCCTAGATGGGCATCACTTAACCATAAAAACAGTCAAAGGTGATTAATAAAAAAATGTTTCACCAATTTCATCAGAATTCTTTACACTAACAAAATAATAATGCATTAAAAACACCAAAAAACTTATAACCATTTTAGGATGCTAATAATCATGAGGATTTGAGTAATACTTATAAAGTTTCAATTTCCAATTATGGTAATATTCCTGACTGTTCCTTCTCCATGTGGTGAATCCTGGACTATAGGCATCTAGACTAATAAAAAGGGACCGAATGCAAAGCAGTAGAACTGGGCTTCTGTTACGGCGGATGAGTGCAAGCATACACCCAGAGTACCTAAAAGGAATCTTAAGGTATATGTATACCATATGTAGTCCTTGGGGCTAAGGTAGATGACCCTGACAAAAAATCAAGCGGCTTCGACAAACAGTGGTACCGTCTACTAACCAAAAAACTTTGTCATTCTTCCACGTTTGTTACGCTCATTAGGCTGTCAAAGTCAATCGACCAATGTACCGTACAAATATAGGAACAATAAAAAGGTGACTGCGCGTCGCCAACCACAATGAATTTTGGGACGTAGAAGTGCCGGGGTGGTCTAGCGGTACAGCGCTCGAATTCGGACCTCGGTGGGTATCGGGTATCGGGGTTAGAATCCCATCGCCGGCACTAAAATGAGGGCCCACGTTCGGCTTCACTAATTGTCCACTGCCTTTCTCGTAAAACATTCAAAGTAGCAAACATAAAATAAATAATAAAAACAACGTTAAAATGGAGACAAACTGCACGAACTTGAGCAGGAATATGCGAAGCTTGGTAAAATCGCAATGACGACTGTTGTCTATTTCGACCGATCCCCACGGATATTGTCTGCCGCGACCTCGGCGGTTATTGTCCAAGTCGATTACGCAATTGCTGCCAATGACTGAAAATGGCAACACCGCCTAAAACAAAATTTTAATTGCAGAAATTAGGGGCTCTCTTTTTCCAATTAAACGTTCAAATTAAATCGGACAACTATATTTGCCTGCACAAAATTAGGTATCTTGTGGGTAAACATAAGTAGCAAACTTGCCTGGTGTGACCAAGTAGAGCGTATATTTATCTAATTTTTATTTTATGTTTGCTACTTCAAATGTTTTACGAGAAAGGCATCTTTCAGCAGTGGACAATTGGCGAAGCCAAACGTGGGCCCGCATTTTAGTACAGGTGGTGGGATTCGAATCCATGTCCACCGAGGTCCGAATTCGAGCGCTGTACCGCTAGACCACCCCGGCAGATAAAAACCAAATTCTTATGCTACTACGTAAGAAGATCAAGAAATCTAAATGTTAAAAAATACATTACTAAATTATTTTTTGCATCTTATTTTTATTATTTCAATGTTCTATTGCTCACCTGTAATAATTCCTGATTTATTAAAATAAGATTACACTGTTTTAAAAAAATGTATGTATATCTTTGGCGTCAAAATCTGCAGGAATCAAATATTCCGTCTTATTGCTAATAAACATTTTAAATCCTGTATACAATTAGCATCAAGAATTGAAGGTAATAACACTCGCCTACTACATACAACTTTAAACAAATCTAAACCACATGAAAACCAAAACAAATCAATACAAATATTTGTCTGTCATACTTATCCAGAGTTTTAACCAATCCAGAATCAAATAAAATTGAACTACTACTATTTTTTTGTAATTTTATAATTTTATTTACTTATTTTTATTTGTAGTGAAAATGTATATTTGCACTGAATGTATCTGTAGTGAAATATTAAAGCTTAATGTAACAACAACAATAATAATAAAACCAACTTGTGTCTAAACTTGAAAAACCAAAATTCTTGAATTGAAATTTGACAGCACATAACTAATACAGCATGGACCGAAGACAGCCGTATAACCTGGTATCCGCTTCGGTAATTGGATACAAGCATACGCCCAGAGTACTCAAAAGGTATATTAAGGTATACATATACAATATGTAGCCATTGAGCTAATAGAGCTAACCACAATCAATCTTTGCTAACAGTGACGCCGTCAGAAGAATTCAATCTATCAGTAAATAAATTATATTATTTTTCAAAATCTTTTTCGCTTATCAAGCCATCTAAGTCGATCGTTTAATATGCTGTACAAATATGGAAATGATGAAGAGGTGACTACGACCAAAATAAATAAATAAATGATTCGGGATACGATTATATAAAACTGTGCGTTCCGTGTAACTAGAGCCATGCAAAAACCCTATCAGAAAGTTTTGATGAAGACGAAGTGCTTATCCTATCACATAAAAGATATGTGTTTGTTCATAAATGACAGATCATGCCAGAGATTATAGGAGAGTCTTTTTGTGTGCCGAAGTAAGTCATTTTAATTTCAAAAGAATTAAGAGTTTGTGGTTCTTATTCTGCCCAAAGGTAGTTCTATTTTTGTGGTTTTAAAAATCATACAACTTAATTACCAGTTCAATTTTCTCATCCATAATTAGAAATTACTATTTGGCAAACCTTATAATCACATAGGTCATGTTAATGTCTAATAAGGGTCAGTGTTGTTACTCGACCTCCAACAAAAATGGTCAATTTAATTGACAAAAGCATGACAATAGACGTATCTACCATATATAACCTTTTCTGAAGAATAAAGCAATTCCCACATAAAATATTAACAGGTGAAAAGATTCGGGCTCTTGTTTGACTTTGCTAAGTGTTTACATGCTAAAAATGTTTTCCCTCAAATATTCATAAAATAAAAACCGCCTAAAAATAATAAATTTTACAGGATTATATTATTATCCAAAGCGACTGATAGAAATTATTGAAAATCATGTACAACACTTAAATTTGTTAAGGCTACAACGTCTGTAATCTTCATTTTATATATTTTTATTTTTCTTAGTATAATTGACAAATTATACAGTTCTTTAAATTTTTAATCAGTGGTATTGTGGTCTGTTGCCAAAATGATGATTAATGTATATTAACAATATAACTTATTTTTGTAAATCATGTTTCTCAATGCAAATTGCTAAACTATTATATAAAGTTTATTTAAATACAAGTTAAATATGTCTAAACTAAACTACAAGCACTAAATACTTTGAAATATCATAGTGCGTTGATTTTGACTAACTCTTGTACACTAGTTATGTTAGTTGTTATTTGTAGGCGTCAATAACTTTACTAAAATCGTTCCAAAAGCAAAATTGAAATTCGCGCCTAAAACTAGTCCATAGACGACTAGTTCGATTTATCAACCACCCGGCCATGTTGACGCATAATTGCGCATTACCAAAAACGAGCACACTACCTTGATCTCCTTGTCCAGTCGCTTAATCTCGTCCTCTTCGTCACTGTCACATTCGGGCAAACGATAAATATCTATTTGGTATCGATCGAGGTCTGACCGGATGCGTTCTTTAAATGTTGCCAATTCGGCAGCTGTTAGAGCGTCTGCTTTGGCAATTATAGGCACGATGTTCACTTTGTGCTGAAGACGGCGCATAAATTCTACGTCAATTTGGCGCAGTCTGAATGTATGAAAAATTATCGATTGTAAGGTATGCCATAATTCATATTATATATATATATATATATATATGCGCAAAAGTGGATAAGTTTAAAGGTATCTTTTGAAAAAATAGACCAAGTTGTTAAAAACTCGGAAATGAAATATACGATTTCACCATAAAAACTTCACTGTCACACAGTAAAAATGTAATGCCCAGTTAAAATTAACAAAAATACTTAACCTGCACATGGTATCAAACCATTCTCTACGTATGTCATAAATCAACAGCTAGCTTGGAAACCCATAAACAAATTCACGGTCATACATACATGACCAATCTTCAATAAAACCCGACCTGACCAAAAATCGGAGATCTGAAACCTGAAACAACAATATCCCCTACATTATCGTAAAAACTTATCTTCGTTGGACAGTGCCACCGATAAATTTTAAAATTATAAATAAATACATCTACAAGCTGCTGTCAAAACCAATACAGTGTAATTCATTCGCTTTTGTGACACCATTTAATTATATGAAGAGCATCTAAGTTGTACTGAAGCATTCATTAAACATTATTTCAACAGTCAAATATTTTGTAAAAACTGATATTGTATACCAATATAATTATAAAATTCTAATTAAGGTCAAAAGGAATTAACAAAAACAATGTTCTAGTCTATTTTTAAAAAAGATAACATAATTTTTCTTTTATTGAAATCAATGTATTTTTAGTCCCATAAATTACAAAAACCTTAACTAAAAGAAACCTTACATTCATACAATTGTCTCTAGACAACAAAAATCTTGATATAATTCAATTTTTAAAACAAAGTTTAAAAGATAATGTAAATGGTTTGAGAAATTAATAATGTAATGCAAAATCAAATTCTACAACATTGGATTAAAATACGTAAGAATTCCTCATTAAACACCTTGAGAAAATTTTAGAAATCAATGAATATTACTTAAAATATTAGAAGTGTGTAGCTTTTATTATCTACTTTTATATAAATATACATATTTTATAATAAAATTTATTTTTAGCAACTAATTTGCCTGTTTGCCAATTTTTTAAAATGTCAATATTTTTGTTTTTGACCTAAACTAGAATTTTGTAATAATATTGACATAAATATTAGTTTTTATAAAATATATTACTTATACTGCAAAAATAATGTCTAATGGATGTTTTAGTACAATTTAGACATGCTTAATATAATTAAATAGCGTCACAAAAGCAAATGAATTACACTCTATTGATTTTGATAGCAGCTTGTCTATCTATTGTAAAATAAGCAATAAGTACTAAATGCTTTTAAATATTATGGTACGTTGATATTAGATTGACTTGACAATTATCTTGCAACTTAAAAATATAATGGATAACATGCTAATTGACCACATGCCTTAACAAACCGATTGTAACGTAAGCATTTATAAAAAATTTTTAAATGAGCATCTTCAAAAACATAATGTAAATAATATATACTACTTTTAAGTAATCACTATTAAAATGTTTATATACTCCATATTTAAGAATTTTCAACATTATTGAATTAACCGATTATCAGTAAAACAGCAACATAGACTTAACTGGAAAAAACACGCTACCCTATTTCAGAACAGAACAAAAACAATATTTAAAACACGATACTTAAATACCTACAACTGATTATAATAAAAATATTTTTTAAAGTACACATTCGGAGTACAATGTGTACTGTTAATGTAATAAACAACCTAAAATTTTTATATTCCCTTTATTAAAAAACTCAAAAATACTACTTCTACAAATTCCTAAACTCTAATCCTCAAAATTATAAAAAACATCTGCCCAGAAACCAGAACACTGATAATCGAGACACGTATGCTTTCAATAAGACCCGTCGGTATAACGGTACCTTGAATCTTCTGCACAACACATTCTATAATGCTTAAAATTTTATAAACCCTATTTAGTAACACGTGCACATAAAGCGAACACAAAAATACCTTATTGTTAACAACCAATGCACACAAACACGAGTCAGTGAACATATAAAACAAATCAGTTACATATAAATCGGAAAACACTAGTTCAAGCATACACATGTGAAAAGGTCTCTCTCTCTCTCTCTCTCGATATATATATATATATATGTGGTGCATACAACCCTATTAAAAACTATCAACAGCTGTTTCAGTCATCATCTTAAGCAGCAATAACAGCAGTAGCTTCATCAACATAATGATAAACAAAGTTCCAATTCACATCCATAAGTTTTCCGATAAAATTAGCCAAATTCAATCACTTTTGGCTCAGCCATTGAAACATGCACCACACAACAAATATACTATATTCTGAATTAGAACTGAAATTAATGAGTTAGATGTATGCAAAAAATTTGTAATCAGATGTTTTGCTTAATGATTCATCATTCAAATAGCATACAAACACGACAACAAATAATAACTTTACAAATACAATGTTCATATAGAACTATTAAAGGCCATTCGAGAAAGACGATTATGACGGTTTAAATAAATACAAATTTAAAAAGACGTTTGGCGTTGTAGACAATTCATTGTTATCAACAGTAGCAGCGATAATGTCATTAACGTGGTCATTTCTTCATTATTTCCATATTTGCAAACCGCATCAAACGATCGCCTCATATAATTTCATATGTACGACAAACGTAGAAAATTAACGAAGCTTCCTGACTGTTAAACAGCATACTTATGACAGCGTTGCAGTCCACAAATATTGTCGAGGTATAATAACAAAACTCCACAATGTGGTTGCAAGTTTCAATAACCACACCGTTGTAAACTAGTGGTCTTGTTTGAAACTTGTGTAACTCGACCATTGCAATATATGAGCCTATAAGTCAGTAACAGTAATCTGACAATGGTTAGCAAACCGACCTGATATAGTAAAAAACTGTTTTATTCCTATATTGAAATTGTCATTCCATTCCTTAACAAAAATAAAGAAAAAAGCAACTTAAACAAAACAATGAAAAAACGATAGTTTGTAGTACAGAAAAGGTTGTCAGTACTCGACTTTGAATGTCACGGCAAACTTTGAAACACAACAAAACCAATAAAAAAATTGAATACCAATCATGGACTTGTAATTATTAAATATTGATTCTTGAACTACAAGCCAACATCATTTATTTGAATAAAACAAAACAACGTACCGATGGCCATAGGGCGAAATAAAATACAGACAACAGTGCACTCGATGATCGTGAATATTTTTCCGATTCAATCCACATTCATCTTTGAAATACTGTTCAAATGTGCTGTCAATATAATCTTCAATAGGCCTCCAGCTAGCAATAATAATAATAATAATAATAATAATAATAATAATAATAATAATAATAATAATAGTGATAATAATAGTAATAGTAGTAATAATAGTAATAATAATAATAACAATAATAATAGTAATAATAATAATAATAATAATAATAATAGTAATAGTAATAATAGTAGTAATAATAATAATAATAATAATAATAATAATAATAATAATAATAATAATAATAATAATAATAATAATAATAATAATAATAATAATAATAATAATAGTAATAATAATAATAATAATAATAATAATAATAATAATAATAGTAATAATAATAATAATAATAATAATAATAATAATAATAATAATAATAATAATAATAATAATGATAATAATAATAATAATAATAATAATAATAATAATAATAATAATAATAATAATAATAATAATAATAATAATAATAGTAATAATAGTAATAATAATAATAATAATAATAATAATAATAATAATAATAATAATAATACGTTATTATAATACTATTATCCAGATTATATGGCACTATTACAAAAATGTATATTAAAAATTGTAAAACGTTTGTTTGTTGCAAACAATGAATATCGCTGTGGCAAAAAAAGTAAATGTGCTCAGTTTGAAGCTGAATACCTATTAGCGCCAACTATCAAACGGAAATCTTAACTACGACAATTGATTCAGACTTCGAATTCCAACTTGACAAAATTAATTTTCTAGCTTCGCCTACATTAATTCAAAGCATTTTCCATACTGCATTTAGTTACATAATAATTCAACGTGTCTCAATGTATAAACCCTAACCCAAAATAAATGTGTCAAAATGTTAACAATTGAAAAGCAACCCAAACTCACTAATCGATGCAGTTGACAGCATCGCCAAAACCCGGCGTATCGACGACGGTCAGACGCAATTTGATTCCGCGCTCATCCAATTCAATTTGGCGCTTTTCGATTTTCGTCGTACTCTCGATTCGCTCGGCTGCTTCCAGCAATTCGCGGTCTTTGTACAAATCCTGAACAAACAAACTGTTGATGAGCGTGGATTTGCCAAGACCGCTTTCGCCTGAGTCGAACAACAGCAACAAAGTCCAATTAATCAATTTTTGGTTGGGTCAGAGTAACAAAATTTATTCAACACTAGTCGGTCCTACGTATGGCGGTAATACTGTTACCAGGATTGCCAGGCCAAACAGGAGATAGTAGTCAAGGGACCAGACGCAAGCCAAAGCTCATATTACTAAATCAGTAATAATATTTAGAAACTACATTTTTCACTCATAACCAAAAGCAGTAAGTTACATTTTCTAGCGAAAGCCTTTCGAAAAAACCAGCAACTTTCAAACTACCATTTTGTCATTCAAATAACGCTAAATTGTGTCTAGATACATTAAATTCACCAATACAGAAAGTTGTTGATAACAAGTCCTCGCCGTCTTAAAAAAATAAAGATTTAATGTTACAGAAACTACAATTTAACATCGTTTTCACTAAAATGTCATCATTCCTGTAGTTATTTAGCAAATATTTACATTCTTATTTAACAGTTAAAACCATTTATTCAGAAAAATCGCATTGACAAAAATGATGCTCCACAATTCACACAAAACACAAATTCAATCGATTAGCAACAACTGTCAAAACTAACAACTATTTGCCTTTTTCTTCTTCTTCCCCTTTCACAAAAGAAATTTCCCAATAAAAATTTTTTTAATCTCCATGTCCTAATTACAAATCGGAATGAAACTAACTTTATGTGTGTGTGTACACAAGTAAAATCAATAATATTTGGAAGACAATACCGAATTATTTATTGAAAAACGAATCAACAATTCAATAAAGTCGAATGCACCGATTTTAAGTTTCCAACACTGGGCTAAATATTACACTAATTCCCATTTAAACTAGTGACCTTTTGTTTTTAAATAAAAAGTCCAATCAGTAACAAAGCATACACAACAAAATACCAAATATTCAAATGTAGAAAGAAAAAAACTAGTCCAAACTGAAAGAGTGCTTCAGGCGTTGACCAGTGTTCGCCAACTATGCATGGCAACATTGACCAATAAATGTTCAAAGTAAACGTTAAAAAGAGCTTTTTACTCCATGTTTCTATTATTTTAAATATTTATATTAATTATATGTGTAAATCGTATTATTGTCGTCTATAGATACATATAAAAATAAATAATTACTTCTATAATGATGGCTAAATCATACACCTAGTCAAAAATTTAAATAAATATTCAAAATTTAATAACCTTACCACAATATGATTAAAAAATAACTCTCATTTAAATAATCACAAAACACAAACATAATAGCACCTCATTAGCCTATCAAAATGATGGCGTTGGTTAAAAAACCAAACTGCTAGATGAGAGCTCCAATCCTTTTTAAGAAGATTATCAGTGCTCAAAAGTGGGACTTAAATTCCTACCATAAATAGGTCAGTTTGCGGCAATATTTCAACTGAATAACAATAAAACGTCACACAAGATAATCCGAAATCCAATCAATTTTTGCAAAAACGCATAAAAGAAATCAATACATGAATGGCAACACTTACCAACTACCATCAAGGTAAAATTAAATCCCTTTTTGACAGCTTTTCGATGCATTTGTTCTGGTAAATTGGCAAATCCCAAACGACTTTCATCATCCCCATTCTACAAAACAACATGATGAATAAAACTTACAAATAATAAAAAACCAACAACCATATTTTAAAATTATGAATCATCAGAAGCATACAAAAAACGTAAAAACTACCAAAAAATGATACACCATCTAAAAACAAAACAAAAAATAGATCCCATATCACAATACAAGAAATATCAAATAGATACAACTTATGCTTGATATCCCACCCTAAAAAACACACTCAGTACAAAAACCACAAATAAAAAAATTGCACACCTTGTTATTAGGTAGAATGTAGCTAATTGGATCAAGCAAACGCATCTTTCGATATGGATTAAATATACTGGAAGTCCGATGCACATTCCTAGTTGTCTTGTCTGGATTAGGTTTGATTTGATTTGACACTACAACAGATGGGTAATTATGAATGAGACTACGATTTTCCAATTCAGCCATTTCCAAAGCTCGTATATAGCTACGCACAAGACCTAGAGTATAAAAAATCATATTGTGTGGTCAAATGAGATGGACGATGTAGAGATGAAAAGCAAAGGTGCATCAAAGCAAAGTACGTGGCAAACATTGCATCGTTGATAGATAATAGTGCGCAAGCATAAAATTGGAAAAGAAGAAAAAGATCAATTAAAATGAAGACAAGAAGCATACCTGAATCAGAAACTTTTGACGACACGTTAGATAAAGTTGGAATTACAGATTCAAATTGTTTCGGATTGCGAATCACTTCAGACATAATACTTTCTTCGCGTTCATTTATACAAAATTCATCCAAACTGCTATTACTATTCGCATAATTCCTAGATGCATTTGTCAATGTCTGATTGCTACCAAAACCACTAAGAGAAATACAGCTTGACGCAGAAGAATGATTATCAGTCTTTTTCAAAGTCCAACGTTTTACTTTTTCTACTAGACGATGATGGAAACGTTTGGCCGAACGAGAATTCTTAGAGTTTACACTTTCTAAGGAAAAAATAGAACCTGTATCGCCCGAAAATCGACTCATTCCTCAACAATATTAATCCAACCAAAAATTATAAGCAACTAAAAATAATCGACTACACACATTTATATAGAAAACTGAATAAATGCAAATTTTTTCAATAGATGTGAAAACTAATCAATTATGCAAATATAAGTTCTATACAATAAGAACATGTGCTCAATTGTGTAGGTGCTACACAGGTGAATAAATTAAACGTAAGTAGTGAAGTACTCATAACTTATTCAGTAAATGCTACAGTGAACGCAGGTCATATATATAGTTACCTGTTTGTATCATGTCTCTATAACCACTTTTACAATACCTACTCTATCAAATGCAAAAAAGTCTCTCATCTGTTGATAACGATACGCCAGTAATTATAGATTATGTGTACATGTGCATCAATGTATTAAAGCTATAAAATATTCAAAAGCTCACATCTATCCGGTTATCACATGCAAAGTTTAAGGTCTCTTATAAAATCTAAACAACGAATAAATACAATCTATTATAACAGTTTGGATGATCAAAACGTTCATATGCGCCCTGAAACCAAATCCAAATGCACATGTGTATTTCAAAACAGTATTGGTGTAAATAGTTTCACGCATCTTCAAAAAACATTTTAAATATAGGAATATTGCAAATTCCAAAAAACATCCACCTATAAAACTGCCTCACACAACAGACATTCTCTTTTATCCATCTAGTGGTACAATTAACACTAAGGTAATCTTCAAAAAATTACACCACAAAAATCAACAACCTACACCATAAATTAATCAAAAACAATCAATATGTACGTTCGATACGTTCGTCAATCTGCTTTACATTCACCTTAACATTCACCAAAATTACGATATAGTACCAATTTTGATTCATCTTATCGATATTAGTAATTACTTTTTTACTTAATGTGAGTTTTTAATATTTTCCAGTCGTAACCAGTTGAATAAGCATTATTAATCATTATTCATCTAGTCACTTCTTCATTATCTCCATATTTTGTACATGATAAACGGTCAACTTCAATGACTTGACAAGCTTAACAAACGTAAAAAATAACGAGATTTTTTGAATGATAGAAGGTGCCACTGTTTTTCAAAAATTGGTAAAACCGCCTATTTTTGGTCAAGGTGGCCTCCCTTAACCTAAGGGCTACATATGATATACAGATACCTTTTATTTACCTTGGGTGTATGCTTGCACCCATCCCCCAAAGTCTAACTATGCCGTTGTGTATTCGGTCCCTGTTGTTATTTAGTCTAAATGCCTATGGGCACCTAATCCAAAGTGGGTGCACTTTGAAGGAGGAACAGTTAGGGGTATCGCCATCATTAAAAATTCAAACTTTATAAGCGTTACTTAAATCCTCAGAATCATTAGCATCCTCTTAATAATTCATTCATTTTAGTTGGTGACGTGATCACCCATTCATTATTTTCCATAATTACACGACATAAAACAATCAACTTCGATGGCTTGATAAGAGTAACAAACGTAGAAAAATAACGAAGTTTCTTGGCTGGTAAGGCGTGTAGGGATATGTCGGTCCATCGACTTAGCCATTGTTTCCAAGATAAAGTGCCGGCCAAAATTGTGTAAAGATCGTCCCGAACAGCATCTATCCAAGTACGTTTTTGACCTCCTTTCCTCTTCTTCCAGTCGGTATTTGGACAAGCCAGGGTTACGATACGTGAGATTGCATCAGGTTTTCTACGAAAAACATGTCCAAACCAGCGCAATCTTCGTTGTCGCGAAACCAGTGAAGGAAGATCATGAAGTTGAAGGTCATTTCGAATTTGGTGGTTACTGATCTTTTTCGTCCATTCCCTTAATACGGAGGATGCAAAATGGGTGTTGTGCCAAATGTATCTGAGACATCTTGCTTCAAATTTATCAAGCTGCTTGATCTCTGACCCTGTAAGGGTCCATGTTTCAGCTGCGTACAGAAGTACTGTGCGAACCAGTGAAGAGAAAATGTTCATCTTTATTTTTGGGTTGATGGACTTACGTCTCCATAGTGGATCGACAAGCTTTCCAAACGCAGCAGCAGCTAAACAAATTCGACGATTTACTTCATTGGATGAACCACCGTCAGAAGTAATTGAGGAGCCCAAATACGTAAATTCCTTTACATTGGGGAGAACAACATCATTTAATACAATCCTTGCATCAGGAGCTTGGGACGACATGATGACTGATTTTTTGGGTTGATCTTCAAACCATATTCACCGGAAACAGTCACGAGGAAATCTAATGCATGCTGCAACTGAGTTTCGTTCTCAGCTAGAAGTACAGCATCATCCTCAGTGTATTCTAAGTCCGTAATGGGCCTAATACCAACGAACACACCTTCCATTTGTACAGAGATCTTGGCAAATATAGCATCAATTGCATAGTTGAACAAAAGTGGAGCAGCCACACAGCCTTGACGGACGCCACTGCAAATTTCAAATGGCTTTGTAGTAGATCTGTTGCAATTGCGGATTACAGCAGTTGAGTTCTGGTACAAAGCACGTAAAAAATTTACCAGTTTCAAAGGTGCTCCATCACGTAACATAGCGATCCAAAGTGCTTTTCTGTTCAGCGAATCAAAAGCTGAAGAGTAGTCAATGAAGGCTACATACGTAGGGTGCTGAAACTTTGCCCGAACTTCAAGTATGCGTCGAAGCGTATAAATTTGATCGATGCACCAGGACAAAAACCAGTTTGATTAGGACGAGTGGTTTTTCCCTCTCCGGGCGGATCCGTTCAACGATTGCTGAGGTAGCAATTTTGGCAGCTATGCAAAGTAAGCTGATGCCTCTGTAGTTAGCAGGTACTTGCCGATCTCCTTTCTTGTGAACAGGAACAAAGTAGCACGGTGCCAGTCTTCAGGGCACTGGTCGTTTGTCCAGAAATCTGTTATGATGCCATACAAATCTTCAACAAGTCTCGAGGGGCCATATTTGAAGATATATGGAGGAATTTCGTCAAAACCAGCGGCCTTCCTAGCTTTGAGTTTTCTACAAATGCGCATAATATCATCGATAATGGGGGTTCAACAGATATTGGATAAATTGCCGAAGAAACTGTGTCAAGCGTGGATTGGTCTAGCAGCCATCCTGTAGTGATTTCAGGGTGGTTTAAAGTCTGATTAAAATGGAGTAACCAGTCTTTGTCAGAAATGCCAGACGATCCAACTTTAACTTTGTTACCACGGCATTGGCTGGTAGACGGCATCCTTGTGACGTCGCCACTTCTGGCAAAGATTGATGAGGCCGCCTTATTTTTGTTGGGGTTATACCCCTTAGTCCAAGAGTTACGTATAATATAAATATATCTTAAAATACATTTTAAGTACCCTGGGTGTACGCTTACACCCACCTGCCGAAACAGCAGCCCAGTTATACCACTGTGCAGTCAGTCCCTGCTGCTAAATCTACTGCCTTTCAGCACCTAGTCCAGGATGCACCACGTGGAGGATGAACAGTCAGGAATACCATCATCATTGGAAATTGAAACTTTATAAGCATCCATTAGCACCTTAATAATTACAATTATCGATTTTTTCTTCACGTAAACAAGCTTCACATTTTTGCAATTCGTAAACTGCATTTTTATATTAAACTGGTTATATTTTAATGCAACTAGACAAACGCTTATCATAATTTGTTTATTTTCTATTAAATTTTATGTAAGTAATTAACAAATGACTAAGTAATCAGAATTAACAAGTATTGAATTCGATCATCATACGACATCCGTGTACTCACTGAATACTCAAAATATATCAATCTTAAAATAAGATAACTTTTATAAATATAAATGTACATACAATTTATTAGACAATGACAAAGATACATAAAACTTGTTAAGTGTAGATATTAAACATACAAAAACATTTTTAATGAAATCACTATTTATAGACTCTACTGCATTTAAAACAATACCTAAACCAAACCAATCAAACATACACAAAAAAAACAAATAATTATGTATGTAAACGTAATACATTAAACTAGAAAGTTCAAGACCGAAAATTGCAAACTTTATTTTTTATTAAACATCTATATCGCATATTAAAAAAATAATTGTTAAAGGAGTTTGTATCTACAAAACATACTTATGTTAACTTAAAACGAATATCAATTACTCAATATCATTACTCGCGAGGTGAGGCGCGCGTCACGCTACACGTCCATTGGAGCGTTATTATCCTTTTCTCTTTTCTTCTTTTTTGAAGATTATTGCAGTGTAGTACGTAACTTGTTTTATTATTGTTTTTGCATATTTATAATTTTTGCTCGTTTTCTATAATTGTTAACTTCCACTATCTACCTTGATTTTATCTTGATTTCAAATATTTTTTCTGTGACTAATCCCCCTTTACCTCACCATCCATTTCATTTTTCCACCTGAAAATTTGAGACAATTTGAGAACCGAGTACTAAAAGGCATTTTGGCCTACTCAACTCGTGAAAAATCCTGAATCCTGAAAAACACTAATTTCCAAATCGTAAAAACAAAATTTCTTTAATCAAAACAATTAAAATATTAATTAAATCATGAACATTGTGTTCTGTTCAGATTTATTGAGAAAGCAATACTAGAATTATTCATATTCAAACAAACATTCTTTAAAAAAAACAAATAATCAATTATTTATTAACAAAATAAATTAATTACTTTGATATTTAAGCAAAGCAAACTCTTAAAAATGAAAGTATTAAGAATGAACATTAAAAACAATTCATTATAAATTATCAAGCATTGTTTGTATACTTAATTAGTTAAAAATATACGCTTTTTTAATTGAAAAAATATTTAATATACTAAAAAGTGTATAAACTTTAGAAAACAATAATTAACTAATGCTTTTATAGGCTCATCAACAGCTATTTTGAAATACGTTTACAAAAGACTAAAAAAATCTGATATTTAACAAACTAAACATAAAATACCAAAACATTTACAAAAAGATTTGTCAAATTAGTTGCTAATTACACTTTTTAAATAAAAATATATCCCAATTAAGTTATAGTAATTCAAAAACTGCGAAAAACTTTTAACTTTGTAAAGTCCTCTAATATCAAAAATTACTTCAAATGTTTAGAAAAAAAATAAAATGTATTAATACATTTAATAATTGTTTTAAAATATAAATCTTTACCCCTATGCCATCAGATCTAACGAGGTCATCAGAGCGAATAGTACTTGAATACGAATTAGTTGAAGATCCAGAAAGATAACGGTAATTGTTTTTATTTGAATTATCTTCTGATTCTGCTATAAATACAATCAATATTTTATAAATTTAAAACATACCTCGATACTTTGCTGAAACTCCAAATCTGGGAATGGAGGTCATCAGTGAGGTATAGGACACAATGTAAAATTGCGCTTAATAAAAATTTGAGGTAAATATTTTGTAAAATTAAAACTTAAAACTACTAACACTAAGCTTTAATTAAAAAATAAATAAATAATATTTATATATATATATAATTAAATTTTAATATTTAAAATAATTAACACTAATGATCGTGATTTGTTAATATAAAATTATTATTAAGCTTAATTTATTTATAGAACAATAAAAACATGGTTAAAAATTTATAAAAAATAGTTTATAAAAGTAATTAAATTAATCAATTTTTAAAGTTTTAAAAACAACTAGATATTTTAAAACAAGTAAAACTACATATTTAATTTTTTTAAATAGAATTTAGATTATGCATTAAATTTTTATTATAATTATTTTAATATTTTAATAAAAACATGTTTTTTTTACAAAAATATATTTTCTTAAATATTAATTATAGAAATATGAGAAGGTGGTATTTTTAAATATCATTTAATGTGTAGATTCAGTGTTTACCATGTAACTAACTAATGTAACTAATGCGAATTATTTACAATGTTTTTTGTTAAAACAAAAATTTATTTTTTACTTAGTTTACATTGTTTGTAATTCGATGTGCAAATGATAATGAAGTTTGATTTTAAATTACAAACTTTGGTTGTTATTTTAAACATACCTAAATTATATCGCGCATCTCATTTGCGAGATTTCTTTTCGCAATATGTGGAATCTTCTAAATTTAATTGTTTTCATTATCGACACCGACCAAATATACTTTTAGCTAATTCAAATAACTTCATTTACATCAATGATTTAATTCTGTCTATTGAAAACAAAAGGAGGTCAAAATTAGAATGTTGTGCCTTTGCTTTGCTTAACACGTCTGATGTTTTGAATTTTACAAATTTGTATGATGGTTTACATTGGTTTGATGTTAATGATCAATTACCTTTAAGCCAAAAATGTGTAATTAAGACACTTCATCATTTTACGTTGGAAAATGAGCAAAGTAAGTTTGCATAAAATAATAAATGTTTTAGAATTATGTGATTTACTCGAATTCAAACCTCCATCCTACATGCTTCAAGGAAATGTAGGCACTCCGACAAAGCAATTTTTTGAACTCGTTAGAAGTTGCAAATTGGGAGCTTCAATTATAAAAAAACTTGGACTTAGCTTTGAACACAAATATAATGTTGCTAAATACGGTGCTGTACCATACATTTACGACGGTATATGTCCTACGGATTTTGAGTACACTTGTGTTTCCAGATTTGAAGATCCGAGATGCATCGGTGGTGCGCGCTTGTTAAATGATGATGATTACGAGGAATATTTACTTATTAATGAAGCGGTTGGGGTAAGTTAAATTAGGATTATTTATTTCATGCATTTTTGAGATAACCGTTTTATTATTTTTACTTAAATAAATTGTTTAATTTAATTTTAAAACGCATGTATTTTAACAAGCACGCAGACATTGTTGATTACCAAATTTAATACTAGCTTTTTTAGCAATAATTGAAAAGTAGTACTTGGTTTTGAGTTATTTGCTAATTTAAATTATGTTATGAAGCGTTTATTCAATCATTTTAGCGGAGCCACGCAAGTTAACACTTCTAATTCTGTTACCGAATTTAACTTAATTGCAAAAATGTGATATTAAATTTCATTTTATGACTTTTGGTTAAATTTTTTACAGGTACTATTTTTAGCGGGTTCTCATTTAACACAGAAACGAATATATGTACTCAATACCCGGTATGGGCTTAGTGTCTTATTCATTTCTGGTCATAATCATTAAATGTTAAGGTAGTTAAACAACAAAAAATAGTGGTAAATCTATATCAATTAATTCCAAGTTTGCATAGCATCTCGAATAATCTTTTTCTATTGCTCACTTTTCGGATGTACGTAGAGATATGTCAGTCCATTGACTTAGCCATTGTTTCCAAGATAGTGTGAAGATCGTCCCTAACAGCATCCGTCAAAGTACGTTTCTGATCACCTTTCCTCTTTATCCAGTAAGCACTTGGACAAACTAAGATTACGGTACTTGAGATATTATCAGGATTTCTACGTAGAATGAGTCCAAACTAACGCAATCTTTATTGTCGCGATACCAATGATGGGAGATCGTGCAATTGAAGGTCGTCTTGAATTTGGCGGTTGCTAATTTATTTCGTCTAGTCCCTCAATACGGAGGATACGAAATGGGTGTTGTGTCAAATTTATTTGAGACATCTTGCTTCAAATTTGTTAAGTTACATTATCTTTGACTCTGTAAGAGTCCCGCTTTCAGTAGCATACAGAAGCACTGAGCGAATGAATAAAGAGAAAAATTTTTAATTTTGTGTTTAGATTGATGGTTTTTCGTCTCCGCTGGTTTTCCAAACACAGTACCAGTCAAACATATTTGACGATTTACTTCAGATGAACTACTGTCAGAAATAATCGAAGAACCCAGATACGTAAATTTCTTTCTTTAGACCATATTTACCGGAAACTTTCACAAGGAAATGTAATGCATGCTGCAGCCAAACTTCATTTTCAGCTAGAAGGATAGCATTGTCAACATATTCCAAGTCGGTAATGGGCGTTGTACGAACATACACTTGTACAGAAATTTTGCAATCGGTGCTCGATTGGATAGTTGAACAAAAGTGAAGCAGCCACGCTGCCTTAACCGACATTACTGCAAATTCCGAACGGCTATTTAGTAGATTTGTTACAATTGAAGATTACAGCAATTGAGTACTTGTACAGAGCACATAACAGATTCACAAGTTTCAGAGGGGTTCTATCACGTAACATAGCGATCCAATGTTCTATTCTGTCCAGTAAGTCAAATGCTGAAGGGTAGTCTATGAAGGCTATATACGTAGGGGGCTGAAGCTTTTCGACGTTTTAGAATGTGTCGAAGCTTGTAAATTTGATTAACGCATCATATATCAGGACAAAAACCGGTTTGGTTAGGGCGTATGGTTTTCTCTCTGCGAGCGAATCCGTCCAATAGATCATGTGGCAATTTTTGCAGCTATGCAAAGTAAACTGATACCCCTGTGGTTAGCAGGTATTTATCGATCTCCTTTCCTGTGAACAGGAACAATAGAAGCACTGTGCCAGTCTTCAGAGCATTGCTCAGTTGGCCAGAAATTCGTTCTGATGCCACAGGTCCTCAGCAAGCTATGAGGAACCGTATTTAAAGATACATGGAGGAATTCCGTCGAAACCCGCAGCTTTCCTAACTTTGAGTTTTCTGCAAATGTACATAATATCATCGAAGGTGGAGGGAGTTTTATGGAGATTGGATAAATTGCTGAAGGAACTGTGTTAAATACGGATTGGTATTGCGGCCATCCTGTTGTGATCTCAAAATGGTTTAAAATCTGTTTCATGTGGAGTAACCAGAAATACCAGACGATCCAACTTAAACTTTGTTACCACGGCATAACTAATCCAATTTCTTGTAAACTTTTCTACTATCGTTATGGCGGGCAGAAACCTCTAGTTCATCTGCTACAGAATCCTACTGTTTTGACTCGTCTTCCTTATAACTTTTTCGAAGTTCCGCACGCAATGTCCTTGCTTCACTTTTTCTGGGTCTTTCTTTGCTTGTGCATAGAGATCTCGAAAATTGGTGGTCAATCAGTGTGAACCTTTGAAGTTAATTGAACGAGGAAGCACCAAACTAGCTGTATCAATTTTTTGTTTTAGAGTATTCCAAGAGTGATTTATTCCCATATCACAATTCGGGACAGCAACTGAAGTTGGTATGTAGGCTTTGGAAAACTTAGCAGCATAGTTGTTGTTTGTAAGCAGAGAATAATCCGGAACAGGAGTACCGGGTCTAGTCTTGGCGTTTTTTAAACGTAACGGAAACGAAAACGAAACAGGTGAATGATCAGAGTCATTATCACTTTCCGTTCGACAGCCTCTGTAAGCGCGGGAATGTTTGGTTGCACTGAACCAACGTTTGCTAGCCAAAACGTGATCGATTTGGGAGGAATAATTACCACAACTTGAATAAAACGTTGTCAAATGTTTTACGGGATGTTAGAAAAATGTTTTGGTGAGAACCATATTCCAACTTCGCATAGCATCTCGAAGAGGGAGATCTTTCACGCTTTTGTGACTTTGTGTCAAACTCGTAATTATTGATCAACAAGGGTAGAACCTTGTTTCCCCCTTCTCGTGGGATCTCCCTCTAATGTCTTTAGCACATCCGTCAACCGGCGTCAACCCTTTCACTCCCCAAAGAAGATCGCCTTGCCAATTTTTGTGAACATTGGCGCCGTCGCAAGGAAGCGATCTTTAAGCCAAGAAACCCCATTTATCCTCCACGTCCAATTCATATCCGACAATCTCCTCACATAGGAAACTAGAATGTACGATTATTGTCGTCTGTTTCCACTCAAGCGTATACTGCTACAAAGCTAAGTCGATACAAGATTCACATTACTCGTCTCCAGGACACAAAACTGGATTTGTCAGAAACGTTTAGTTTTCTTACAACTTCCCAATTAACATCTGCATTATTCCTCCCATTAACTTGTGCTGTAAATCCAGCACGTCATGAGGTAGGAGCATTCGAGATGCTATGCGAACCCGGAATTAATGAGGATGTGGCTTTGCCACTAAATTTTGTTATTATTATTATTAAAAGGCAATATACGACGGACTAGGAGCACAGTTGATTTTACATTAATTCGACCCTGTGTAGATACTGAAATGGGAGGTTTTATTTAAGGAGCATTAATTTTCTGTTTTTGCTTATTGATTTTTCAAAAAAGACACTAACCGATTGTTTTAAGTAGGGTGAAGTTGCGTATAACCAACTACGCCACTGTAACTTTTGATAATTTAAGTTATTGGTATATATATATATATATATATATATATATATAATGCACATGCAGAATATTTGTTTCTTGTAACAATTTTGTTTCATTATAGACAGCAGACGAATCAACTCAAGCACCTCAAACAGAACTTATCAAATCCACTACTTATGACAATAATCATGAAAATGATGATGAATTGGAAGAATGGGATCGATTTGAAGCGTTGCACGATGATCCGTATCATATGAATCGGGCTAATAAAGCCAATATTAAATATGAAAACAAGGTAGAATTAGTTTGGGAAAAAGGCGGATCGGGGTTGGTATTTCATACAGATCAACGAACGTGGGATAAATTGGATCCGTTGCGTAAAGAGGAACCGTTTGACGAACCTGCTTCATTTGATTGGGATATTGACATGGAACCGTATGAAAATCTAGTTGTTTTAAACAATGGTCCAACAGCAAACTCTAGATGGAGCTCGGCACGTGACACTTGTGATCTTATTGACATTAATCGTTCCAGGTTGGCATTGGATGTTTCGTCTAATGATTGGCATAATTCCCAACATGAATTTCGATTGGGAATTGAAAAGGTATATAATTTTAGTATCTTACGATTTATTTTGTTTTTCGGATGTGTATCTGGTATTTTTGTTTCTAGTGTACTGCTTCAGTGTTTTGCTATAAGCAGTATCTGTCAGCAAGTGGACAATTAGCGCATCTCAAATGAAATCAAACTCGTGTTTATCAGACTACAAGTCAAGCAATTTAGCCAATTTATTGGAATTTTAGTTTAGGTTGTTTAATTTTATTTACATTTCCTTGTACTAAGTGATAATTTTGTTGAAACTCATGCAATAAGATATGAATTTACGTTACTAATAGTGCATTTTATATTTTAAATAATTCGAACATTATTCTGTATGCTCGACTAAATTCAAAAACGTTGTAGTGTTTGTATTTTGGTTAACAGTTAATTTTGAGTTTAAATAGCGGCCTTGTACGGATATAGGGTGTTTTCTAGTTTTTACATTGGTGGTTTATATTTTTCACAGTTCTGTCATAGGTAGAATGTATTTTCACTGAATTAAGGAGACAAGTAACATATTAGTGTGGTATTGTTTTTGATTGAATTTGACCGCGTTAGATATCCAAGTTTGAATTTTGTCATGTATATTGCAGTTAAATTATTTTTTCTTTACTTTACAATTTTTAGGGTTATGGTTTTAAACTCCTCGAACAGATGGGTTGGAAACCTGGCACGTACATAGGACAAAGGGAATGTACCAAACAGGATTCTCGCAGAGGACTTTTGTACCCATTGACATCTGAAGGTAGTTTAGAACCACACGTGCGTACCGGTTTGGGTTATTGTGGCGAAAAGGTTTGGAATAAAGAAAAACTTCCATCTTCATCATTTAAACAAGTTAAACGTTTCAATCCAAGCCAAACCGTTTATATTCGTTCAGTGTTTGACGACCCACAAGTTGTTTCCAAACGATCCCGATTGTTAGGTCTAACTTCCAGTCTTTTGAGGCGTGAAGATCCATCATTGATTGTCAAATGGTCTGCAGATGTTGACAACAAAACATCGGTTAGTGAGGCTTCAAAATTATCCAATCAATCTGAATTACTTTCCAATTGTCATCACCGTACGATTATTTTAAATGCCCATTCACATGTGTCTAAAATGGGAATTAGTTTTATTTTCGGAGGTTATTTAAATCCACCAAAACCGACGATAACACAATGGATAGAGTAATTGGGGTTGTTGTTGTTGTAAATATGTATAAAATTTGTTTGTGTACATATTTTTTTATTTTTGCATTTATCGTTATAACTAATATACTTGTTAAATTTTGAAAGTAATTACATATTTTTATTTTATAAAATAACCAAATTATTTTTTATTAATTTAAAAAAAACAATTTTCTTACAAAATAGAAAAATTATATTGTACCGTTGATTTGTCTAAAAAACTAATTATTTTATGATTAGACTTAAATTTTTAAAAATAAATGAATTCAGGTAATCTTAATGATTCCGACAATTTAAGTGATGCTTACAAAGTTTCAGTTACCGATCATAGTTATTCTGGCTTCTCTACCTCTAGGTATCATGCATCCTAGACCCAGGCTAATACCAATTAAGGACCTATTATACAGTAATGTAATCGAGTTTTCATCTTGACGGATGTATCCAAGCAAACAACCAGGATACTTAAAAGATATTTTTAAGCATTTGCATATCGTGTATAGCCGTTGGGCTAAAGGAGACGGCCTTGTCCAAAAATTAAATAGCTTCGATAATTTTTATTAACGGTGGCACTGTTACAAGAATCGACTAAGAAAATTCGTTAATTTTCTCGACATAAAACATAAGAATTGTCGTTTGTGCTACTCCATACACAGAAGAGTTGACCATATCGACAATCATTTAAATTGTAGAATAAGCATCGTGAACTTATCATGTATGGCGTTTAGCCGATGAGAATGCTTTCACAAGTTAAAATTGATTTAATCGGTTTGTCATACTGACAAATGCTAACTGACTTTAGTGAACCATGCGATTACGTTTCATTTAAGCGTTTTGACATATATCTACATGGTTACTGTTCTTTGATACTTATGAGTGTTGAGGCAAAACCATGATCTCCATTGTAATCTATTTTGCTAAAAATTTTCAATACATGTGCATATGCAACTAAGGAATTACATCCTTTATAATGCTTCTAATCCAATCCTGTTAGCTAATTCCCAAACTATGTAGGTCATGACGCATTTTTGGTACAAATTGCTCCAATTTGCAGAAATTATACCGTATTTAGACATTCAAAAATCCAGTTACAGTTCTACCTCTTGTACTTAAGAAATCCCATATTATATTAACAGCTTCCTAACGTACTTTATACATAATATTTGGTTTTAATGTTTTCGTCATTGTTTTAAACCCTACCTAATTACATAAAAAAATATAGCAAGCGATGAAGTATTATTAAAAAAGCCATATTTTTTTACTAATTAGAGCAATAATATATATATATATATAGTTTAATTGTATGATTGTAAATTTTCTTATTTTCTAACGTAATCACCGAATGCTTAAGCTATTAAACCATTTAAAGTTTTAAAACGGCTGTTAAATTATTTTTAAAATTTTAGACTACTTATTTGTTGTAAGTAGCTATTTGTTATATACTAAATCTACCGTTTTATTTATTTAACATTAAATTATTATTACAAAACCCTTTTGCTTTAAAAAATAAGCATGGAGCAATAAGATAACAATCACAGCAAAAATTAACATTAAAGTCTCGTAATTCAAAGAGAACATAAGACAACAACGTAGAATTTAACCAAGTGATTTTCTTCGTCTAATTGTAATGATGTCATGGAGTGAACGAGAGTCAGTTCTTTTCATGATCTCATCATTTGAAATCTGATCGCGCCAGGTAATCTTTAAAATACTTCTAAGACACCGGCGATAAAGAACATCCACCATCTAATTGAAATGAATGTTTTATGAGATTAAGCAAAACGTTTGGCAGAATGTTCAAATACATGGAAACATTTTGTTGTCTCATGTTCTCTTTAACATTAAATATATTTCAATATGTAAAAATTTAGCAAAACCAAATGAGGGCACTAATCTAGTGTTAGTTGTGGTTCTCAAACGCGTGTCTATTTACATGTATTAAGTGCACAAACAAAGTGGCATTTTATAGATTCATATACTTCAGTTTAAAATTAATTATTCAAAGAAAATTAAAATTTCAGCATTGAATTAAACATGCATTAAGCAATTGGTCTAATTTTATTTAATTTTATAAAATTAAATAATATAGACAAAATTATTTAAAAAAATTCTTATTTGAAATGCCAATAATCTTTAAAATTTGAGTAATTATAAAATTTACATCTACAACCTAAATGCAAAATATACATTTGAGATAACTGTATTGTATCGTTTCTAACCCATTAATCCTTAAAATTTGTAATAGATAAAAAATACATCGCTTAATCAATATTAATTTTTTTATTTGTCATCAACGTTTAATTGTATTATTAGACATTGACAACGTAATTCCCCCTCGAGAGGATCAGAAATAAACCGATCTAGACAGTCCCAAGTCTGGATAAAAGAGAATGGTTTGCGGTAGGAGGAGCATTTAACAGTAAAAAATACCGACACCAAAACTATTTAATCGTCATGAGGCTTTAAATTGGTTTGATATAGAACCAAATAAATAGTTCTGTTTTATTTTAAATCCTATTGTCTAGTAAATGGCACGGGAAAACACTATTGTCTTTGATTTGCACAGTTTCTAATGGTTCTATGTACATTAAAGTACATTTTTTAGCAGCAACAACTAATTTTTAAAAGTTCTTTTTTTTCTTACGCTCTAGTCGTCCATTCTCTCGAGACAAGTTTGTAATTGGCGAGGACAAGATTGTTGTAAAACACTTTTATTATGTATTATTTACTAATAATTGTTTTAATTTCACAGTTGCAAATACCTAAAATAAATAGAGTGTGCAAATAATTATATTCTAAATTTTGTGCATTTGGTTTGCATAAGTAAATAATAAGTTATGCAAAAGTCAAAAAACATTGAACGGCTTTTTTGTATTCAATAAATAAAGTTAAAAAACGGTTGAATTTTTCTTGAAGCACTTGCTTACGAATTTTTAAAAATATTATCTATTTATTACTGTGACAATCGTGTGTACAGGGGCTGAACTGGGCCCTGTCAAAACTAACCTATCGAAATTGATTGATTTTCCTTACATCAATTAAACACATCAACATTTTACTAATATAACCCTTAAACATTACTTTAGTAATACTAATAATTAAAACAATAAATATATTTTTTACAAATAGCATTACCAAATTCCCGCTTAGACAAAAAACCCAGAATTTACACATTTCGACAAAATAAAAATACTACTACATTATTTGCTTAAAAATAAATTGTATTATGAAATATATACATATATAGATAATGAGCATCACCAATTCAAAGGATAACCATGCTTGTTTATAACTTCTTTTAAACGCTTTGGATAGGAATCAGTCAAATTATTGATATAATCTTGTGGATTCCATTTTTCAACACATGATTAATATTTTCTTACAGCGTGTTTTGATTTTCTATCCGATTAGCCTCTTGTTTGGGATAATTAAAAAGATGTTCAATTACACTGAGATCCGGACTGTATGGAGGCAATTGAATGAAGCTCCGTTTTTTGCTATTTAAAGAATCTCTAGTCTAAACAATAAAAAATGTGTTAAATTTTAACTTATGATAACAATCACGTTACCTTTTTGGACTGGAGTATTATGTGCATAACATAGAACAAACAATTTTAGATATAAACTTAAATGTAAACGTCAAAATACATTTTATACTTCAGTCTACTTTTTAACTGCTTGTTCAAAATCATTGTTTGTCCGACTTATCACTTCACCTAGACAATTTATTGTCTATCTTCATTTGTCTTTGTACTTGAAATTATAACTCGATTATATTTATTCATTTGTTTGTTTGTTTGTTTGGTTAACTTTTTTGTGTTTATATTATTAGTATTATTGCTTTAATAAAAATATAGATTTAGCATAATTATAACTACGGATGCAATTGTAACATTGTACTCATCAGTCACATTACCTAATTTATGAAAAAATACAAACAACTTAAACCCAAGAATAGACTACTATAAAAGTACGGTCAACTGGAAGTCACTTTTTGGAGTTAGACAGATAAGTAAATAGCTAGACTTGTACTGTAGTGGACCTGGTTTGAATCCCACTATTAATACTAAATACTTCTTTTTAAAACCCTTTTGCTCTGAAAACATGTGTCAACGCAAAATTATTCCATACGCTTGCATATTAAATTTTCGACTTTGAAGATTGAAATTTTATTCGGATTTTGCCAAGTCCCGTCATAGAAATTGTGCTGCTTTTACTTTTTTATTGTAATTTAATGAATTGTTGTCTTTTTGTTATTTCTTTAGCAATATGTACACAGAAGCCAGGATGCTAATCCTGCGCTCAAACCCTTCTCTTCTCTCAACTAAAGAATCTTTTACATTTTAGTAAGAATGTCAATTGTTATTAAATCTGGTTCTAGATTATTTATGGTTTTTTAATTCGTTTCGTACAAGAGAAAGACAATTGTACAAAAATATATTGATTTAATTATTAAAGTTGAAGCGTAACACAATAGCGCGATGTGTAAACTTAATATACTGAGTCATACTACTAGAAAGAAAACTTGACTAAATGCAATATGGTTGGTCTATTCAAAAAAATAATTCATATAAATGAACTAGTGTAAAAATGGATAGTTAGTATTGGAAGCTGAAAGTTACTTCTACTAAAATATCTAAACCAATAACTATAATAATAATTATTATTATCATTTATGGAGTGCATATATCATTTTTTGTTTGCTCAAGTATTATGCTAACAATAATATATGTAGCGGTTTTTAAATAAATTTATTTATTCATTGTTTATTTGTTTTTGAGAACATGATTGGATAAAATACTTGCTTTTTAATAAACATTCAATATGAAATGCGATTAAACATTTCTATTCTTTTGAAATGTTGGTGTAGCATAACCCATAGAGAAGGTGTCATTATTAATGCTATTATCAACAACATCTGAAAATCGTTTTTCCTAAACAACTAATCCCATCTATAGTTCATTCCATAAATGTACACTTTTTCTTTATTTAAAAAACATTTTGTAGTGGAGACAATTGGCACTAAAAATAATTTCACCAATTTTTATTAATTTTTAAAGTTGTAACAATTAATTTTAACATTAATTTTTTTATACTTTGTTTTACTGCATTGAGTTTTATAGAAGTTCCTAGATGTATCACTTTTCAATTCTTCTGTGTTTGGTTAGTAAACGTCCGTCTCTATTCAACTACTACTACTACTACTACTACTACTACTAATAATAATAATAATAATAATAATAATAATAATAATAATAATAATAATAATTAAAAAATAATAATAATAATAATAAAATTATTATATAATAATAATTATTATTATATTAACAATTATATTAAAAATTATAATAATAGTAATATACTTCACTTAAGATTTTTATATTAAACTCAATTTCAAATAATTCAAAAATCTAAATAAATTTTTTGTTAACAATATTTTAATAACCTAATTATTTGTAACTCGCTTCACACATAAATGGCATGTTGTTAAACGTTTTATTACAAATACGCATTATAACCTGATTAATTTCTTGCAAAAACATAGATTTCTGACTAAGACCTGTCTAATAATTACACGATTTAAATTAAAAACTTAATTTTTATACAATATAGCATGCTATATTTTAGATAAATCATAATTATAATTTTCTAAATATACAACTGTGTTAAAAAATTTGTACATCAAATTTTAAATGATTTACAATCAGGAATTAAGTAAAATTATCAACATTAAATATAACGTCAAATATTGAAAACAAAATACTTTGATCTCAATTTAAATCCATCAAAATGCAAGCTGGTTAAATTTACAACGAGGTGTCCAAAAGAAACAATGAAATTAAACAAAACATTCAAATTAAGTTAGACAAACATATGTACCTGTAACAAAATTAAATATAAATAACAAACTCACCTAGTGTGATGTAAAACATATATTTATAGAAACCAAATCATTGTGCTACCACATAAAAAGAATCAAAAAGTAAATGCTGATAACTACATCATCAAATTATTTGTTACATTCTTTAATATTATATTGCTCATCTGTAATTTTTCCTGGTTTATTAAAACAAGATTATGTTGTTTTAAAAAGATGCATATCCTTGATGTCAAAATCTGCAGGAATCAAATATTCTATCTTATTGAATGATATTGTTAATAAGCATTTTAAATCCTGTATACAATTAGCATCAAGAATTGAAGGTAATAACACTCACCCACTACATGTAGCTTTAAACAAATCTAAAGCTTCTGAATAAACAAAGAGAACCTACCTGCACATTAAAGCCTAAACTAATTAATACAAAAACTCATCTATACCATACTTATCCAAAATATTAACCAATCCAGAATCAAACACAATTGAACTTGTAACAAACTTATCAATGTAGGAATCATTCCACTCACACATTTATTTGAACCAATTTAGACATTCTACAGCATTTTAGTGAAATAACTCCAAATTGAAGGCTGCGCAGCCTTGTTTCACTAAACGCGAGATGAGGGCGGTTTTTGTATGTGACAAGCTGCGTCGCTTGTCGTAGAAGGTTGCGTTGATTATTAGGACCTAGTTGTAGTCTCCTTCCCAAGTACCTTACGTTTGTACGGATTATTTAAAGTAATGAATAAGAACGCAAAGACGTGATCGGGAAGGTATATTGCCAAATTACAGTCGGATCGTGGGGAAGAACCAAAATGGAAGCTGGAAAGAAACGGATTGATAACAGGAAGCGGAAGTTATCAATGGCGTGGGAACGGTTGTTTTTATAGCCCTTCCCACTGGTATGTACCATTGATACATTTAAACAAAATTGTCAATATTCGAAGAAAATTAATTGCCAAAAATTAAATGTTAATTTTTGATAATAGAAAATAATATTGTTTATTATTTTGTACTTCGAAATATCTTCGTCGATTTTCACCGCTACAGCATAATGCAACTGTATCTTATAATGACTCAGTTAAAGTATAGGAATTTTTTTACTGTATTGACTATTTTTATTCATTAATATATAACATTCTATTTCATTTTGCTCACATTATGTGTACTACTACTTTTTAAATTTTTGTTATTATTTTTGTATATTGATGGTGAAAATGTATTTTTAAGCTAAATGTATCTCTAGTGAAATATTAAAGCTTAATGTTATAATAATAATAATAATAATAATAATAATAATTTTTTCTTAAATTACCAAATATTTTATGTTATATGTAATTATATTATATGTAGCAAAATACCTAATAATCCTTGTGAATGCTTTTTTGAAACTAGTTGGCTCAAGTTATTTGGTATACTAATACCTAAAATATGCACACATTTATATAATTTAATAGCATTTAAAGCAATATTTTATAATTTAAAAAACTAATAGAAACTGCATACTATTTAAGACAATTTTTAAAATATTTAAACAAAAATAGTGTCAGTATTTTTTATATTAATACACAAGAACGCTATTAATATTAAGTTAATTAAAAGGTAGTTTTAAGTAGTATTCTATTTATATTATTTTTAAAACCATACTTTTCTTGACTAAAATATTTAAAGTTTATAGTTAAATTATTTTAATTCCATTTTAAAAAGACTTATTCTTTGACAAGCATGGGGCAACAAATATTTTCCCTGTGATTGTGCTTCAAATAATTAGCATTAAAAAGCCTGCGTATTGATAATTGATCCTCCTTTCGCCTTCAACTCAACACCGACATCAGAGTCGTGCTCTCACTTCTCTGCCGTGACTTGTCAAAATGAGGTCCTTTTAATGTTTTTTACCAATATTGCTATTATTATTATTGTTACTATTATTATTATTAGTATTTTTATTATTACTATTATTATTATTATTATTACTAATACTATTATTATTATTATTATTGTTATTATTATTATTATTATTATTATTGTTATTATTGTTATTATTATTATTATTATTATTATTATTATTATTACTATTACTACTACTATTATTATTATTATTATTATTGTTATTATTATTATTATTATTATTATTGTTATTATTGTTATTATGGTTATTAGCTTAGATGTGCCAAAGTGGTCTAGTGGTGCAGCGCTCCACTTGAACTTGGGCAGGCATGGGTTCAATCCCTGCCACTGGCATCAAATACAGGCCCACGTTCGGCTTCGCTGAAGTGTCTACTGATGAAAAACGTTTTTTATAAAACATTTAAAGTAATAAAAGAAATTTTTTTAAATAAATACTTTAGTAGAAGTAGCTTTCAGCACACAAAAATAGGTACAATGATAAAATACGTGGTTAGCAGTATTTGACATCGGTCAAACAAAAAGCAAAAAAAAATCATTTAAAAAACGATATATTGTTTTTATACTCAAATCAATAAACCGTTAGTAAGGCTCATTTTTGCTTTGATCAAAATATGCATACCAAACTAATTGAAAAATGTGTTCCATATATTGAATATTCTTACAAACATTAATTAATAAATTATTTATTTGTATGTGACTTATGAATACATAAACAAACATTCATCACTTAAACTATTATTTATTTTTTACATCTAATGAAAAATATGTCAACCAGCTACGCAGACAATTGATTAAATTATTGATTTTTACTGATTGATTGTATGTTAATGGAATGTAATTCTTATTCAAACTACACTAATCTTCTTTTTGTATATAGTGATATTATTGCTCGTCAAAACACACAAAAAAATTACAATTACTCACTTATAAATTATTCTTGGTATACCTAGCATACATATTTTCATTTTTTTTTCAGTACAGTTAAACATCTTGTGACATTGCTTTAGGTATCAACATAAAAAATTTTTAATAAAAAAATATATGCAAAATTATTAATGTTGGTTTTTTATAACTAGTTACTATGGTATGGTAAAAATAGTTATTTGATTAGTAAAATAATTCCTCCAAATAGCGTGAGTAATAAACTTGTACTTGATTATCAAAGTTGGTTTATTGATAAATGTTTATATAAACTTGAATATTTAGTAGTATTTACAAAACCAATTAAATGAGAAATTTGTACAGCATGCATTTATACAACTAGGAAAGGCCAACAGTAGTTTTATGAAAATAAGAAACTTTTGAAATGTGTCTAGTTGTTGACTTCTGTATCGACAATCCAAAAATATTACAATTCTTAACTTCAATAAAACGTTACTAATGTGGTGCTCGAATTAATAATTGACAGGTATGCACTTTTACAAAAGTACATTTAAGTAAATGACAATATTAGTAATTATTAGTATGCAAGCTTAAATTAAATAATAATTTAAACTTATTATATTAAAAAATTATCAATAGCTATCTAATATTATTACACTTTATTTGTATTCTAACTTTTTAAAAGATTTATTATTATTATTATTATTATTAGTAGTAGTAGTAGTAGTAGTAGTAGTAGTAGTAGTAGTAGTAGTAGTAGTAGTAGTAGTAGTAGTAGTAGTAGTAGTAGTAGTAGTAGTTAATAATTTAAACTTATTATATTAAAAAATTATCAATAGCTATCTAATATTATTACACTTTATTTGTATTCTAACTTTTTAAAAGATTTATTATTATTATTATTATTAGTAGTAGTAGTAGTAGTAGTAGTAGTAGTAGTAGTAGTAGTAGTAGTAGTAGTAGTAGTAGTAGTAGTAGTAGTAGTAGTAGTAGTAGTAGTAGTAGTAGTAGTAGTAGTAGTAGTAGTAGTAGTAGTAGTAGTAGTAGTAGTAGTAGTAGTAGTAGTAGTAGTAGTAGTAGTAGTAGTAGTAGTAGTAATAGTAGTAGTAGTAGTAGTAGTAGTAGTAGTAGTAGTAGTAGTAGTAGTAGTAGTAGTAGTAGTAGTAGTAGTAGTAGTAGTAGTAGTAGTAGTAGTAGTAGTAGTAGTAGTAGTAGTAGTAGTAGTAGTAGTAGTAGTAGTAGTAGTAGTAGTAGTAGTAGTAGTAGTAGTAGTAGTAGTAGTAGTAGTAGTAGTAGTAGTAGTAGTAGTAGTAGTAGTAGTAGTAGTACAAAACCCTTTTGCTTCAAAAAAGCATGGAAAACAAGACAATAACAACAGTGAAAACAACAACAAAGTCCCATAATTCAAAAAGAAAATGAGGCAGCAAAATATTTCCATGTATTCGAACAATTTGCCAAAATTTTTGTTTTATCCTATGAAACATTAATTTCAATTAGACCTTTCCGAATAGTTCTTAGTCAAGTTTTATGTGGTCTACCCCCTACCTTTCTTTTGCCATTATTAGTGTACAATTTGACCAAGTAATTTTCTTCGTTTAATCGAAGATTGAGTTTTCTTTCGGCTTTCATTCAATCTTGTCATCTGGGTCGTGCTATCACATCTTTGCCGAAATGAAATCCTCTTGTTTATTTCAGTAGCAATATAGACTTCTTGCGGAGGCCAAGTTGTTAATATTCCGTTTATACCTTCTTTCTTTATCTTGGGACTGGCTAAATTGGTTTATTTCTTATCTTTTCCAGGAGGAGTTAAAAAGATTAATAATAATACTAATTATAATGTGATTGTAATGTGGTTGATGACGTAATCGTCTCTCCACTATTTCTATATTCGTGCAACGAATAAATCGCTTCCAATGGTTTCATTGTTGCAACAAACGCAAAAAAGTTCATCGGTCAATAGATGGCATTCTTCTCACGATGCTATCGTTTGCAAATACTGACAAAGCCGCTAATTTTTATATCGGGATTGTTTCTAAAAGCTCAACGCCAACCTAATTGTACCGATGTGCATGTTAGTCTCAGTCCAGGATACATTACGTGGAGATATAAAACAGGATTATTACCACTATTAGAAACTGAAATTTTATAAACCTTATTTAAATTCTTTAAATTATTGGATGCAGATAAGAACTTGTCTCATTGTGGACTAGAGGTTTCATGTTCTAAAATACTCACAATCATTGCTCCACGTCGTTTGATAATAAGTTCATTAAATAGAATTATGGAAAGATCTAAAAGCAACGTCAGAAATTATCCATTTATGCTAATAATTTATTTAAAAAATAAACTTAAATGTACTTTTAAAATACTTTTTACATTAGAATTAAATTATTTCAATGCATTGATAAACTTTGACAATTTATATCCAATCTTTTTTATTTTTAAAATGCCCTATCTATAAACACATTTAAAAATGTTGTTTGTTATTCGTACGAAAAATGAAGTTTAATAAGTTGCATAAAGTTTCAATATTTATTTTATTATTCCTAGATTTTAGATACAATTTACGAAACACTATTATTAGCTCAAAATGTTAACTTACCAACTTATATTTTTAATAATAACAAAATCCATCTTTTTTAATTGAAAAATTAATGTAAAATTGTTGAAAGAAATTAAATTTTATAAGTATTTAGATGCAACATATTTTTTGGTTCTGAATGTAAATTTTCCCTAAATACTTTAAGACAGTTTTACGAAAACTTATACCTTGTGACACGCTGTCTAATAGTCATTATTATTACAAAACCCACATTACTTTGTGAATATTTTCGTGATCGAAAAATGTGTCATTACTCTTTGCACAGTGACTGCTTAGCGTCAACAACTCATAACTATTATTATTTTTGATATCAGCATTATCATGTGGTCGAGATCGATTGTTTATGTCGTATAAATATGGGAAATAATGAAGAGGTGACCGTCACCAACCAAAATGAATGAATGTGGTCCAACATTTGAGAACCGTCCAGTTCTGCCTTCGTTTAATTTTATATTGAAATCCCCAATCAATATTTCAACGCCTCTCCTAGAAACGTTATCCAACAAATTTTGTAATTGATCGTAAAAAATTATCTGTTTGGTTCTCCTTAGTAGGAGCACAGATTTACACAATCGTTACTTTTAAAATGTTGGTGTTAAATCTGGCCAAAATGATACGGTCGCTTACAGGTTTTCATCCAATCATAGCTTTAACAGAGTTTTTACCCAATATAATACCAACTCCATGAATATGATGTACTTAATATCCAGAATATAAGATTGTTGTCTCTCCACTCTTTAAAAGTCCTTGACCTTTCGCCAATACCCAAAAAATCTAAGTTATATCTTTTTATTTTTCAAAGAACTTGTTCTAATCGTCCACTACGGAAAAGTGTGCGCACATTCCATGTTTCTACGCTGGTTAAGTTTTTGATATTAAAAATTGAGCTCCTTTTCGGTTTTCACCTCTATTGTTTTTGTAACAGTAAAGATTTTTTTAAAGACCAGTTTGGCGTTTTTATAATAAAGCCCCGAATAAGCATTGAAAATGTGCCAGAAACGGAATTCAAACTCAACTCCGCATATCTTTGAGCTAGCAATTTGATGCTTTAACTACTTGACTCACCAATTGCGAGTTTGTTAATTACTACTTTAAATGTTTAACAGGAAGCGCACCTTTCAGTAGTCGACATTCTAGAAAGACGAACGTGTGCCCGCATTTAGTGTCAGCAGTAGCAATCGAGCCAGTGCCCACCCAAGTTCAAATCGAACAAAAAAGAGAATAATCGTAGATTTTCCTACTAGCAAACCACATCCACCTCGGTCCAATAGATCATCCTAAATTTAGTTTTGAGCCTTACCTAACTACACCTATACGTGTTAATGATATGTTAAAATAAGGCCGGTTGCGCATTTATAACAAAATAATACGTTAAACTTTACTTAAATTCTTTAAATGAGCAAACTGCGCTAGACTTGGATGGGCATGGGTTCGAGTGCCACCATGGATATTAAATGAGATCGCTGTTTGGCTTAGTAACTTCGCAACATGTGCCAGAAAGTCAACATGTTCTTACAACCGTAGGAAAGTGTTTAGCGTGTTGTTTGTATATCCCAACGTACGCACTAACCAATATGAAAATCATTCGACACAAAAAACTAAGAAAATAACCAACCAAAAGTAATAACAATTTGATAATTAAATAAACATAAAAAATAACGTATTAACAATGCATTTTAAAAAGAACTAAAATAAACAAGACAACGTTTGGATGCAAATATTACAAATTCTCAATAAAATCGTATAAGAAAATGTAGTACGAATTGACAACAGCTAAAAAATCACCAAAAAAAAAACAATTCATGCAAGCCATAATTGGATCATTGAAAAAATAACAACCAAATAATCTGATTATAGTGATCATTTTGGTTGAGGTTTGGTTATGGAAAACAAATAATCACGACTGTTGAAAAGCATTTACATTTGTCTTTAAGTAAGCAACGTGTATGAGAAAAGCATTCAAAGATTATATAACATTTTTGAATTGTAATCAAAACACATTTTGAAAAAAATGATAAAAATCATAACTAATCTACTATTAGGTAATACCATCAATGCAACTACAATGGCTAAATAAAGTTGACATTTGTGTTAAAATAAGAAAAAATCAGCTAATAAAGAAAACTCTCAAACTCATTACAGTATAAATAAACAATAGAAAAAAAGAAATACTTGAGAAATAAACAAAAAGTACATATCCGTGAAACAATACAAACCAAAAGAAAATTCAAGAACAAAACAATACTGAAAGTCAAATTCTACATGCCACAAGGAACTGCGTCTGAAAACCAAAAATATACGTATCACAATAAGATCATTTAAAGAAAGCACTGAGGTATCGAATATAAACAACAATGCGCACATCGGAAAACATTTGTTCATATTTTAATCACAATTATGGTATAGAAATTCAAATGAAAGTATCACTTTTAGCAATCATAGAAAGACAATTTGTTTTAAACACTTAATCAAATGTGCATTCTATTCAAACTGGCTTTCTATCACCAAGTTGTACAGCAATAATCATCGTTGCCACACAAACAGGCCTCAAACCCAGTGGTAGATAGTTCGATTTGTTTTTCAAAAATTCTATAGACACATGATGTTCTTTCGGTGTGGAATTGGGAGCATCCAGCGGATGAAGCGTGGTCACAAATGGCATACGATTCAATGGCTTCTGCATGTGCATGTCATCTAGACACACTTGTTTGATAAAGCACGGTCCGTCATCATCCATCCACAAAGTGTAGCATGCGGGCAGAGTGAGCTGACCATGAACCAGTACCACTAAAGGAAATACGTCGTTGTTGTTGCTATTGGATTCGGTTTTAGTCTTATCCCAACCCAAGGGCCAATGAAAGCAAATGGTTTTTTGGTGTTGGTTAATATTAATCCATTGGCATGGTGATATGAGTCCAACTTGGACAAGATTGGCCTTGACCAACCAATTGCGGACTAGATTGGACACGGCCATAGATAAACGAGCGTGATGAGCTGCAATCAGCTCGTAAATTCGTCGCAAACCGTCGACAGATGGTGGCAAAGATATGCTGGCCGACTGGATAGATGCAACTTGGGTTGGATCTCGGTCAGTTGGCAAATTATTTGCTTTGGTTTGACACGGATGAGTGTTGGTACTATTGTTAGCATGGCTATTAATACAATCGGAATATACATAATTATCCATCAAAGCATTGTAAATAACAGGTTTGGGCAAAGTATGAGAAATCATTGACGATCCGTTGATTGGGGATAAGGGGAATGGACACGGGAGTGGAGGATATTGACTGTCAGAACTTCGAAGTTTGTCCTGAAATTCGACCAAAGCGATAGAAAAGGATTTGGAATTGGTCGGCACAGATGAACTTGAACTATTCGTAGTACCACTGATAAATAACGATTGCGATCCTAACGAACCACCGCCGTGATCCTTAGATGAACTTGACTTTGAAGCACTGCAAGGATTGGATGATTGGCCATTTAAAAGACGAATAATAAAACTCAAGGCAGTTACGCCACGTTCCACCTAATACAAAAAAGGACGAAGTCAACAAAATATATTGTAAAAAAAGGTTACAGTGTAAAATTAATTTCATGATAAAACAGACTGCTTAAGCTCAGTTATAATTTGTCCCAATATTAAAGTTAACTTTACACCAGCACAATGATGCTAAAAATAGAGCTTTCATTCATCTAATTTACTAAGCAAATACGTAAATAGAAAATTTAAAACGCCTATTAAAAGAAGGTTATCTATCAACATGCGTGATTAGCGTATTTCAATAAATCAGTACACTCAGTATTCGTGGCTTTAATCCAATCAAACGCATCATCCCACATCTAAACAAAATTTGAAATTAAATTCAATCTGACTAGCTGTAGCAGAACCTTGCAATTATAAAATAACTACTTGCGGAACACGTACAATTAGAAAATTCTCATGTATAAAAAAAAATTACTTCATCTATTTGCAAAAATTATTCTTCATTGTTTTAATAAAAACTTGTTTTTCAATAGAATCCTTACAATAAACAAATCAATATTTGGAAAACAACCGTGCAAACACAAAAATGACTGAAAACCAAAGTGACTTAACGACAAAAGCTCTAATTTGTAAACTGGGAAATATATGTAAGATTTATTATACATCACCTCGTCCGAGCCTATAAAACCCAATAGCATTAGGATCACACAAAAATATACATGAGGTCAACTAGTGATCCAACTAGTTTCATGCAAATCCAATATAGTCGAAATACCTAATTGATAAATCCTATTCAAGAAACTGGTGATTTGATATTTATAAAAAACCACCAAACTTTTACCAACTCCACTTATCCAGCTCGTGTTTCAAGTCAAGTTGTACAATGCTATCTTTTCACAAATGCATTTAAACGCCGCAAAATTCATTTTGCACATCAATCTTGCCCCTACCCCCAATACACTTAGACCAAACCAACATACCTCGTAAAAATTTGCACCAGCCAAAATCAAAATGTTCACCATGTCCACATCGCCCAAAGTTATAGCCAAGCCCAAAATAGAACGTTGTTTGGTTCCAGGTTCAATTGAATTGGGACAACAGCCAGCATCCAAAAGCGCTTGGGCAACATGGTGATGACCCAGACGAACTGTCAAAACCATAATGGGCCATTGGGTATGTGGATCAATCGCGCGATCCAAGTCCAATCCTGCAAATTGGATCAGACGGTGCAAAAGAGCCAACGGTTTTCCAGCTCCATTTTTAATGCACGCAAGAAGGGCTTGTTGGGCAAAATTCCTCAATTCGGGTTTGGCAAATGTTTGAGCGGATGAATGAAAATGACTAGTAGAAGTTGGCGTGCAAGCCAACAAACTCCACCTTTGATTGCAAATAGCATCGAGCAATTCTTCATCATTGAGAAATTGAGCTGATGGTTTAAATGGACACAAAACAGGCAAATTATCCAACCCATCATTCAAACTGATTAAAGAAGATTTTGTTTTATCATTGCTCATAAGTGGAGCAGAGTCAGTAGGACTCATCTCGGTGTGCGTCGACCAGCAGGATGAAACAAAATTGAAATAAAAATTTACTAATTGGCGAACAGAAGAAACTGTAGATCCTGAACTGGGTATATTCAATTGATAACTCGAATCTTCTATATTGTGCTGTATAGCTTCATCCTGTACAATTGGATAGAAAAACATTAAAACAAATTTAAGTATTTCAAACAGATAATAATATAATATTCATTCATTCAATTGGTTAGTGAAATATTCACCTCTTCATTATTTCTATATTTGTAAGGTATGTAAGGTATCGACTTCGATGGCTTGATAAGCGTAACAAATGTAGGAAAATTATTATTTATTATTTTTTGACTGGTAAGCGGCATTCTTATGACGCCGCTTAAATTTTTATTAAAGTTATCTCCCTTAGTCCAACGGCTACATATGGTATACGTATACTTTGAGATACCTTTTAAAAGTATATGCTCGCATCTACCTGCCAAAGTGAAAACTCAGTTAGTATTTAGATGGACCTAGCTCAGGATGATCTACGTAGAGTAACCGTCAAGAAAATCATCATTAATGGAAATCGAGACTTTATAAGCATTACTCAAATCCTCAAAACCATTAGCATCCCTGGACAAAAGACAAGATTTAGTTTAGCACGAAATTCTTTTCGTGAATTTCTTTCTTTAAACAGTTAAATGCTAAAGAATTATTGTAAAACAAAGACATTAAATTGTCACAGTTGCAAGTCGCATTGCTGAGTATTACTAACCTTTAATAAATATAAAAATAAGTTTTTCACAAAGTTAACATTTTTAAGAAGTTTCCAAGCATTCAACTCCGGTACATCCTAATATTTTGAAAATATTTCACTAATAATAATTATAAATATATAATTGTGCATATATTTTGTCATTTTCCGATGTTTTTTGAAAATGTAGCGCTGAAAGCTACTTCTACTGAAGTATCCAAGCCAATAACCATAAATAAAAATAAATAAATAATAAATAAATTAACTTTTTAATTTCATCCACTTCTTACAAAAATATAGTTTCTTGCGTAACTTAGCCATACTACAACAACTGTTTTATAAAAGTTTAGAAATTATATAATAATAAAATTAACGTATAATCTTTTACATCAATAAATACACTATTATGTTGTAAATAATAATACAAACAATAAGATTAAAAAAACAGTACTAACAAGAAAAACGCTTTAAATATTTAAAAAAAATTAAAATACATGCCAAAAAATATTGTTAAATAATTAATTACATATATATTACAATGGAAGTAAAAACAAAAAGTTTTAATAAATATTACTTACATTATTATAGTAATTAACAATGGGTGACAAAGCTACATCCTTGAAAACCGTGGTTAAATTTGAAGACTCAGACGACGCTGATTCCACTTTATGATGGTTGGTTTGTGTCAACTTTGAATTTTTAATCATCTCGTCCGAAACTGTTTCTTCAATTGTTTGCTTTAAATTTGCAACAGTATCCAAAGCGTAAAGTAAATCACTTTTCAAATCAACATGTGCATCATTAATTGAATCCTTATTAGCAATGTCCGAATTTCTGAAACTATCCAACTCAGATGTACAATTAGAATCTTTTGATGAATCACTAGTGTCAAAACAACCTGATGATGGAGAGCTTAGTTCAGGTTTCAAAAAATACTGAGTACACGATTCCATTGAATTATCACAGTCTTGCTCAACTTCTCCATGTAAACTGCTATTACGACTATTAGTAGATTCGTTACTTGTAGAATTGCTAGCAGTTTCTGTAACACAACGTCTGCGAGTCTTTACTCTAGAATACAAATCATTAGAACTCAAATCAATTTTTCCATCTCTAACATCATCAAAATATTTGGTTTTAGAAGCCACTAATTCATGCTTTGGAACATATTCAAATCGTCCACCAATACGCGTTTTTGCACAAAACTTTCGTTTCAAAAAACTATTTACGCGTCTTTCTTCACCAGCACTCTGAACACAATTCACTGATAATGTAAAGTTTTCACTATCAGACGAAACGGGAACAAGTGAATTGTCGCCAACTACAAAGTCTTTTCGAGATTCCAGATCTTTCAAGTTTGAATTCTTTGTTTTGTTATGGAAGTCTTCAATTATATCCAGAACGTTTGACAAGTTTTCTTCAGGTTCCCAGCTATCAGCTTCTGGTGAAAATCCCTGCCAACGTACTTTGTAATACTTCTGACCCTTAACAATTCGTTCGCAAAGAATGCTTTCTACAAAATATATTTCTTGATACTTTTCCGATATATCGTTATGTAAACAATTTACACCAATGTGATTATTTCGTTTTTGACGTCCTCTGCAAGCTCGAAGCTGTTTGCGCATCGATAGACCTTCGACAGATTCCATTCACCATAAAAGGACATAACCTATATATATATATATATATATATATCAAAAAAATAGTCTATTTACTTCTATAAATGCCAAAAGGTATGCTAATAAAAACAAATTATACAAGTAAACACTACATTGTGTAACTTTAAGCTAGTAATTTTAGCTAGTAAACGAAATCCTTAAAATAATATCACTGTCCATATAAATAAACAAAGCCGTCTATTTTGTCAGGGTTGTCTACCTCAGCCAAGTGACCACATACAATATACACATAACTTAAAATAACCATTAAGTATCTAGTGTATATAAAAATTGTTTCATTGTAACAAAGTATACACAAAATTTATATCTCAATAAACTTTAATTTACTATTACAAATTATATAAACTTAATTTAAAAACCTAAAAATACAAATAAATGTACAAGAATAAAATATTATTAACCTTGTACCTATTGAAATATCAATTAAGAAAACATTTCTGCTAAGTTTTAATAAAAACATTAAAAATGGTATACATTGAAAATAATTAACTAAAAACAATATAACAGTAATAAAGTAAATATATATTTAAATAAGCATTTATAAGTTATTAAATAGGACAAACATAGATTAACAGAATTGCCGAATTGAGAACACTTTTTAAATAAACTGTCAATCTATAATAATGAATATACGCTTATTATTTTTTTGTAAACCAAGCTGCATCCAAAATTGAATATATTTTTAGTCCGAAGTTAAAAAAAGTTTAGATTAAATTTAAACCAAATAGCAGATCCATTTTTGGTTGCAATAATAAATATAATACCATTTTCTATTTATTACATAAAAACTAAAAATGCTAAAAAATAACTAACGCCTTGGTGACCGCCTGAGCGCGGTTTTCTAAATAGTCTAAACAGTTTAAAAAAGCCACCAATTCATATATAAAAACGCTATGCAATGTAATAATTTAAAAGTACTACATTTACAAAAATTATTAATTAACATTATAAAAATGCATATTGTAAAATAATAATAAATTCTATTTTAAATGTTTTTGTATATATTAATAATATGCTAATATTATATGTATATATATACTTTTAGATATACGGAAAACTGAAAATCAATAGGAATATTTTATTACCTACATACCTCTTGTACTGTCCTGTTCCTGTTCCTGTAAAACAATATTAAAATATTAGTTTACAGTTTTATAATTAAGAAAAAAAATTGGGTATGTAACGCAATCAGTCCGTATTAGAAACACAATCTATTATAAAAATTTTAACATTAATTATTTAATCAAATATCTGAAAGCTACTTCTGCTGAAGTACCTAAGCTAATAATTATAAATAATAATAATAATAATAATAAATAATAAATAAATAATAAAACAATACTATTGGTAACAGTCAATAAACTGTGACTCTCTCATCGACTTATCAAATTTATCCCACTGAAGCTAGTTACAAAAAGCTATCTACTCTAAATTCTAAAGTATGTAAATTAACGCAGTGACGTTCTGCTTTACAAGATAGTACATATATGTTGTAGTGCAATAGATTATTTTTAATTATAACTTTAGTGTAAAAATTGTTTAGACTTAAAAAGAACAATGTAAGAAATTACTTTTTGTATCCGAAAAACATTTTTTAAGCTAATTCTATAATTTACTAATAATTAGATTTAATAATTTACAATATTAGAAAAATTTGGTAAACAATAATTATTGTTTTAATAATTATTTATAACTGTTCAATGGGCAAATGGTTAAACAAAATAGTTTTATTAAAAATAATGGTGTTTAAAGGTATTATGAAATCGATAACACATAATCGATTGCAAAAGGATTTACTTAAATTTGTGTTAATTTAAAAACACTGAATAAAAATCTAAATAACAAAGTAAAAATGATTCTACTAGAAAATAAACAGTTAAAAAACAAAGATGTAGAAGCAACAATAGAAATAATTGCAAAACTGTATGTAATTAAAAAAAAATTAATAGTTTAGAACATCACTATAATTCCAAAATAAAAAATAGTTGTATATAAATAATTTGGCAACTCAACTAATTTAAACTTTGCAAATAATATTGGTTTACATTAAACTAAAATGTAATTTAAGTTGGTAATTTAATTTTTTAACTTAAATTGTGTATTAACTTTTAGGAAAACAAAAGGGTTATATTTAAATCACTGCGATACGCTTGCGTGACGTGCTGATCAAAAGTTGCTATTTGTTTTCCGCTTACTCGTTGTATTACGTGTCATTTGTGTTATTTTTGTTTTTTTTCTGTGTAGTTCTTTTGTGTATATTGTTTGTGGCTTGTGTATTTTGTGAGTAATTAGTGTCTGCCCATTTTTTTGTTTTGTTCAAGGTTTGAAAATTTTTTATTGTTTCTGTTTGTTTTTTAGTGTTTTCAATTGTACAATTTGTTGTACAATTGGATTTTGGTTTACGATTTGTATGAATCGTACTTGATTTTTGAATTTTAATTCCTCGTTTTTACCTCTTTTAAAGATTGTCACTTAGCTTTTGCTTTGTGATATTTTGTTACTATATATTATTTTTCATTACTAGTTATCTCTGTTTTACATAATTATGTGTGCATCTAAAATTGACGCTTGTGGTTTTAGAGGCTGCAGGAAGAAAGTGAAAAGTGGAATTTTCTGTATACAATGTGAAAATTGGTTTCATGAAATTTGTTCCGGCCTTACATCCCTAACTACCTGAGATTTGCTAACTCTAGCATAGACTTTATTTGCCGGAACTGTCTAGGAGAAAAAGAATTAGAAAAACTTCCTCCTTTAGAAGGAATTTCCAATAAGGTTGAAACGTGTTCTCATGATGTTAATCTTTTGCCTAAACTAGATGCTATTCTTGCCTCTACTATCAATAATAATTCCGACATCTCTCAACTGAATGTGGCTATATCCAATTTACAGGGTCGGGATAAAAAATTGGAAAATTTTTCAAACACTATTTTAGAAGAGCTTAATAGGCTAAAAGAGTCTGTAGCTAAGCTATCTGTATCCTCTCCTGTGGCTCAAACAGCAATCAGACTTTCACAAGAGGAAATTCAGTCTGCTGCTAAGCAGCTCGCCTCCGATGCTAGAAGGGCCTCTAATGTTATCGTTAAAGGTATACCAGACTCGGTTCTTAACTTTAGGGAGGTTGTTACCGACTTATTGAAGAAGTGCTCTCCTGCTTCTTCAAACTTTAAAATCTCCCGGATTTATTGTAAACTACACCATCCATCTCCTCCTATTGTAGTATCCTGTAATTCTACTGAGGTCGTAGAGAATATCATCTACAATTGGAGGTCTATCCGTTCCCAGTTCCCTGGGATTAAACTGACCAAAGACCTTTCGCAAGCAGAGCGGGAAAGCCTGAAACTTAAAAACCCGGTTATTGAAAATTTATCAGTACCAATAGTTAAATTAACCCCACTTAATTTAATAAATGACTCTTTTAATTTAGGTAGTCAGGATTTTCTTTATGCGCTTCGGAGTCGCCCTCATATTCCAGCAATGTTTCGTGTAAAACAATTTGCCCCTCTTCTAACCCTCTAACTTCTTTTAAAATGTTTTATACTAATGCCTCAAGTCTGGGGAATAAATTATTTGAAGTCCAGGCATTAGTCTCTGACTCAGCCCCTCTTCTTATAGGTATCTCTGAGACTTGACTTACTGAAGATATCTTAGATAGTGAACTAGCTCTTTTTGGGTACAATTTAGTGCGCCTTGATTCTGGGAAAGGTAGATGTGGGGGTTGCCTTTTTTATATCAAGCAAGAATTCAAATTCTCTGTTTGTACTCTACCGAACTATGAACATATTAATGGGTATGACTTCCTCCATGTTTCTATCTATCTTTCCTCTAAGGTATCGGTTCTCTGTTCCATTCTATACAGACCTCTGTCCCTCACCTCGCATTCTGATGGAATTCTTATACAAGAACTCCATTCTTTAACTTCTTTACCTTTTCAGCACCACATTATTATGGGAGATTTCAATACACCAAACATTAACTGGGCATTACTGAGCTCTCCTAAGACATTTGATTCCAACTTAATAAATTTTAGTATTGAACACTCTTTCACCCAGCATATTTTATCCCCTACTAGATTTAGACCGGGTTCTTCTCCATCCTGTTTGGATTTAGTCTTCACTCAATATCCTTTAACAGTAGACTCTATTTCCTATCTACCTCCTCTAGGTAAAAGTCATCATTTCGTTCTATCTTTTGAGGTATTTGTCCCATATTCTCCTAAGTTTGTTTCCAATTCTATTAGTTCTCCTGTTCCTGATTTCAGGAAAGCTGACTTTATATGTATCAGGTCCTATCTTGCAAATTTCAATTGGGATTTTTCTGCTAATGATAATATTGATGCTGCCTACACTCATTTTGTCACTGTCATTCAGGAAGTTACCCGGATGTTTGTCCCCTTTAAGGTTATTGGGCATAGGCAACCCAAATTTCCACGACAAATCATTCGTTGTCTCGCTAAACGTAGGAAGGCTTTTAAGCTCTGGAAAATCTCTGGTCTCCCTATCTTTTATCGTAAATTTTCTATCCTTCGGAATGAATGTATCGACGCGATTAGAGCCTTTAGGAGGAATCAACTTAGTAAGCTTTTACACAATGCCAAATCTAATAAAAGTATTCTATTTAAGTTCATTAAAAACAAAAGGACTTCTAATAACTTCTTCCTTTCTTTGAAAGGGGACGATGGATCCACACTTTCAAGGACTAAAGTTTGCAATTTTTTTAGCAATTATTTCAGTTCGGTCTTTCACTCAACTATCCCCAATACCTCGTTTTTCTTACAGTGCCCTAGTTCTTCCATCTCTTCCCCTTCCTTTAGTACTGAACAGGTTTTTAATCATTTAAATAAGCTGAATTCCTCATCTTGTGGCCCTGATAGTATCTACCCTAGGGTTCTTAAAAAATGCTCTATTATATTAGCCCCTGTTCTTTCCCAACTTTTCTCCCTTTCTCTTCTGAGTAGTCGTCTTCCCCTCATTTGGAAGCAAGCCTATATTAGGCCCATCTATAAGTCTGGTGATAGGCAGGTCCCGGATAGTTATAGACCTATCAGTATCCTTTCCACTCCTAGTAAGATCCTTGAAAGATTACTTAAGGCCCATATTATTGATTATATTTCTAATAATAATCTTATCAGTTTATCTCAGCACGGTTTTTTACCCCATCGTTCCTGTCTTACTAATTTATTATATTACTCTGATAGCCTTACTTCGCTACTTGAGCATACTTCTTCTGTTGATGCTATTTATTTCGACTTTGCCAAGGCTTTTGACAAAGTCTCACATAAATTATTATTGTTTAAGTTGAAGTCTTTTGGTATTGTAGGGCCTTTGTACGACTGGATAGAAGATTACCTTCATTGTAGGAATTTTAGAGTTAGGTTAGGTAGTGATCTATCTAGTCCCTATTCGATTTCCTCAGGGGTCCCGCAAGGCTCTGTCCTAGGCCCATTACTCTTTATCATCTTTATAATGATTTGCCTGGGGTAGTTAAATCGAACATCCTGCTCTATGCAGATGATGTTAAGATATGGGGGACCAGCCCTGAGGTTCTTCAGCAAAATATTTTTAGCATTCACGAATGGGCCTCTATAAACTCGCTCCCTCTCAACCTCTCAAAATGTAAGCATATTTGCTTTGGTAAACCTTCGGGGAACACTTTTAGAGCATCTCCTTTAAATGACTCTCCTATTACATCGGTACTATTTATTAAAGATTTAGGAGTAACTTTCTCATCCTCCCTTCATTTCTCTGCCCATCATAATCTTGCTGCGCAAAAGGGTTTTAGGTTAATCAATTTTTTTAAGCGTACCTTAGGGAATATTTCCATCAGTTGTATACGTCTTTTATATATGCTCTATATTAGGCCACATTTTGAATATTGTATTCAAGTTACTTCTCCTCTCCTTAAACGTGACATTCATAGACTTGATCAGGTTCAAAGAAAAGCTTCTAAAATACCTAAGATCCTACATAATGTTGATCATAACAATCGGCTAAAAAGGTTAAAGCTCTTTCCGTTATCTGATAGAAGACTCCGAGGCGACCTTATTTTAGTGTATCAATTAGTTCATTCTAGGCGTAGTGCATTATTTTTCGTTCACTCACAGGAAATGTTAAGGAGTCATAAGTATAAGTTTTCCAAGCCTAGAGCCTGTACCCGTCTCCGTAGTTGTTATTTCTCCCACAGGGTCATTTCCGCTTGGAATAATTTGCCATCCCATATTATTTCAGCCCCCTCCTTTGATTCCTTTAAGTAAGCTTATGATAAGCATGCCCTTCTTAATTTTATTTAGCTTTTATTTATATTTCCCCAGTTTTACTCTTTTCCCTCCCTCAGATATATTGATATTTCAGAACCGAGGATCAAAAGGAGTTTCTCCTACTAATCTCGTGAATTATCCTGTATTGAAAACGGATAAAATATAAGAATTGTTTTCTGCTGTTGGAATAAATTGTTTAAAATTATTATAATTAATTTTTATTTCAATTACAATTTTTATATTATTCTTTATTTAAACAGCTTTGACTTTGCTTTAAAGCTCCTTTTTGTATTTGAATTTATCAGGTTTGTTGTGGACGCTTTTTTTATTGAAATAAAAAATGGTAATATTTATTTATCCGCTTGAAAACGAAACTCTTTGTATGCATTAGTTATTATTGTTACAGCTTCGTATGAAAACAAAAATTAGGAACAACTAAACGTTAATAAAATTGTAGTGTTTATAATCTATCTTAAATGCATTTAAAAAAATTACTTAATGCATTCATGTATTAACAGAACACAGAAGCATCGGCTAGTGACCATCCCGTAAATTATTAGAATAAATATTGCAAAATTGAATGCGTACTTTAGCAATCAACTTGACACCCCTTCTACAGCAAATTGGTGCGCAGTATAAATAGATATAGATATAAATGACATTCATTAATTATTTATTCAATTAATTACTACCAAGTACCGATATAATGGTGCATGTAGTGCACTTGTAGCAAGTTCGATTCATAAACATTTATTGAAACTTATCCATTTAGCATTTTCCAATCATAACCGTATTATCAATTTTTCCTTCAAACAATACTTTTTTGAGATTTGAAAGATGTTTTCACTTGTTATTTAATATACTGTAGGATAATTATGTTGACTTAACAATATTTTCACGTAATCAAACAGGCGATAGTTATGGGCAAATAACTAGACTGAGTATCACCAACTAACAAGTTAAATACTGAATACATTTCTTCAGTAATTGCTAATACGAAAATATTGGCATCAAACAATCTATAGGGAATTTTTTTATTATTGCTAAATTTTATTTCATGATAAATTGTATACACAATATATGAAAAACTAATAATATAGTCAAGGCGTATATGCAATTAAACTTGATCAATACCGCATGCCACTGCAATAAAGACATTTACACTATATGAAAAAACGGGTAAATGCTACTTACAACTACATTTTTTGTCATACTCAATTTAATTAAATTTATTTGAATGATTTGTAATCAAATTTTTCGCTATCTGATATCCTTCTTTCATTTTACTACTAGCATTTTCAAAGTAGATAACTCAAACTATAACCTCGGCAACTCAGCAATGAAAAGAAAAAATTGGCAATCTGAATAACGTCGCCCTACTCCCTATGCAACCAAATAAATAAAATAGAAAACAGCAAATAAAGTAATGGTAATACGTTTTTTCTGAAAGCATTAAATAATACGGTAGATTAATCACAATCACAATAAATCAATTAACATAATCATCAAACAACATTTATATAGCTCGAATAACTGAATGAAAATTTTAAATAACTTGGTTAAATGTTAAAAAGAAAAGATGACAACTAAAAGGAAAAGCATAAATATGGAATGTTTCGTCTTTGTCCACAAATTTGATTTCAAAATTGGACAAACTACATATCGTGAACAGCGACAGCGTGAGCAAACGAAAACGGAACAAACGGATAGCCATCGCCAGCATAAAATTTATTTTGAAATTCCACCCTGTATTTATAAAAAAATTGATAAATCGAACAGACATGCAACACCATAAATATTAATTACTAAAATACCTAAAAATTGATAGTAGCTACATTTTTGACATTTATTTAGTCTAATCAAGTACATCCCAATTGGATATCTCTGCTAAGCTAAAGTAACGTGTACTAATGGATGCACACCAGTTAGTCATGTACTGTGGTTTAATACTAGTGAGTTATATTAACCTAACAGTGGTAGTCACCAAGTTTTGAATCCTTAAGTCAGTCGTTAAATAAAGCTCCTGCCAATCACATTACCTATGTTTTACAAAACAAGTTGACACTAATTAACAAACATATATCCAATGTTGTCCAAAAAATAACATTTAGAATTTATAACTAGATAACTTGTACATATTCATATTTATCATCTAAAAATATGTAATGCTTAGTAAATGTAATTGTTAGATTTTGTTTAATAGAATTGACTGTTGTGTGATATTGTTCTAACCTAGACATACAATAATGTCCAGATTCATACTATAGGTCTCTCTAATTATAAAACCTACTTTTATATTCAAACAAAAATTTTAATTTCAACCCAGTTTAAAAGAAACAATCACTTACCAATGCAAACGCAACGTATGCAAGAAGGCAGATAATCCTTCCATAAATAACAAGATGGCCACAGTAAGCACAGCCCAAAATCCAAATACAAAAACCAAAACAACGCCGCCATATAAACCTGCTGAAGTCAAACCAACTTTCATTATCATCGACCACAAAACTTCAGATAATTCTATAATATATATATATATATATATAATAGATAAACAACCTGTTGTCAAAATCAATACAGTTTAATTTATCTAAATTGTACTAAAATATTCATTAAGCATTATTTTAATAGTATAAGTAAAATATTTTATGCCAACATCATTATAGCATTATAATTCAGGTCAAAAACAAGATTATTAACATTTTGAAAAAATGAAAAAAACAAGCAAATTAGTTGCTTAAAAATAATTTATATTATAAAACATGTACACATATATAAAAAAATAGATAATAAAAGCTTTGTATTGTTAATATTTTAAGTAAAATTCATCGATTTCTAAAATGTTCTGAAACTGTCTAATGTAAGGATTCCTACATATTTTAACCCAATATTGTGGAATTTGATTTTGTATTACATTATTAATTTTATTAATTAAACATTTTTATTTCTCAAACAATTTACATTATATGTTATTTAAAAAACTTTGAATTTTACTAAGGTTTATGTTATCTAGAGGCAAGCATATAAATGCAACGTTTATTTTAGTCAAAAAATGTAACAAGTGTTGTCTTTTTAAACTATGAACTAGAACGTTGTTTTTATTAATTGTTCAATGTTCTAGATTATCACATTGAAGTCCAGCTGGGTTATCTACTATCTATATATATAACTAAACTTCTACTCTAATTGACGTGTTGTAATCCCATCATCGGCACTAGAATAAAAAAACCACATTTGACTACGCTAAATGTACTAGGATGGTAAAATTGATAAAGCACTAAATTCAAAATTAGGAAGATAGGCCAGGAGTACTACCGCCAACGTTTAAAAACGAGCCCTTGTTTGGCTTCTCTAGGTGTCCAATTACTAAAAAATGTCTTCGGTAAAACACGCAAACATTGAAAACCAAACCAAATAATAAATAAATGAAACATTGAATCAATAAATCCAAAATATATATCTATCGGCCAAGTAAATCGATAAAAAAATACTCACGTGCATGTGCCAAACTCAAGGCCCAAAGACGCAAATATGAGGCAGTATTGGATATACAACCCAAACAATACTCAATTGTGTGAATTGATTGATAAACCATCAGATCGCCCATATCAAACTACAAGCCCAAACAAAAATAGTCAATAATGAGCACACTGGTAATAAAAAATGAAGGTTATAATCCAATCATGTGGATATACGAATACAGCGACACACACCAACTAAACAAGATTTGCGCATAAAAGCAAAACATTAGACTAGTAAACAAGTAAATAAAAAACCAACACAACATCCAACATACACAATTTGTAAACAAAAAGCACAAAAGTGGTATATAAGCAAGCATAATAGTGACAACACATAATGCCATTAGACCGCAGTTGTTAGTAGAATATAATTGAGCAGATACACATATAGATACGTATGTGTGTGCATGTGAATAGAAAATTAGGCAACATCGAAAACAACAACTACAATCTACGAAGTTGACAACAGCTCTACTTACATCTTCGACCGACTGATCCGACCCGGTGCCATCCACGTCGGCACTATTTTCCAAAACTATTTTTTCTGTAAGTTTGCTAAGAAAGTCAGAACCACCATGACCCTAGCCAACAAATCGATAACAAGCGCACAATCACGAGAGGAAGAGAAAAGAAACAAGCCATTTGTTGTTGGTTGGAGAAATAAACAAGGTAGGGAGGGGGAGGGGCACGGATAGAGGGATGAAACAAAAAGCAATAAACAAAAATTAGAAATCAATCCATCAAACAATTTTATAAAGCTTAGTCAATCGTCTCACCTCGGGTACCACATCGGAACAAGACATTTCTGTAGATTGGCTGACTAAAGATATTTTAGATTGGCGTCCACCTCGTGCGTAAACATTATCACCACTATTGATATCTAAAACTGCAGCATTATTGCTATTGATGTCATCATCTGTCATGGCACTGTTGGTCATGCCAACAACATTTAGATGAACACTTCCATCGTATTTTGCTCCTGCATAACCGAAACGTCTCTATAATCATTTTTCAATATTTGGAAATCAACAAAAACGGACAACAACAATTAGAAACGAATTATATCATTAACTACAATCACAAACCCAATAAGTATTACGTCATCAAAACTAATGCCCAAACAATTTTTAAATTGTGAAATAAATGAAAATTTTCAGCTAATAAGGCAGTCAAAAAAACAAAATCTAGTTAGTTATTTGTTAAACACAATATTCCAATCAAATATATTGACTGGATAAAACCATCTGTATCACTAAGTCGTCCTATCCATCTGTACAATTTTAGAACTGTAAAACTGCTGGACGGTCCAAAAGTATAAGTGAAGTGGGGCTCCACTAGTCCTGAAGCTAACACTCCACTCTACTACAAACATGGACTAATCACCTGTCTAAATCACTGGCACTACGTATCTCGTTAGATAAACTCGCTTCAGTACTTCAATACACAACCGTTAATTTTTCACGAATGTTTGCAACTGTCAGCCAAAACATTCGCAAGCAACCAACACGAAAATTAACTGGACGAATAAATTTTAACAGAAAACATTGTTTTTGATATAACTTTCCACAATCTAATAAACACTGAAAGAAATAAAATAGTCTTGTTGAATAAAAAAGATTTTGGTATAGAAAAACAATAAGACTTGCTTTCAACTTCAATCTAAACAATCTCTTCTTAACTTACCGAGTTCAAACAGAATTAAAATATTTGTCAAATCAACAAAACATATGCTGTATTTAACATAATCAAATTTACAGCATACTTCAAACACAAAGTATAAATAAATTAAAATTTTATAGTAACCCTAGTTATCTTGTTAATTGTCAAAAATAACTTCTTCAATCCCCTCATTATACACAAAACAAGATTAAAAAAGTGTTCTATTGATAAATTAGCGACTGATACAAAAATTATTTTTAAACGACCGAAAACTATTCATTCATCCAATCGACATCCTAATGACATAAACCGTCATTGTAAAGTCATCGCTACAACTTGATTTCTGCATTTCTTACTTCAAAATATATACATATGTTAAAAATAAATGAAACAATCAAATCAATCCATATAAACCCATAGAAGTTTATTCGACTGAAAACCGAAAATATTGGACAGTACTATAAATTTTATCAAATTACCTTAACCATAGCCCGGTGACGTAAGTAAAGAATGGTGGGTTTAGCCAACAACATCCATGGTATGCAAATGACAGCAATTAGCATCAAAATTATCTGTATTGTTTTCTAGTATAAAAAATGAAATGGGAATTATTGATCAAAACAACATATATGGAAAAATAATCTAAAATATGTAGTATGCTAACAATCCTGGTAAGTCGAGAAACAATAATATTTATATGAAGTCTCTAGCTCCAATACCGATAATATATATATATATATATATATATATATATATATATATATACACACATATATATATATACATATATATATATATATATATATATATATATACATATATTACAGTATTATTTCTGGTAAAAATTAACATTGGTGAAAAAAATCACGAGATTTTGTCTATTCTTGAAAACAGTGATGCTGTATTCCAACAATTAAACTTTATTACTTTCCCTATAGGTACCTTGAATAGGATATTTCCTTCATATATGAATCAATTGGTCGCAATATTCTGTAAACATAAAAGTGATCAGAATATGACCATTCTCGGGATCATTAGCATCCCATGACCATGTTACGAACTAAATGAATGAAAAGATAATTGCAGCAGCCAATACATTTTTAACGTCAAAAAAGTAATTATCGGGGAGGTTTAAAGTAATGGAAAACATTAACTTAACGTTAAAATTTGCCAATGTTAAACCACATGAATAATCAAGAAGCGTTAATAAAACTTTGATTTACAAAAAACAGTGTCGATAAATAGACATACCTGACCACTATATAATTGATTAAACGAATCGCCGTAATTAAAACGAATCATATCAATAAGACCTAAAAATAATTTTAAATATTGTTCTTTAACAAAATAATTAATAAAAACTAAAATAAATTATTTACTATACTTATCTTTTTGATGTGACAACCTCATTTCCTACCTAAAATATGGTCGAGAAAGAAGGGTTTGAGATCAAGGTTAACAACCTGGCCTTTGTAAATAAATACGGCTGAAGCAACAAGAAGACATCATTTCTTTAAAATACGCCAATAAAGTAAGAGCAGGGGTTCGGTAAAAACCGAATAGAATGTCAATCTTTGACATGCACGAATCTTCAAAGTCAAAAATTAAATGTACAATCATGTGGAACAATCCTGTTGCACCATGCTCTTCAGAAATAAAATAAACAATAAAAGTAATTATTAAGATCAATTTTAAGTTGATGATCAGCCTAGTAACTTGGCGACAAGAACATCTTTTTATTGGTAGTAAGAGAGTAGAAGGCTATAGCTTTCAGACCCGGTGCTTTAATAAACCTAGGCAACCTAGTCAGTATTAAGGTACAGTTTGAACCAACCGGTGGTTGAACCTACACGACGCTCTAATTACGCATTTTCTCGAAAAACTACCTATAAAAATTTTTTTATTTGTCAACAATTCTGAAAAATAATCTCTTTTCAATCTCCAATACAATGAAAATTGTGTATACCCAGTAAACGTAGAAGTAATGAAATACCTTAACCAAAAAACGTATTCCCTGCAATAGTCTTAATATTCAAAAATATTGACAACTGATTATTTTTCTGTTAGAATAGTCTGGCTTAACCGACTGGCTAATATTATATAAACATAACTTAAAATACTTTTAGGAACCTTGGATGTGTGCTTGTACTCATCCGCCAAAGCGAAAGCCCAGTTATACTGCTGCGAACTTTGTACTTGATTCATCTTAGCCCGAGTTCAGAATACACCACATGCAGATACGGAATCATGATTATTAACATTATCGGAAATTAAGGCGTTATAAATATTACCCAAATCCTCAATATCATTACCGGTACTCAACCCTTGCTCTACTTCAATCTGAATCAAGAATGCACAGCCTAAAGATAGTCGGAATTGTTACTATCATTGTAACTAGAAACTACATGTAATTATAAACGTTTCTCAAGTCCTCTAAATCTCTAACATCCTAATAATTTGAAAATCAACCAATGAACATTCGTCAGATTAAAACAAATCCAAGAAATATTAACTAATCTGTTCAGACAAAACACTGGATTAAGTTAAAATTAGCTAAATTTTAATGTAAATTCCTTTAAACCGAAAAAACATTCTTGACATTTGGCAGGAAATGGAAAGCTTTTACTTGTAATACGAACAACATAAAAAGTAAAAGTGAAGTGTTAAATGCTTTTTAGATTATTAAAGCAGCTAAAGTATAGCTGCAGGTTTCCCCTCCGAGTATTAATAACCCCTTTTTGAAATTGTGCCAAAACTGATATTTAAGCCGATGTCTACAAAAACGTAAACCAAGAATCTAATATATTAACCACAGCCATCCTGATACACACCAAGCACCACATTTACAAAAACCTGTAATTATACGCAACGCAAAAACATTAAAAAAGTTAGCGTCTAACTCACCGAATCAATAAACTTGGTGCTGTATGAGCATCATCCGATGAATATCCAATCCATTTGAAAAAAATTAAAATCACCAAGTGCTGAAAATGGAGGACAAGAACAAGACTTGTGGTAAAATATGCACCAAATGATAACTTGTCTTTCCTAAACTAAACGGTGTTTAAAATGAGTTAAATAAAATAAGGTTACAAAATAATCAATAAATTAAGTGTTATCAAACGTATATCTTACTACATTTAATATAAACAGATATATATATATATATATATATATATATATATATATGAAAATGCAAATGATCTGATAATTTGAAAACTGCTTATAAAGTCTCAATTTCCAACGATGTGATATTCCTAACTGTTCCTCTTCCACATAGTGCACCCTGAACTAGCTAATTGAGAATCTGCTTCGGTGAGTGGGTGCAAACATACACCCAGGGTTCCTAAAAGATATCTTGAGGTATATGTAGCCCCTGGGATAAGGAAGATAATCCTGACAAAAATCAGGCAGAATCGTAATCTTTGCGAAAAGTGGCGCCATTACAAGGATGTTGTCCATTATCCAAGAAACCTTGTTATTCTTTTGCGTGTTACGTTTATCATGCCATTGAAATCGATTGTTTAATATGCCGTACAAATATAGAAACAATGAAGAGGTGACTACATCACCAACCAAATGATGAATGAATAGTTATATATATATGTGTGTGTGTGTGTGTGCTGTAGCAAAAAATATCATTGCATGTACTGACACGTAATTAAATACTTAGTTAGTGGTGAACACATGCAAAAAAACAATTATCAATTTTAAATAAACACTCGCATATCGCTGCACAACAAACACACAGATATACAATTATAATGAGTACTGACTTCAAAAAATCATTATCAGCTGTTAATAAGGTAAAATTACGTGCGCGAACACAGAACTTTAAAAAATAATGGTAAGCGTGTACTTGAATTTGGTATACAAAAGGTCATTCATATATATATATATATATATATATATATATATAGGTATTTGTTTTTAAAATGAAAACATTCGTATTAAATACTTCTTCTTATTAGTAAAAAAACAATATGTACACTATTTTATTTCAATACTAGTGTAACTACATTCAGGATATTACACAATCATGATGTACAAGATTATTGACAGCATTTGGATAATAATAGGGCAAATCCTATATTATTTAAATTTAGGTAAAATATCTAGATTAAAATCTCAATCTTCTAATCCAGAAACAAACTTCAAATATTGAGCTACTTCTCCATCCACACGTTTACTACTTGAATACCATTTTCGCCTACCAACAAATCTTAACAAATTATGTAAGACTTCGAGGACTAATATTTTGTTTCAATGGCAATCAATAAATGATTCCTTAAACAATATCAACCAATAAGGTATATTGGCTAGATTGGATTTTATAAAACCAACTGGGTCACTAGTTGACTCTACCTATGTATAATTTCAAAACTTTATTACGACCAACATGTCCAAGCCTAGATAAAAAGTAATGCTTATAAAAAGAACCCATCTATTCAATTAAATGACAGAGTTTTTACTAATAAGCGACTCTGGTCAATTTGTATATTCCGCGCTCTTTTATAAACAGTTCGATATTAAAAGTATTGCAAAATCACAAGGTATCTATCACTAATATACTAAAATATTTAAGAAATATTCAATTTTAAATAAACTACATCAACTATGTAAAATAATAAAAAGGTCTTTATATTCCTCTTTTATACTTACTTAAAAGCTTTCACTCCCTTATGCAATAGATTTATAAACTGATATTAACTAAGATAACTAGCAATCTTAAATTGTTCAATAGAACGTTTATCATTATTGATTTTTTACATAATCATGCATATCAGATAATCTCAAAAATTAATATTACATTATATTACATCGGTTAAAACATAACATTCGTTCAAAGTACAATGATCAAAAACGATTAGTAACTGAATTAAGACTACAAAAAACGTTCAAAAACCATATATATATATATATATATATATATATATATATATATATATATATATATATAAAGGTTTTAATAATAAACGTTCACTAATATTCTGTTAGATTAGTAAAGATTTCAATCATATTTTTCAACCAAACACTATAAATTGTTCTCTAAAAAAATCATGTCTCAACATAAAATCAGGTGGTTGAAACAGCTTTCATGCGTAAAAGTAAATCAACTTTCTTTCAAGTATTGCTTTTTTATCCCATCAAAAGTGAAAATCATTCGGAATTATAGTTCACGATATGAAATGAGGAAATAAAAAACGTGTAAAAGTTGTCACTGCTCACCACAAGGAATAAAATTCTAAGAATAAAAACTTGATTAATTGCACAAGTTAAACTCCACTCAAAATTGTCTGCGATAATGTGAGAATGACCATTAGTTCTTAGCAATTTTTTTAATTATTTACACTCAATTATTAATGATGTTACTATTTTATTGTGCTATAACTATTATTATTATTATCATTGCCGCAGTCTAGCGGTACAGCGCTCGAATTCGGACCTCGGTGGGCATCGGGGTTCGAATCCCATCACGGGCACCAAAATGCAGGCCCACGTTTAAGCCATAAAATGTCCACTGCTGAAAGATGTTTCTCGTGCAAACATTCAAAAGTAGCAAACATAAAATAGATAAAATTTTAAAAAATATTATTATTATTTGGTTTCAACTTTATGTTGTATTTGCTCATGATCATAACAAGACCCAACTTACGTATAATTGAATGCACCAAGAAATACGCCCATGAGCATGTGCACTACACCCAAAACGACGGACATTTTCATTTTGATCGAATTGGTAAGCATAATTTTGTTCAAAGACAGCTGCCAAACAGGATCCATGCCAAATGGATAAGGATGACCGGAAAACATCTGATTTGTAATATTGGCCGAAGTTCGATGTTCTAATTGCAACCGTTCGTGACTGATGATATCATCTCTGGAAAACGACGGATACCAGGAGGAGCCGAATATGTTAATCGAGAGAGAAAATATGTCGTTGTAAATCAAGCCAGTGTAAATTGAAAACAAACCCATGAGCAAAATTATGTAACGACCGCCAAAAAAGATGTTCCAAATTTCACCGCCAGATTTATTAGCCTGTTTACAATATAATGGAAACAAAAAATACCGTAATTTTGCAAAAAAAAAACATAAAAAATTTTATCATAAAAATTAAAACATGTATTTAATACCATAAACATTCAAATATTCCAAAGTTCACTACTCCAAAAACATTTTGTCATAAACCGAAATCTAAATACCAGCTGACCAGAAAATAAAGTTAATGGCTTTAATAATTCATTAGTATGGAATGCTAATGATCCTGAAGATTTTGGTAATGCTTATAGTCTCAAATTTCAATAATAATAATATTCCTGAATGTTCTTTCTAACGTGGTGCATCCTGGAATTCGTGCCCACCCTTTGGATTAATAATAGCAGGGACCAAGTGCACAGTGGAAAAACTGGGTATCTTCCACTCAATGAATGGATGCACACACACAAGATGCTTAAAAAATATCTCAGGGTATCTATTTACCAGATGTAGCCGGTTATGTTAATGGATTTATCAACAGGTGTCAACCCATAATTCCTCGTAAATTCCTGTGAATACTGGTGTCGTCGCAAGAAAGCTATCTTCTAGCTAAGAAAATTCATTTATGCCCCCCCACCAAGTCCAATTTGCATCCGACAACCTCTTCGTGCAGAAAAATACGGGATACTGTGCGAACTGGAAACGAATGAAGAAGTGGCTCTGCCGCCAACTTTTGTTCGTGTTTAATTATAATTTAATTAAATAACAAGCAAAACCAAACTTTGTAAATGTGAACTATTGTTTGCCCCGACATTAACAAAAAACCCGATTCAAACAATGCTACTATTGATCATAGTAAAAACAGTAATTTGGTATTAATAAAATTTACCATTCGCATACAGTGTGAATCACATGCGACAAACAAAACCACAAAAATTGATTTGCATATATAAATCGTTAAAAAAAACTTACGGCCAATTTCTGCTCAAAAACTACCATCCACAAACCAAATAGAAACATAAGTAAGCCATGGCCAGCATCACCAAACATCACAGCAAACAAGAACGGAAAAGTAATGATTGTGAACAAGGCTGGATTGACTTCACGATAACGCGCTACTCCATAAGCATCAATAATGGTTTGAAAAGCATTCGTAAATTTATTTGTACGATGATAGGTAGGTGGGCTTTCATTAGTTGCTAAGCCATTCAAAATAGGTTGAAGAGTACTATTGCTACGTTCCATTCCACGACGCAATGCTAAATTGATCCGATCTACGTCGTTCACGGCGCACCAACATTCGCCTACCATACATTTCGTGGTTACATCCAAATTGAATAAATTCAAAGTGTGATAAATTGCTTTTATCTTTCGAACTCGTATAAACCAAACACGCAGATTTTTTGCGGCTGTCTCTAAAATGCGCTGTCTGTGTTGTCGTGTCTGGGTAAGGACAGTTTGAAGATCTTCAATTTTTCCCATTACATCAATAGCCATGTTACGCCTGTCAACTTGAGAATCAGGACATGGATAAAGAGTAGCATGAAAACTAGATAGAAAGTAAAACACAGCGTATAAAACGACAAATCAGAATTTTATAAACACGTCAAATAAATATCAAAAACAAATAAAACCGTTTAAAACTAACTTATATACATCACAAAAGGTTACTTACCCATCACAAATTTTCTTCACTCGAGCACGCAACTGATCGCCTTGGAAAAATACCAAAAATACGGATTTGTGAACAGTTATGCCCTGAAATGAAAACAGATATAATGTGAAGTTGACATAAATTTAAAAATTAACACCTGCACATACAGGCTAAAAAAATTAATCCTCACCGTTGCTGGGTCTTCAAGAGGGTCATCTACCTCCGCTTGCTTCAAATAAACATTACCACGACATACTCTCCAAAGCATACGTTCAAATGCTGGTAGACGTTCGCGGTGAATAACGCCAGCAAGAAAACTACACAATTACAAACAACGAAAATAAACAGTCATTCCCTTTAACAGACTTACTTAAAAGGAAACAAACAAAATATGGGAAAATAATAGTACATGAAAATAAGAATGTTTTATTTAGTACACAAGTTATAATCATATATTAAATAAATCATATCAAGAAAGCACTTAAATGGGTAACCATCAATTATTCAAATAAAAGCAGTAATCATACTAATACAAAACATAATAAAAAGGATAAAACGTTTCTTCAAAAGCTTTAATCAAAATGCATAGAGCTCATCAAATCAAGAGCACACAGTGGATTTTACTTTGGGAAAATAAAATAGCTATACCTAATCATCCCTCAAATTTACTCACTGTAAATTAGATTTATTACCACTAAAAGCAGTTCCATTGCCCGAAACAATGTTATGCTCTCGATGAGAAAAATTCAAATGTTCTTCTATATCACTCTAAAATTATTTAATAGCATATATACTTCACACAAAACAAATTCATTTCAATATATAAAAACAGCATTTAATGCCTACAATGTTAATTACAAAACCCACCCAAGGCGAAGTCCACCGCCTGGTCCTCCTGCGCCCGTGTGCTCTGGCCCAAGTAAACCAATATTTTCTTCAGACATTGACGAATCATGAAGTGCCTGTTTACCATGTAATCGACGAAGAGGCATATCATTTGATGGTATGTGGAAACGTTCAACTTGTAAATGTTCAGACTACATTATTCACAACACAACACAACACAACACAACAGGTCGGATATGCCGACAAGACCAGATAAGTATAGTTATGAACTTAGCTCCAATAACCAAAAAGAAATAAGCTTAAAATCTAATCCAACACAAATACGAGAAAAGTAAACAATTCACAATGGGAATAGAATAAACATAAATTACATGCTACCAACTATACTTGTAACGTAATACAAAATTAACACATTTTTTATTTTAATATCCATTAACTAACAATAAAAAGTTGCCCATTGTTGACTAGTAAACCATCAAAAACAAACTAGTCCTAAAAAAATTTAAACATCAATTTGTATTATCCCGTACCTATATAAACATGCATAAAAATTACATTGGGCACAAACAAAAATTATTCATATCTCTAAACAAACATGCACTTAACAGGACATAGCTATAAAGAGTTTTACCCTTACCTATTGCATCCACAATAGCTGTAAAAAAGGCTATCCTAAATAAGCAGTAGCAGATCAAACGGATACCCAGGTCGTTAATGTTTTGACAAGATAACAATTGTCGATGTCACCTTAAGTGTTAACAAATAACCCCATTTAAAGAAACTGCTTTCTGGACAGTGAGGTCCAGAAAAAGTGATATGAAAACAATTTGCCTTTAAAGTCGCTTCATTTGTTATAATTGTCTCCTTAGATCAGCAGCTATGTATACCATACGTGTCCCATAAAATAACTTTTTAATACTGAGTGTTTGCGCCCAACAGCTAAAATAACAGCCAATATGCGTCGTATAGGCTATTCTTGATCCGTGTAGAAAATACACCATATAATGGTACTGAATCTAGGATATTACTTTTATAAAAATTAAAACTCCATAAGTATTACCTAAAATCCCCCAAATTATAATTTGCTAATAATCCTGAGGATTTGAATAATGTCTATAAAGTCTCAAATTCCAATAATGATGATATCCCTGTTTTTCTACGTGTTGCATATTGAACTAGGTCCACTGAAGGACCTAGACTAGCATAGCAGAGATTAAGTGTATAGCGGTATAACTGGGTTTCCGCTTTAGCGGATGAGTGTATGCATACACGCAGGATACTTAACAGGTATATATATATATATATACGATAGGTAACCATTAGGTTAAGGGAAATAACTCTAACAATCTTTGCAAACAGTGGCACCGTCACAAAGATACCGTCTATCAACCAATAAACTTTGCTATTCTTCTACATTTGTTACGCTTATCAAGCCATCGAAGTCGATTGTTTATATGCCGTATAGATATAGAAAATAATAAAATGGTGACCACATAACCAACCAAAATGAATGAATAAATTATCTAATTTAATACTTACATAACACAATCAACACAAAACTATATATATATATATATATATATATATCTCACAGAAATATCCAAACATGCAAAAAGTAAACTTATGAGTCGACTAGACAAAAATTTTACATTTACTAAATTAACAATAAACAAAAAATCATAAGTACCACACACAAAAACATTACGAGACATTTTAGTAACAACAAAAAACTTACCTCATCAAAAAACGTTTGTGTTTTTCGAAGAATTTGCTTTAGTTCTGACAACTCAAGAAACGTTTTGGTAAGCTGTTCTGCACTTGAGTTAACTTCTTTGAGTTCATTTTCCAACTTTTCAAATATACTCTCTAAATCTATAATTTCACGTGGAGCAGGTGCTTCAGGATTTTCTCCTGTATCCAAAATTGTAAATTTATCTTTTTCTATTTCTTTTTCCAAAAACCCTATTAAATGAATAAAACAATTATATATTTATGACAAAACACGTTTAAAATAATTATATAATCGTTACAGACACTTACTAAGTTTTCTTTCCATTTCATCGCATCGTCTAACCTCATTAACAAACTTTCTTTGAAAAGCATTTGTTCCAGGTATTGTCTAAAAAATGTCATAAATACTAAAGTTTACATCACGAAATTGTACTAGGCCTAGTTCACCCAACTCAGATATGCACATATAAGCAATGTCAGTGTGTAAAAACACCTGAGATAACTGCATTTCTTCACTACGAAATAGAGAACCCATAATGAAACAATCTAAGCCGGTCGGTCGGAACTATACACTGTAATCAAAAATAGTCGCAATTATATAACCCAATGTCTGCATAAACTAAAAGAATCAGAGTATTCAACAATTATTACTATATATTTTTTAAAAGATGTTATATTTAAATTTTATTAATTATTTATTTTATTTTTAAAAAAATATTTTTAAATTACTATTTGTAATTTAAAGGCACGTGACGCTACACTTTAAGTAGAGGTTACATGTTTCAAAGTAAGAATGGTACCTAAATTGCGTCTAAAAAATTTGGCTAACTGATAGCACTTAAGAATAACCTTATTATGATGACACTAAAAATTGAGGGAAGGGCTAAAGGACTTGGGTGTCAAATCCTTTACCAAGTTAACTGGAGCAATAAGCTGCGAGGTAGGAGGTCTAAAACTATTGCCTGAATGTTTACCAAGAGTAAAATAATTACATTCAGAGACATTCAGAGGAAGAGCATTATCCAGGGACCACTTATAAATATTATTAATGTCCTCCTGTAATTGTTCAGGGTTGGTACCCCAGATTTTAACATCATCTACATAAAGCAGGATGTCAGATTGTACAATCCATGGGAGATTATTAATGTAAATAATAAATAATAAAGGGCATTAGCAAATTAAAAAAATAAAAAATAAAATAAATAAATAATTAATAGTTAAAAAATAATAAATAAATAAAATAATAGTAGATGATACAGGTACATAAAATAGAACAAATTGTATATTGGTCATATAAATGCTTAAAGGCTTGTATAAATTACACATTAACAATCTTAAAAAAAAGTCTATCCCAGAAATTAGTGATTCTATAAGTAAATAATGTAACCTTAGCCTGGTATTAACTATAGGTTTAACCAGTTTAAGATTATGCCCCTGAGTGAGTTATGGATAGAATAATCTTTAAAAAATAAACTAATTTACTAATATGTTGTCATCTCGGAGCCATCAATCGCTTAGGCAAACCAGATTAAGAGAGAGTAAGATGAGGCGCGCGTCACGTTACACGTTTATAATTGTTAACTTCCACTATCTACCTTGATTTTGTCTTGATTTCAGTTTTTCTTTCTTTGACTAATCCCCCTTTACCTCACCATTCATTCCATATTTCCCCCCGAAAATATGAGAATTTAAAAACCGGGTGCTAAAAGGTGTTTTGGTCTACTTAACTCGGGTACAATCCTAACAATCTTAAATCCTTTGCTAGTACGGTAAATTGTTGAAAGACCTAGACAATTTAGAGACTGCCCTGTGCACCTTTTGTAAACTGAGTATCTGGTTTAAGGATGGGAGTAGTAACCTAAGCACAATATTTTAAATGCAATTTCATATAAAACATATATAATAAACAAATGCAACTAAGAGACATGTTACCTAAATTCCTTTTAAAAAAATTAGTCAACCGGTAACATGTATGAAAATAGCCTTATTATGATACTCAGAAAAGTTGAGCAAACAGTTAACCAGAAATCTTCAATCCCTTATTAACTTGCTTTTTTCTATAGATAGACAATCGGTAAGTTGCATTGTAAAAATGTTACCAGATATTTTTGTAAAGATAATATGTTTATGTTTGGACAAATTTAGAGAAACCGAATTCTCAACTACCCACTTATAAATGTTATAAATATCAGGCTGCAATATTTCTGAGTTTGGGGTCTTATATTTTAACATTATCCGCATAAAGCAAGATGTTAAATGGAACTACTAAAGGTGGGTTATTGATAAAAAAATAAATAACTATAGACCTAAAATCTACCCTTGATGGACTTCTGGCATTATATAATGATAAAGAAGAGGGATTAGAGAGAAAATCAGTTATTCAAGTTAGGATAGGACCAGATATGCCAAGGGATCTTAGCTTAACTAAAAACAGATTATGAAATACTTTGTCAAATTCTTTTGCGAAGTCAAAGTAGATGGCATTAATTGATAGACTGATATCGAGAATGTTAGATATATTATTTATGTAGGTTATCAAATTAATAAGATAAGACCTACGAGACATAAATTCATGCTGCGAGGAGTTTATGATATTAAATTTTGTAATAAAATTAAATATATAAGTCCTAATTAACCTCTATATTATTTTGCTAGGGGTGAATAATATAATAATTTATCTACAGTTTTCAGTTTTGAATTTACTTCCCGATTTGTATATAAATCTTATAAATGCCGATTTTCAGATGCTAGGAATTAGGATAGAGATAGAGGAAAAAAAGAATAATTGGGTCCTTTAGAGTTAAAAGGTCTTATGATATAGGTAGAATCTGGTTAATTAAGAAAATGAGTAGTAGATGCTTAAAACGAGAAGTAGATATAGTCTCAAAAACGTTTATAGGCTAAAGGCCTAAATAATAGATTTTCCTTTCATTGTTAAGATAAGGTCTAAACACTTTAGATATCCATTTGTCTTTAATAAACTTTTAAAAATGCTTTTGTTATTTTTGGCTCTATTGAGAAGCTTATACAGCACCTTATCCTTAAAAGACTTAATTAATTTAGTTTATTTATTCCCAGATAATAAACAAACATATTAAAGGCAGGGGAGCGTAGTAGATTTTTATAAAAAAAAGAAAGCTTTATTCCGTTTTTAAATTGCTTAAACAATATACTTAGAAAGTTTAAGTCTAGTATAAACAGGGATCCTAAAAGGAACAAACTCTTTAATATCTTCATTGATCAGATTTAGAAAATGGGAATTAGTTAATTATAGTTTGCTGTCGTATAATAAATTCTAGTTGATTATTGTTAAGAAAAGGCGAAGTTTAGAAAAGTCCGTTTTTCTAAAATTAGGAATAGGTGTAGTATTGTGCATTTACTTATTTGCAACATAGGAGGAGGGAGAAGTTTAGGAGAATACAAAAGAATAATTGTTTTCCAAAAGAAAGTAAATAGAAGATAATGTCAATAAAGGAGGATTCATTGGTAAATACAAAATCAAAAAAGAGTAGGAGAAAGTACCTAATGAAAAAAAACATATTCAATACTAGATTTTAGGAGTTTACACTTGAATTGATTAGAGAAACCGCAAAGTGAATGCCAGTTTATGGAAGGATAAGATAACATGTTTGTAAGACTGAGATAATATATGCTAAAGTTTTTGTTAAAACACTTTATTTGAGGTTTTGATGAGTGAAAGAAAACGGTAAAAAAGGAGCACAATGTCTGAGACCCTAAAACTAGATATACAAAACCGTATCCACCCTGATAATTAGCATGATAAGGGGGCAGTATAGTAGGCACAACCTCTGCGTCACATCAGAATACCACACATTACAGGTAATGGTCGTTGTATTAGCATATTTCTAAAATGCAAATATATTATTCTTTAAATAAATGTCTAGATATTTATTGACTACGTAATTGTGTTTTATTCTAGCAAACTTAAAATATTAAACATAATTAATTTGTATGAAAAATTTGTATACTTTGCCATAACCGATCCCAAGTCCGATTGTAAAATAAGGAGGATTTGAGTGCAAGGTTGGCAAATTAGTTTTTGTAAAAAAACCTATATTGCTATAAAAACAATAAAAAACGCTATTCCGGAAAACAAAGATAAAAACGTAATAGCATAACTCAGATGACAAGGTTAAGTAAAACCCAAAAGGACACTGAATATTTAATTTGCGGATTTATTAATGCCAAAAAATTAACCAATTTGGGAACATGGAGTGTGCGCACACGTTTTCGTAGTGGACAGTTAGAACAAGTTCTTTAAGAAATGAAAAGAAACAATTTAGATAATTTGGATATTAGCAAAATCTGATAGAAAGGTTAAGAACATTTAACGAGTGGCGATACAAAAATATTATATTCTGAACATGAAGTCCACCATGTTTATAGAGTTAGTATTATGATGGGTAAAAACGCTGCCAAAGCTATGATTGGAAGAAAACCCATGAGCGACCGTATTATTTTGATCAAATTTAACACCAAATTTGCAAAAGTAACAGTTGTCCAAGTCTAGGCCCCTACTGAGACTACTGAGAAAAGTCAAAATGATATTTTTCACGAGTAATTACAAAATTTGTTAGATGGTGTAACTAAAAAAACATTAAAATATTGATCAAGGATTTCAATGTAAAAGTAAACAAAGACAGAACTAGATAGTACTCAAATTTTGGACTACATAATTATGCTAATAGGATAAATAATAATTATTATAGCTTGTTGACGCTAAGCAGTCACTGTGGAATAAATGTTGGCAACACATTTTTCTTTTACAAAAAACATAGGGCAACGTGGGTTTCTCTAGGCGGAAACACAACAAACGAGATTGACTACATTTCTATTTGCACAAAATGCCATCTTTCATTACAAGATGTATGTGCATATCGCGGTGTAGATATTTGCTTTGATCACAATCTTGTTGTGAGAAAATTTTGTTTAAAATAAAAAATAATAGAAATTATAAAAATTAATTGCATTTTTATGTAAAAAAACTTAAAAAACCAAATATATCAAACAAATTCTTGATTCGTTAAAAAATACATTTCAAAATCTGAAACGAGTAGAAAAAACTGACAAACAATAAAAATTGTTTAAAAAAAACAATCACAAACTGTGAAGCAAATGTGATGGATAAACGATGTGGATGATTAAAAAATAATAAAGCAAAAGGGCTTGACAAGATTACTGAAAAGATGCTCAAACATGAAGGCAACGTAGTAATATACGAGCTTGCTAATTTATTTAATGTTATATGGAACAATGAACAAGTTCCAAATGATTGGAAGCAAAGAATAATTGTTACACTGCTCCCAAAGTAAGTTTGAACGATTGCAATAATTAGCTCAGGATAAACTTAAGATCTGTTTCTGGTATGGTGTTTTGCAAAGTAGGTTTGAATCGTTTAAGTAATGTGGTAGATAAACATTCTCAAGAACAATAATTAGGTTTTCAGAAAGGAAGAAGTTGTTTTGAGCAAATGTCAACGTTTTTGTTTTTTCTGTTAATTAATTTTATTAAGACTTGGTCCATGAATAATTTGTCTTATGGCATCAAATAGAACTATGACAGGTTAACATATGTGGACTATGCAGATGATATTGGCCTACTGAGTGAGACAATATGACAACACGCCCCATTGACAATAGTTCCCGTGTTGGTTTACAGACTAACTGTTCAAAGACGAAAGTATTGTATACAAAGTCAAATGATTATTTGCTCATCAAAATTAGTGGACAAAATACTGAATCTATTGATTTTCGCATATATTTGGGTAGCATCATTGGTAAAGACAGAAAAATTGATGCTAGAGCCAGGCTTAGAAAAGAAATGTCAGGTTTTCATTAGACACATAGTATGTTTTTTCATCCTCTTAAAGGTAAGACTTTGTACGCATCAATTATCATTTTTGGAGCAGTATATGGCAGTGAAGCATAGAAGCGCACAGACAAGAATGGTTGATGTGTTTATTGCCGGTCAACTAAAAGTATTTTAAAGATTACCTAGCGTGATTGCATTTTAAAACTGAGTTTACTAGAAGAACGGACTCTCGTTCACTACATGACATCATTACAATTAGACGAAAAAAATTATGTGGTCAAATTCTTCGTTTACAACTTGAAAAACCAAAAAAAAAACGGTTTTAGAATGAACAATTAATAATGACAAAAGAAAGGTTGGCAGATCACAGAAAACCGTCCGGGAAAATTTAATTGAAATGAATGTTATGAGATCGAACGAAAATTTTGGCAAAATGTTCAAACACATGGAATCAATTTGTTACTTGATACTCTTTTTGAGTTATGGGACTTTGTTTTTGTTTTTGTTGTTACTGTTATCGTGTTGCCGCATGCCTTTTAAAGCGAAAGGGTTTTGTAAATTAAATTGATTGAAGAGTTCACAAATGTGTTATTTGTATAATTGCAATTTCTTACATTTTTTTAAGCAACAACACATTGATACTTTTTATTTTTATTTAAATGTGATATACAATTAGCTAAAATGTCTGTCAACAAGCTCTAGTTAATTTACAGAATAAAGTAATTTGTTATTACTAGAAAATTCACAATTATAGTAGAATGATTATTCTTTTAAACGGAAATTAGTTATTTTTTTAATAACTACTATATTCGTACTTGGTTAAATAAGTACGTTTGTCAACTTCCATAGGGGTTGTAAGTAAAATGTTATTTTTACACATTAAGCAGAATAATTATGTTTCCCATTGACTGTTTTAAATACATAAGTACAAACAACGTGAAATGTGTTCAATTATATTCTGAGGTAATATGAATTATATAATACAGATTACAATAAAAATCATTCTCCTTAGCTAACAATGCAAAAGTACAAACAGCTAGTAACCTGTAAAAATTACAATAATTTGCAATTATATTTTTATTACGAGTTATTTTTGTCACTTGTGTCAATTGGTGTGCTTATATGCGGAAAACGAGCAATAATAACTACTGGCCATGGAAAAGTAGTTAAAAGTGTAAAACATAATTTTCCGAAAAATGAATTGAGGATAATTTTCTTAATAGATTGCTTAATAAAAATAATTCTATGCATCTTGGTTAATAAATCTAATGTTATAATTTTTTAATGTATTATTTATTTATTTTAACATAACATAGCCACTGATAGTATTGTATGGACTCCGTATAAACTGAAGTAATATTCAATGGTTAAGTGTTATAAAAGCGTTAATAAATATAAATTAGTAAGAAACGTAACAGCATACAAATGTAAAACTTTATTTACATGTACAACGTTTTAAAATTACAGGATTTGTTTTTAGATGGAATGGGAAATACGGAATGATTTAAACTCTTATATTTATTTAAGAAGTCATCGTTCTGTAACAAAATGAATGTAATTGAAATGTTTTCTGTATTAAGCTGTTCTAACTTCTACAACATTAGACTTTTATGTGTATGAGAAGCGACAACATTATTGTGGCTTGTAGTTTACCTATGCTTATTCTAAACTGAGCCAAGAGGTTATTTACGTTATTACACCCTTTTTGATAATAGTTGTATAATTTAAACCAATAGAAATGATTTACCACTTTATTCCAGAAATCACGTGGGAGTCAAAGGGATATTATAAGAGCCAATAAGGAAATGGTAATTTTTTTGGAAGAACAGTAAATAAGTAGTCAGTTTGTTAAAGTGAAATTTTTATTTAAGAAATAATATTAATTTCTGTCTGGACTAATTATTTATTAAGTAACTAAATAATGCTATAATTAATGGGGGTTAAGTAAAAGAATGATGGAATAATAAGAACAATAGACAACTTAATAAGAAATAACAGTGCTATTATTATTATTATTATTATTATTATTATTATTATTATTATTATTATTAATAATACAAAACCCTTCTACTTTAAAAATAAATATGGGCCAATAAGATAACAATTAAATCAAAAGCAAAAACAAAGTTCCATAACTCAAAAAGAGTATCAAGTAACTGTTAGGACGACACCGAACCACGATCGATAAGTGACTTATCGGACCAATCATAATGAATTCCGAGTGTGGGACAGACAGCCAGTGGAGTGTATATCAAACCCACTCCTATATATATGTTATGTGTAATTTGGAATATTTGATTCTGGTCTAAACGTGTTTTGACTTCTTGTTTTAAACCCTGGAACTAGTGGGTTAGCAAGTCAAGTATTCAGACAATAAGTAGCTCAGCTGAACACTAATCCGCCCAACACCCAGGCATAACAGTAACAAATTGATTCCATGGGTTTAAATAATTTGCCAAAATTTTCGTTCGATATCATGAAACATTTATTTCAATTAAATTTTTTCGGACGGTTCATAGCCAAGTTTTCTGTGGTCTACCAATCTTTCTTTTACTATTTTCGATTTACTATTCCAAAACCGTTTTTGCTGGTCTTAATCTTTATACAGTATAACTTTACTATTTTAACACTATATTCTTATTACCTATGTCGTAAGAGTTTTATTCAGATTTTGTTAATAGAAACTAGCGTGTTTTTCATAATACTTGTAATTCCATATTCATTATTAAGACGTAAAGAAAACTGCCAAAAATTTAAATCCCTACGAGAACTTCATAATCGTACGTCAAATTTAGACAATCTAGTGTGAACTAAAATAACTCTGTTACCAAAGCCTTATTTGACTCATTGTATATTTTATTTTTATCTATTTGTGTTTGCATTTTGAATATTTTATGGTAAACGTCTTTCAGCAGTGGACATTTTTGTGAAGCCGAACGTGGGCCCGCATTTAGTGCCGGTAGTAGGATTGGAACCCATGCCTACCCAGGTCCAAATTGAGCGCTGTACCGCTAGACCACCCCGTATTGCAATAGCATATTTATCCAAAAACCTGTAGTATACAGAATTGACGATTTGCACATATTACTTTTGGTTCATCATGAACGTTGTCACTACGATCAACTGAGATGCAAATCGATAAGTCTATGAAGAGAATATATACATATATACATATAAATTATATCAAACAATGTTTTGTCAACATAGTGAGTTGATGTCAAATAGAACTATAATCAATAAGTTTATTACTAGGTCATATGGTTTAATACGCGATCAATAGTGTTTTGACTAGAGTGATTTTATATCAGATAAAAATGAAGGTCGTTTGTGTAAACCTAAAGTACAAAAGTACTGACAACATGAAGCTGCCATATAAAAACTTATACTGCTACGGAAACAATAAGAGGATGCCATTCCGGAAAACAACAGTAAGGAAGTAATCACACCTATCTGGATGACAGAGTTACAAGATGACTGGGTTGAGTGAAAGCCGAAAGGATGCTCAATCTTCGATTTGCAGAATCTTCAATGCCAAAACCTTAACCAGTGTTGGGACATGGAATGTGCACACACTTTTTCGTACTGGACACTTAGAACAAGTCCTTCGAGAAATGAAAAAGTACAACTTAGATATTTTGGGTATTAGCGAAATGCGATGGAAAGGCCAAGATCATTTCAAGAGTGGAGATACATCAATTGTATATTCTGGACATGAAGTACATCATATTTATGAAGTTGGTTTTATATTGAGTAAAAATGTTGCTAAAGCTATGATTGGATGGAAACCCGTAAGTGATCGTATTAGTTCAGCCAGATTCAACACCAGATTGGCAAAAGTAACAATTGTGCAAGTCTATGCCCCTACTGAGGCTACTGAGGAGAACCAAAAAGATATTTTTTATGATCAATTACAGAGATTGTTGGATGATGTGCCAAGAAGAGACATGAAAATATTGATCGCCTATTTTAATGGGAAATTAAACAAAAATAGATCTGGTTACTTTTCAAATATTGGACCACATGATTATGCTGATAGCATAAATGATAATGGTTATAGGTTGTTGACGCTAAACAATTATTGTAGAAATTGGGAAACAACTGTCGGTAGTTAGGACGAACACCGATATTCCAATCAAAGAAAAAGATGATCGTTTACTTCTAACAGATGATGAGCGACCATTTAGATGGGTAGAGCATTTTAAGGATGTACCTAATCAGCCCAAACCAAATACCCTCATAAATTTTGATGATGGTAATGATATGAATGTGACTCAAAATCCGGAAATATGTATTGATGACATTTCTGTAACTGAAGTGATTTATGCAATTCAAAGGTTGAAAAACAATAAAGCAGGAGGACGTGACGAGATAACTGCAAAGATGTTCAAACATGGAGGTGATGTTGTAGCAAGTGAGCTTTCTCATTTATTTAATGTTATATGGCATATTGAACAAGTTCCATATGATTGGCGGCAAGTAGTAATTGTTACTCTACCTAAGAAAGGAAATCTAAACGATTGTAATAATTGACGCGGAATAACCTTATTGTCTGTTCCTGTTAAGGTGTTTTGCAAAGTAATTTTTAATCGTTTCAGTAATGCGGTGGATAGACATCTTCAAGAACAACAAGCAGGTTTTCGGAAAGGAACAAGCTGTATTAAACAAATACTCACCCTTCGTAACATTATTGAGCAAAGTCAAGAATTTCAACAATCACCAACAATCAATTTTATTGATTTTATGAAAGCTTTTGACAGTATTCATCGACAATCTTTGTGGAAAATTGTTAAGTTTTATGGAATACCGTTAAAATATGTGAGTATTATGCGTTTGTTATACCAAAATTCAAGTTGCTGCGCTCGAACAAAAAGTGGTCATAATGCTATGTTCGAAATTGTCACGGTAGTACATCAAGGACGTATTTTCTTACTGTTCTTGTTTCTTCTGGTAATTGATTTTATCATGATTCGGTCCATGAATGACTTGTCTGATGGTATCAAATAGATTTTGCACATGATATTGGTCTACGCAGTGGAACTCCAGAAATGGTGCAAAACATGACAACACGTCTCAGTCATATCAGCTTTTGTATTGGCTTACGGATTAATTGTTTAAAAACCAAACTGTTGTGCACTAAGTCAAACAATTATTTGCCCATCAGAACTAGTGGACAAAATATTGATACTGGGAAGCATCATTGATAAAGACGGATAAACCAAAAATGATGTTAAAACCAGACTCAGAAAGGCAATGTCAATTTTTTATATACTCAAATCAATATGGTCATGTTCTTCCATTCACCTGAAGACAAAACTTCATTTGTACGCACCAATAATCATTCCTACGGCAATATATGGGAGTGAAACGTGGAAGCGAACAGACAGGATTGATAAGATGGTAGATGTTTTTGATCGCCAGTGCGTTAGAAGTATTTTAAAGATTACCTGGCGCGATCACATTATGAAAAGAACTGACTCTCGTTCACGACATGACATAATTACAATTTGATGAAGAAAATGACTTGATCAAATTGTATGTTTACAGCCCGAAAGACCAGCAAGAACGGTTTTGGAATGTACAATTGTAAATGGTAAAATAAAGGTTGATAGACCACAGAAAACTTATTAAGAATTATTCGGGAAGATCTAATTGAAATGAATGTTTCATGGGATCAAGTAAACCGTTTAGCAGAATGTTCAAATACATGGAAACATTTTGTTGTCTCATGTTTTTTTTAACTACGAGACTTTGTTTTTGTTGTTGTAGTGGTTGTCTTATTGCCCCATGCTTATTTTTAAAGCAAATACGTTTTGTATAGTATATATAATATAATTAATAAATTAAATCCATCACATTTGCAGCGAACTGGCAGTTGTAACTATCGTTCAACATTATTTTTGTTATTGTTTTAGTATGGCTTTTACCTAATTTACTTGTCCCGTATTACAGACTTATCCAATATGTCCTCATATAATTCTAATTCTAATTATACTCATTTGCTATAAAATCCTTTCAATCTGAAGAACATAAAGCAACAGGATTGTACCATATATACGTATTATACATTAAGCATTTTGCATAAAAATTGTGCATGTTGAAAATTGGACTTTTATTTAAATTTTACAAGTCCCGTCACTAGAATTATGCTTTCACATTTTTGCTGTAATTGTATAAACTGATGTCCTCTTGTTGTCCCTTTAACAATATTTTTCACAAAGACCAAGTTGTTAATCAACGCACTCTAACCCTCCTCCTTTCTCAACCGCATTTGGGACCGGTTACGTCCGAGTTATAGTAATAATAATAATAATAATAATATCAAGTAAATTATTTATTGATTTTATTATCAAGAAGATACACAACAATTATGTATCTTTATCATAAGTACTATGTAATTAATTTTCTTTTTTCTTCAAACTTTAGTTAAACAAAAGGATTTAGATAAAGTTGATTTACATTTCTTGTACGTTTTTTCTATTCTTTCCATTATTAAGTCTATCCTGTTACAAACTTATTATTCGTCCCTAGTTCAGTAAAAAAATATATGATACATTTATATAAGTAGCAATCACATTGTTTAACGCATACATATATACTTAAAGGATTATTCTAATTACAATTACAATAAAGTGATTCAACTCAGTTACATGTATACTGGGTTTTAATAAGTACGCGGAAGCTAAACTCATTCATCTAATTACATACTTCATTTATCTATAGCATACACACTAGAACTGGGTTTATTTCGCAAACTATTTCCACAATCAATCAAACACAGCAAAACAATAATTGGATATCGCCCATTAAGCACGAACATATATTCGATTATTGATATTAAAAATAAATATTGATAATTATTGAACTTATTGATCATTCGTCATGCACACACCCATCTATTGTGTATCTATTGTATGTCACGTGTTGGTCATCTAATAAGCGATTAATAGAGTTTCGTTTTATCCCATTATAGTAATCCAATTAGATTACATAATAATTAATAAGTACATTACGTATTACTATCAAAACAAAATGTATATAAATTGCGTTTTATTTTTACACAGGCTGTGTGGACTGTATTTCATTTTAAATGTTTAACTTTGTAATAACAAAAATATGAAGAAACGTATTAATTAACTGACAGGTTCAATTCACTTCTATTTAATCGGGCGATGGCATCACTTTCAAATTTTCAAACGCTGCTTTTTCAAGCGATTCCCTAAAAATAAATAAACAATTTGAATTCGTTTACATAAACAAATTGACAGTTCTTGTAATTATAAATATGTAAAACGATCTTGCAAGCTGCGAATAAGAGTTACAAAATAGTCTAATCAAATATTGTTAAATAACATATTTATAATTGTATCCCATTACATTGAATAATGATAATAATAATAATAATAATAATAATAATCTTCAAGAAAATATAATGAAACCGTAACAATTAATATATTACCTAAAATCCGGATGTGCTATTTGTATTAAACTATAAGCTCTTTGTCTCAAATTCCGACCAAACAAATATGCAATGCCATATTCTGTAACCAAATAATGTGCATGAGCTCGTGTTGTTACCACGCCAGCGCCAGGTTTCAGAATTGGTACAATTTTGCTTTGTCCGCTTTTGGTCCTAGACGTAAATGCCAGTATTGGTTTGCCTTTGCCATCGACGCTGATAGCAGCGCCACGAAGAAAGTCAACTTGGCCGCCAAAACCTGAAAAAATGTGCAAATAATATTTCTTAAAATTGGCATTTCTTCTTTACAATTCGACTTGCTTGTATAATATGCACTTTTTACCCAAATGTTAACTTGTAACATAAGGATGTGTATTATTCCCAAGTGTAAAATTATACACATTGTTTATTCGGGTCAGGAAACAGAAAATATGTTGCCAAGACTACTGCCAACATAAGGATAACGAGTAACCTCCATCCAATGACAAACTCTTAATATTTTGTCAGAAACTCACAACAAGTAATTTAGGTTTTATATGTTTTTCTGTTAGATGTAAAAAGTAAATAACTACACTTCCTTTACAAATTTTAAATTTTATGTTGACATTAAACCATTTCTTTCATCATATTATTAATATTTTCATATTTATTTTCGGTTTTTGTGCAATAATGAGAATTCGTTTTAACGGATGTATGTTATTATTATTAAAATCTAATATCTGAATCAATTTTTCTTTTGTACCTATTACCCTTTGAAATTGTATCTTAAAAAACAACATTTCAAATGTGAAAGAAAATATAATTATAGTAGATTTTTACGTGCTTTAAAATCAACTTTACCAGAAAATATATCACTACTACTAATACTATTTTTCAATGCAAGATCTATTGTAGACAAAATTGATGATTTGCGTTTAACTAATTAATGCGAAAATTCACATAAAAAATTCTGCCTAAACAAATATAGATTTATTTATTTATTTTTGTTATTATGTACTTTTATTTTGTTTTGTTATGTATGTACATACATAGGCAACGAAACTAAATCCTATATTGACCTACTTTAATATTTAAGAATTTTTAGCACGTTTTTTAACAAATTACGTGTTTGTTTTTTTAATTTTTTATTAAACAGAAGTATCGTGATTTACGCTAGTTCGAGTGCTGTTGTATATTATAATTACAATGTTTTATTGCAAATGCTATTATATATATATATATATATATATATATATATATATTGATAAAGTTTTATCTAAAGCATTTATTAATAAGTGTTACATATGCCTGTGATAAATAAAAAGTGCTAAATGCTTTTAAATATTAAAGTAGGTCAATATAGGATTCAATTTCGTCACTGACTGTGTGTACGTATATACTAAATGTATATCTATTGATGTATTAAAGATTATATTGATCAATAAATAAATATTCCCATAAACAAATTAATAGTTGTATTTTTTTCTCAATTGCAATCATCCGTTGTATGTAAATATCAGTTAACTAAAATTAGTGGTTGTTTTATGACTAACACATTTATGTTTTTATTTTCCAGATGTTTATAATATATAATTCACACAACCAACGTTTTTTTAGGGTTAGATGATGAAAAGGTGGTGGTATATTATATACAATTGATTTGACGGTGAACATGTGGTGTGCATCGAACATGTGATAAAATACCAACGGCATTACCTGAATAAATTCTGGTCCCAATTGAGTCCGACGAAACTTGGCCAGTCAGATCCACTTCGATACAAGAATTAATGGAAACGGGCTTGGGATTTCGAGCAATATTTACTGGGTTGTTGACAAATGCAACATCACACATATCTAAATCCAATTAGGTCAAATATGAAATAAATTCAAAGGTGATTTAATAAAATTTGCATTCACAAAAATAATTTGTAAATAATTACCGTTTGGTAAATATTACATTTGGTATAAACATACATTAAAAAGGTTAAATTAATTTATTTGTTATTAAAAATGTTGACTTTCCAATTATACATTACATTATTATTACACATTATTACATCATTAATTATACATTTAGACAATATATTTATTTATAATTGAACAAAATAAAGCATATTTTTATGCTCTTATTTAAATATAATTTTCTGGAAGGAAAGTTTGTAAAAAATAATTCTAAATGTTAAAAGTTCAAGCAACATTGTGATCACATGTTATAAGTTAATAAAGTACAAAACCATATTTATTTTGCAATACCATTATTATTATAATAATTGTTATTGTTGTTATCACTATAGCTACTAATTTTTAATGCGAAACACAATTTTATCAGAACAGACTTATGCAATACTCGCCAAAATAACGAAAAGGAATGTACAACAAATATGTATTACAGTTGATAAAAATAAATTCACGTTCTTTATAGTCCACCACATCTGTTCACATCTGTTTGCATCAAACAATGTACACACCACACGAGTACCGATTAGTCGAAAATAATTTATTAGAATGTATATATTGATCTTTTTTATAACTATCAAAATACCTATCTGGCTGAAATGATACGGTTGCTCACGGGTTTCCATCCAATCATAGCAGCATTTTACTCAACATAATACCAACTGCATAAATATGATGTTCTTCATGTCCAGAATATAAAATTGATGTATCTCCATTCTTGAAATGATCTTGGCCATTCCATCGCATTTCGCTAATACCCAAAATATCTAAGTTGTACTTTTTCATTTCTCGAAGGACTTGTTCTAAGTGTCCAGTACAAAAAAGTGTGTGCACATTCCATGTCCCAACACTGGTTAAGGTTTTGGCATTGAAGATTCTACAAATCGAAGATTGAGCATCCTTTCGGCTTTCACTCAACCCAGTCATCTGTGTAACTCTGTCATCCAGATAGGTGTGATTACTTCCTTACCGTTGTTTTCCGGAATGGCATCCTCTTATTGTTTCCGTAGCGGTATAAATTTTTCATAGAGTCCAGATTGTTAACCTTGCGCACTCAAACCCTCCTCCTTTATTCAGGCTTGGAACTGGCTAGATTGAATCATTTCTGGTCCAAACTAGGAGATGTCTAATAGATACCTTCATGCATTTATTTATTGTCATTTCATTCTGGATTGGTGACGCCTAGTCGCCTCTTCATTATTCCCATATTTGTATGGCATATGACACGATCGACTGCGATGACTTGATAACGAACGCAGAAACATAACAAAGTTTTTGATTGGTAAACGGCACCCTGGCGCCAGTGTTCGCAAAGTTGGAAAAAACCACCTGATTTTCTATCAGTCCAACGGCTACATATGGCACATGTATACCTTGAGATACTTTTTAAGTATCCATACTTACACCCATCCACCGAAGTGCAGTCTCAATTATGCTACTGTACACTCAGTCCCTGCTGAGTTAGTCCAAATACTCAAGTGCATCTAGTGCCCCCAATACGCTCATGGGCGGCAGTGACACGCTCGATACAGCATAAATTCACACAATTGCAGTAAATCATTATTGAATCGTCAATTTTTACAACTTACCAATCATCGCATTGTCATCCAAAAAGTCAAATACACGTTTGGTGCCAATTACAAAACTCGAAACAATCTTTCCCGGACGTATAACTTTGTGCTCGTTTGTGATAGCTCCCAATGTAACAAGATCGACGATACCGTCCGAAAACATTTCTGTATGCACTCCCAAGCCACGATGATTGTTCAATTTCTTAAGGACGGAGTCAGGTATGGCTCCTATACCTGTAAATGTAAATTAGTGTCTAGAATGACACCTAAACTAATTACAAGGAATTAAAATTTTCTATTACTCTTTCATCATCATTATTATTATTTTCTAATTAATTAAAGACAAGCAATATAATTGTTGCAGTTTTTGACAAAATTCAAAATAATAAATATTTTAATAGAATGGACAAGTTAATTAATTAATTCAAAATTAACACAAAATGTCTAGAAAAATTGATATACGATAACGCATTGCCAACGTTACTCGCAATCACACTGTATATGAACACACTAATTTGGTTGATACTGTTTGAATGTTTTACAGATAACGTTTTTCCACCAAATGGACATATAGAAAAAACCGAACAGAGGCCCTCTTTTAGTGCCAATAGCGAGAATCGAATCATTTGGAGTAAATTTGGTAACTGCTTACAATCTCGTTTTATACGGAATGCAAACAGCCGACAACTGCAAGGTTTGTAACTGCCATTATTTGTAAAAACACCCTTCTCGGTTGTTTTCAATCTACATATTTTTATACACTCGACCCTTGTTTGACGTCGTTGAATGTCCACATACTGAAAAGATTTTCCAATAAAACATTCCAAGCAGCAACAAGTGAATAAATAAATGCAATTACTCGCACATTTGTGATTTATCTAATATTAAATTCCGAATCAAAGACACTCATTATCGCATTTGAACATGTTGCACACGTGAGAAAGGAAGAAAGATGACTCACTTATTATTATTAACTATCGCACAAGCCAATGAACATTGTATTCATAAAAAAACTTATAATATAAGTTTAATTTAATTTACCCGTTTGTATTGTGGATCCATCTTCAACAAGTTCATTTGCAATTATCGATCCTATTTCATCTTCCTCCTTTGAAGGTGTGTGCAAAGTAGTTTGATGACACGGCATATCGCCATGCATCAGAGATGATATATGACTGATGTGTATGCTAGCATCTCCACGTGTCAACGGCAAACTCGGGTTGACTTGAGCTACAAAAGCGGTGTTTATTTTAAAAATTCCCAACACATACCAACAATGTGCGATGCGTTTTGGATAGCCGATCTGGTCACATCAACACTTGGACCAAGCGAACAAAACCCGTGTTTGTCCGACGGTGTAACCGAAATTAAAGCCAAATCTAATTTTATGTGATTTCGACGAAACAAAAGCGGTATTTCGCCCAGAAATATAGGTGTGTAATCGGCACGACCTGTTTTAATGGCTTCCCGACAATTGCTCCCTGTTTAAAACATAATTGCTAAAATGTGTCTGACAATACCTGTAAATAACGAATTTGATCGAAAATGCTCTCTGACTTCGGGATCATTAAATTTGTAAGGGCCTTCAGTGTGAATGTGAAACAATTGAATATTTTTTAGCTTTTTGTCTATTACGTAATTGTACAACTTGTCTAACAGAATGCTTGGTGTTGCAGCGCCTCCGTGTATAAAAACTTTTGAATCTAATAAATTAGAAAGTTGATACTACATGTATTATACCATTTTTGAGAAAACTGAACATATCATCCCCATCTTTAATCCAACTGGGAGATTTTCCCGGTAATGGTGAATATGGTTCGTTAACTTCAATTTCATTATTTGCATTTTGCACATAGTAAAATTTCTTTTGGCAAAAGCTTTGAACATTGGATTTGCTTCTAAAATAAAGTCTGCTATTTAAAAACCTTAACATTTTTATTTTCAGCAGTAGCATATTTAATTTTTATTAGTTAAATACAAAAATAAAGAACGAATCAGATTCAATAATTTTTAAAACCTCTAATGATGTCTCATCTTATTGGTTGAGTCTACCACGACCTATCAATAGTGATGGATAGACAGATAGTTTTTTACCACACACAGATTTTTTGGAAAAATTGCACCAATGAGAATCAAGTAAGATATTCTAACTAGGATAGGAAATTTTATAATAACAATAATAAAATTATAACATTAGATTTATTAACCAAGATGCATTAAATTATTTTTTATTAAGCAATCTATCAAGAAAATTATCCTCAATTCGTTTTTGAGAAAATTATGTTTTATACTTTTGACTACTTTTCCCATGATCAGTAATTATTATTGCCCATTTTCCATTGGCTGACATCATCTCCCCCAAATCACTTAACTCATCATTCTCAATTTTGACCGAAATAGTTTTTGGGTGGCAAAATGAATGTGCCTTATGGGTACATAAGTTAAGATATATAATTAATGGTATATAAAACACTTGGTTTATTTAATATATTGATAAATTCGATAGATAAGTGCTACACTATGGAACTTTAACATTTATTATTAATTTTTAACCAATAATAAAAAGAGTGAATGCAAAATATATGAATAGTTATGTTAATTATATCTTATTATTATTATTATTATTATTATTATTATTATTATTATTATTATTATTATTATTATTACTATTATTACACCAACATTTGGTAGCAGAACCACCTCTTCATTAATTTTATGTTAGCATCTCGAATAATAATCCCCTTCCATTGTTTACGGTTTTGGCTGAAACAAATATCCACTCGCTGAAAAGTGCTTTTCTTGTACACAGTAACTCCTCACGTAAAAGCTGAGATAACAGTTGCATTTAGATAACGGTGATTAAACTTTGTGAATAGTTATTTTATTACAGTAGTTTTTAACAAGTGCACTATAGCAATAACGTGCAGAGCCAATCTAGTCCTATTAGTAAAAAAATCTTGTGAATGTAATAATAATTAACATTTTTCATTTATACTTTGTGCACTTTTACTGAATGCTTAAATAAATTTCAAGTAACAAATAATAGCATTGATTCTCTTTATTATTAACGCAAAAAATTACGAAGGTATTAAATCTAAATTAATTTATGTCCAATTATTTTTTTGTAAAAACAAATATCGGGAATTAAAAATAATGTCTAGTGCTTAATAGATCCTTTATATATACTTAGAAATATTTATTTAATAAGGCTGAGTCGACCATATATATATGTATATATAATTATAGTTTTTTTTTCAATTATTATATAGTATTGTACATTTTATAATTGAAGTGACATTTCTCTTGTATGCTATGTAGTTGCTAGAGAGGTTTTAGTTTAATAATCACTTTTTTGCAGTAATTGTTGTGAGGGTTGTATATATATATATATATATATATATATATATATATATATATATATATATATATATATATATATATATATATATATATATATATATATATATATATATATATATATATGAGCCCACGTTCGTTTTTGCTAAAATGTCCACTGCTGAAAGATGTTTCCCGTAAAACATTAAAAGTAGCAAACATGAAATAAATAAATAAATATCAAGCGACTATTAAGTACTTTACATTATTTTAAATTTTAAATATTTATTTTTGCGAAAAAAATGATTGAAGGTAACAAATTAATTTAAATTAATTTTTTTTTAATGTTAACACTAATTTTTTCCAGTGGTGTATATATATGTATATATATATATACATATATGTATATATACATAGTTAATCTGCCTTGGTTCCATTTGATACCATAAGACAAATTATTCATGGATTGAGTCATAATAAAATCAATTACCATATACATATATATATATGTATGTATATGCAAACTGACGCATACACACATAGGGTTACGATCAAGCTAAGTTTAATGTAGTCACAATATATTTTGTGTGACTAATGTGAATGCACAAAATAAATTCATCTCACAGTTTACGTTTTCTAATATTTTTATTTGGAATAACAAATAATAGTTCACTAATGTACTCTGAATTGCTTTTTTATACAGAGAAGATAAACAAATTCATGACAAGTGACTGACGTTGTAATCGTATTATCTGGAATTCCATTCACGTCCACAATTAAAATATACCAGGGTGGTCTAGCGGTACAGCACTCGAATTTGGACATCGGTGGGCATGCATTCAAATCTCACCACCGGCACAAAAATGTGGGCCCACGTTCGGCTTCACTAAAATGTCTACTGCTGAAAGATGTTTCTAGTAAAACATTCAAAGTAGCAAACATAAAAAATTTCTTAAAATAAAATAATAATTTTAATGTATTTTTTAATAAATGTCAAGATATCTCACATGCTTTTGAGGTCAATAATGGAGAAATTATTTTAAGGTTGACACATTAGAATTGTCATTTTCACTTGAATAATAAATCCACTTGGTTTCAGTCAACTAGGAGCACTATACAACTGTTTCATTCTTGTTTGGTTAAATATGTATTCAATCACACTTCAGAACTATTTCTACTTCACATTAAATAACTTATTTAATTTTTTTGACAAGTGATTAAACACATGACTTGTTTCAACATCCTCATATCGTTTTGTTTGTGAGCTTTTACAATGCACATATAAGCCAAGATTCTTTTAAAGGATGGTTTAGTGAAGTCAAACAAGGGCCTGCATTTAATGCCATTGGTGGGAATCGAACTCATGTCTAGTGTGGTATGAGTTAAGTCTCAACCAAATACATTTCTTATAATTTTCGATTAATGTTTATGGGTAGGAATTATAGTTGAAAATGTTTCTATACGTATTCACCTGGGTACTGTAGCGTTATGGAAAACAGTTATATTGCAATTGTTTTCAAAACTTTTTGAGTAATGTTTTAAGTTATTTGTTTTATTATTTGTTAAAGGTTTTTACAAGAAGCGTTTTCAGTAAGTGGAACATTATTAAGGCATCTCAATGGGATTCTGAATTTAATACAGATACTGAAACCGAATCTGGCAAATTCGGCAATACTATTTGCAAAAATAATGTTTAATGATTTTTTTATTGGTATTGTTGAAGTGGTGTTGAAGGAGTATTTTAGTGAAATGTAGATGTGCCCACTATGCTTAAATAATGAGAGAAGATTTAATCAAATTTTAATCTGTTAATTTCGACAGTAGTTCGTCCACATACCGTATACATAACATCAATGTTAATTATAGAAAACAGCATTTATATTAAATTAAAAACATATTTTTAAAAAATATATTTAATTATAATGTGCTTTTTATTACTAATAATTTGAATTACTAAAAACATTAGTTTTGCTTTATATGGCTATAAAATATTTAGTTGAGTTAACTAATTTTCAAGTATCGTTTAAACTGGACCGTATCGATTAACTCAAATGTTTTACTTTTTTAACTTGCGAGATTTGTTTTCCAAATAGCAACTAAAATAATATGGACTATTAATACTTAAAGTTAATTGTTTTTTAAGTTTTTTATAATCAAAAATATTAATATGTTTTGAAGTTTTCAGATACATTTAACTGAGTAAGCGGTATGATAACACTTAAAATTTACATACAGATTAAGTCAATTATAAAAAACAATTACGCAACAATAATTTCAAACAAAATTATTATTTCTTTATATAATTTTACAAATGCTCACATAACCTAACATTCATTACTATATACGTTTAATTTATGACACATTAATTAGATTTAAAATTTTGTATATATATATATATACCAAAATCGTACTTGTCAGTGAACTCTTATTTTTCAATTTTTGCTGTTTTAACTTGAAAGTTATATTTTTTTCAACAAAGTAATGATGCTAAAATAATATGGACTGTTAATACTTAAAGTTAATTGTTTTTTAACTTTTTAATAATTATAAATTGTTGAGTGTCCTGGAATTTTTAGATAAATTGCATTCAAATGGGTAAATGGTGATAGTCACACTTTGGAATCAAGTACGGGCAACTACCAAAATGGAGCCAAACAAGTAGTCATCTAAACAGCTCAGAATTTGTAGCTATTTTCAATGAATTTTTTAAGTCTGAACTACGACAAAATGCTTCAGGGCATTTGGTGGTTGTTCAAGATAATGCTCCAGTGCATACATCCAGAAAGGTAACTTGGTTTTTATCATAATCTAAAAATTAACGGATTTTTTTATTGTTTAGACGAAGGATTCTTTAAATAGCAAAAAACTGAGCTTTGTTCAATTGCCTCCATACAGCCCAGATCTCAATGTAGTTGAAAATTTTTTCAGTTATCTTAAACGCGAGGTGAATCGGACGGAAAATCGAGGCACACTCACCGAAAAAATTAATTATGTGTTGGATTATTGAATTCCACAAGATTATATCAATAATTTGGTCGATTCCTATCCAAAACGGTTAAAGGAAGTTATAAAAAAGCATGGCTATCCCCTGAATTATTAATTTTGGACAATTGGTGATGTCTGCTTTATATATATGTACATATTTCATAATATAATTTATTTTTAAGCAAATAATGTAGTAGTTTTTTCATGTTGTCGAAATGTGTAAATTCTGGGTTTTTGGTCTAAGCGTAAATTTGATAATGCTATTTGTAAAAAGGAAATATTTTTAGTGTTTTGAATATTGGTATTGCTAATATGATGTTTAATGCTTATTTTAGTAAAATGTTGATGTGCCTAATATGCTTAAGTGATGTAAGGAAAGTCAATCAATTTCAATGTGCCTAATATGCTTAAGTGATGTAAGGAAAGTCAATCAATTTCAATGTGCTAATTTTGACAGCTCCCATTTTATATATATATATATATATATATATAATTTACAAAATAAAAAATTAAGCAAAAAAGTTAGATAATTTAAATTTTCAGATATGTCAGTCTATTGACTTAGTCATTGTTTCCAAAATTAAATTTCGACTGAATTAGCGTAAAGATTGTCCCGAAAAGCATCTGTTCAAGTACGTTTCTTACACATTTTTCTTTCCTTTCAATCGACATTTGGACTGGTCAAGATTATGATACGTGAGATTGCAACAGAATTTCTATAAAGAACGTAAACTTTCACAAGAAAACCCAATGCACGCTGCAGCTGAACCCTATTCTCAGCAAGAAAAATCGGTGGTGAACGTTGTACCAACATACAAACCTTCCATTTAAACAGAACTCTCGTCAAATATAGCATCAGTTGCGTAGTTGAACTAAACCGGAGCAACCACGCAGTTTTGACGGACACCACTACATTTTTCAAACAGCTTTGTAGTAGAACTATTACAAATGCGGATTATACCATTTGACGCCTTGTACAATTTCACAAGTTTTAGCTGGATTTCATCACATAACATAGCTATCCAAAGTCGTTTTCTGTTTAGCAACTTGAAAGCTAAAAGGTTGTACGTAGGAAACTGAACTTTTGCCAAAAATTCTAAAATGCGTCAAAGTGTATGAACTTAATGAACGCAACCTGTACCAGGACGAAAACCAGTTTGATTGGAATGTGTAATCTTCTCCCTTTTAGTTTAAATCCGTTCAGCTATAGTTAAAGTGGAAATTTTGGTATATATGCTAAGTCAACTGGTGTTCCTTTAGTTAACAGGTATTCGCCAATCTCTTTTCTTGTAAACAAGAACAATAGTATTATTGTGTCACTTTTCAAGACATTGCTCAGTTGTCCAGAAATCCGTCATGATGCCACAGAGGTCTTCAACAAGCGGCAAAAAACGTATTTGAAAACATATGTAGGAATTCCATTAAAATCGTTGGCTTTTGTAGCTTTATCGATGGTGTAAGGTTTTACGGATATTAAATAAGTTGCCAGAAGAACTGTGTCAAGCATTTATTATTATTATTATTATTATTATTATTACTATATTATATATCATTATTATATAATATACTATATATTATTAATCCAAAATTATATGTCTATAGTTTTAACTAATAAAACATTTTAGTGTAGGTAAAAAAAATTGGTGCAGCTTTATGCTGTTTTAGCTGAGGCTTTGTTTTAAAAAATATTGTTTAACCTAATGTATAAAAAAATTAATAATCTAGTTATATGCTTACCAATTTAGATACAAAATTATACAGTAGTTACGATTAAGTCAATGAACCTTTAATTTGCGAGCATAATTGCCATATTACTATGAATTTCAATTCCAAGTCTAGTTAAAAATTGGCATTAAATGGGCTTTAATATTATATGATTACACCATAACATCATTAAATAACAAAATAATAATTTTGCTATTAAATCGAAAATGCATATAAAAGTTGCATCTTCCTAATAATTGAATGGGTATGTGATTTTGTACTTTTGTAGTAAATAAAATAGATGTGTAACAAACGTCTTTAAATAATGACAAATTTATTAATATAATATACCATAATATATTGAAGAGGAGAATTTTAGCTTAAGGCTAGCAAGCCAGCTTTTGCAAAAATATCTTTATTGCTACAAAAACAATAAAAACGTCATTCCAGAAAACAAGGACAAAAACGTAATAGCACAACCCAAATGACAGGATTAAATGAAAGCCGAAAAAAAACTAAATATTTAATTTGCGGAATCATTAATGCCAAACTTTAACCACACGGTTTTTAGTAAACAATTAGAACTAGTTCTTCAAGAAAAGAAAAGAAACAATTTAGATAATTTGGGTATTAACAAAAAAACAGTCGAAGGCATGTAACAAGTGGATATACATTAATTTCTTATTTTGGACATAAAGTTCATTATGGTCATTTGTATTATGTTGAGTAAAAACGCTGTCAAAGCTGTGATTGGATAAAAGGCCATGAACTAACGTAGTATGTTCTCACAACAAATGTGATAAATTCAAATACAAAAAGGCGCTTCAAAACAAGGTTCAAACAAAGTCAAAGTTGTTCAAATGTACAATATTATAAAAATTGTAATTAAAATAAAAATAATTAATAATAGTTTAAAATTTTTTTATTCCAACAGCAACATTCCCGGATGAAGTTGATATTTCTATAACAAGATGAGTGCATAACAAATGACGTACAAACATTTTAACGTTGATTTAAATGGGGATAATGAACACCAGACATCTAAAGATTACCCATACATGACAACCGCAAGCATACCAAACAAACTCAATTAATACTTTCAAGTAGTGACAGCTGCCTAATGTCACTTCAGATGTATAAACATATGCTCTACGTACAAACCCCATTATTACATGGTATAACTCTAGTTACCACACCTACTAGCCACTCATATTGCTGTTTTAAGATACCTGTTAAGCCTTTTATTAAAACTAAAATAAGAACTCCTACCTTCATGTTTTTATATTTTGACGTCTATTTGTATCTTAACCTGAGTGCAGTTAAATATTCGGTAGACCATCGTTTTTAAAATATAAAAGCTAAGTACTGAGTGTGCATGTAGCACCTGGATAAGTCATCTACTAAATGTACATAATTTAAACTATTACAACTTGATTTTAGTAATAACAGTTTATTAGGGATAAGCGGCTCTAAATCTAAAGCATCGTTGACTAATCGCATAAGTAGGCGGTCATTAAGGATTCTTTCAACCTTGGTTAGCAAAGTTAGCAACGTTTAATCATCAACATGCTACTTGCAAACTAGTACCCGAAATATTTGCTTTACTAATCAAATTATTTTTTTCCACACCCCACCTTTATGACTAGCATATGGAAGATTAAAGTGCTAATTAACATCTAAAACAGTCAATTTATTGCTTATTATGTCTTTTTACCATGACTCCAACCACCCTTTCAGATCTGACTCTGCTCCCACTAAATTAAAACCGTTGTCACTCTATATGTGTTAAGGTTTACCCCTTATATTCATAAAGCAAGTTAAAACGTTTATGGGTAAATCTGTGGTTATTGAGTACATCACTTCTATGTGAACTGCTCTAATGTGCATACATGTAGATAAATATCCATAATGTTTTTTTTTGATCGACCCCGTTTTACATAAACAGGTAAAAACTTTTACAATCAAGATACTTTGTAGGGACGAGATTTCAGTGAGATCTTACAACCGTATGATTTTGGGTAGATACAACACCAGATTAGCAAAAGTAATTATTGTGAAAATCTATGTGGCTACCGAGGCTACTGAAGAGAACCAAAATAGTGTCTGTTACAAGTAAATATAAAATTTATTTAATAATGTGACTTAAAGAGACATTAAAATATAAATAAAAGATTTTACTGTAAAGTTAAACAAAAACAGGACTGGATACTTTTGTTAATGCTAAGTAGTCACGGTGGAATAAGTGTTGACAACATATTTTTCTTTTGCAACAATATGTATGAGTCAAAACAAAAATGGTTACTTACTTCAAACAAATAAATTCAGATTGGTAAAAATGTCGAGAAAGTTTTTAACCAGTATACACTACATAACTTTATGCATTTTAATAAAAATAAATATATACATGTAGTTCAAAAACTGAAAATATATGTATTGATAACTTTCCTGTAACTAAAGTTATACATACAATTCCAACGTTGAAAAATAATAAAGCAGGAATGCTTGACGAGATAAACGCAGAGATGCTTAAATATAAAGGTAACATGGTAGTAGACCACTGTTCAATCTTATTAATAGAATTTTCAAATTTTTTAAATTTATTATTTGAAGAAAATTTTGTACACAAGATCATATCATCGGCAAATTTAAATAATTGTGATGACTGTGGAACCTGTAGTAGATCTACGTACAGTGAAAATAGAAACGGAGATAGTACTGCACCTAGTGGGACTCTATTATTATTTTCTGTTAACTCTGATTTATTACGACCAACTTGTGTAAACTGTTTTCTTTTTGAGAAATAATTTTGCAACCCATTTAAAATGTGGTTTGGTGTTTTAAGTAGTTCAAGATGTTGAATTAATTTTTCTCTTGATATACTATTGAAAGCATATTTATAATCCGGAAACATGCAGTATATTAAACGTCATCCTTTGTTGATAGAACAAAAACTTTCGGAATAGGTGTAATTGGTGAGATACGCCAAGTATCGGCTACTTCACAATTCATAATAGATTTGCTTATTATTGTGGATAATTATGAAGCAATTGTTGGCATCCAGAGCTTTAATTAATTGCAACTTATTTTATCAGGTCCAAGTGAAGTGTTTGCTTTACAACTGTTAATTAATTTTTAAATATTAAAGTTGATAATAGGTATTGAATAATTTTTAGTTAATTAATTAAATTCTGTCATGTTTGAGTTGTTTGAAATAAAGTAATCATTTAGTTCTTTAGCATTCAACTTAAATTGATTTGTTTTTGATTTAATAAAAATTTTGTTAATACATTTCTAAATAGATTGCGAATTACGGTTTGATTAAAAATAATTATTAGTATAATTATTAAGTTTGTTGATGTCAAGTTTAATTTGTTTGCTTAAGCTCTTTAATTTTGTATATTGACTTGATTTATGTACCACCTCTTTTTCTCGTCTAAGCCTTTTAAGATTAAATAAGGAAATATTGTTGTTTGTAATTTTGACCTTTACTACTGGACAATATTTGTTAATATAAGGGTTAATAAAAACCGTAAACAGTAACAGGTTACAGGTTGCAGGTTAATACACAAGTTGATTAGAAGAAATCTCCTTATGGTTCTCGGTTTAAAAATATCAATATCAATCAAATAAAATGATACAAAATAAAAGCAATAAAAAATAAAACATGAGTTAAATGTTAAACGAAACTAGATAAAGCAAACTTATCATATAGTAATTTAAAAGCATGGAGATTAGGAGCATCAACAATGTGTGCTGGGAGGTTATTCCAGGCAGATACTGTAAGATTCCCTTATCTTACAATTGACTTGTTTGATCAAGTTGGACAGTCTATACGCAAACGCCCTTATTACAAATTTACCTTTGCTTTACTTGCAGAAACTTTTTATTACTACTCAATAATCTTTCTTCAAATATCCGTTAAAGTAAAACTCACGAATATAAAATATTCTTTATTAATAAAATGATAAGCGTTGACGTTTGCGTATAGACTGTTCAACTTGATCAAACAAGTCAATTTTAAGATAAGGGAATCTTACAAAAGTTAACGAATTGTTCCACGTTATTGCAGTCAAAATCCAAACAAGTGCCAAATTGACACAAACAACCAAATAAGCACATAAAAACAAACATTTATAAGTTAATTTATTGGTGCTTTTCAAGCAATAATTAGGATTTTACAGATACTACCCTATGGGAGAAGAAGTGTTGCCTTATATTCTTATTCACCCAGGGCTTAAGCAACTTAAAATTGTGACCTCTGCGACTGTCCTCTGATTTCGTAAAGTAGGGATATAAAGAGGCAGACTTAAATAATTGGTAAACTAGTATTAAGTCGCCTCGGAGTCTCCTATCTGTTAATGGGAAGAGATTAAAACTAGAAAACCTATCTCCATATGGGAGGTGCTTGATAGCCTAGGGAATTCTCTTGAATTTTTTTTGCACTTTTTTTAACAGAATCAAATCTTTATTGAGCACTGGGGAGCTTACTTGGACGCAATATTCGAGGTGAGGTCTAATATATAACATATATAAAAGTCAAGCTAAGTCCGAGGAAATTTTACCTAGGTGTTGTCTAAAAAAGTGCATTAGATGAATACATTTCTGGGAAGTCTTGGAATAATGGGCTAAAAACTGGAAGGATGAATAGATTACTACACCCAAATCCTTGACAGTATGCACTTTTAGGATAGGCGGCTGTTCAGATAACGGCACGAAATAACTATTCGAATTCGTTTTACCTAATGCTAAATGAAAACACTTAGACCAATTTAAAGAGAGTCTATTTGCAGAGGACCAATTATAGATATTCCTAATATCCGATTACAGTAATTTAGGGTTGGAGCCCCAGATCTTGATATCGTCAGCATAGAGCAAGATGTTCGAACGAACTACTGTTGGTAAATCATTAATAAATAAAATAAATAATAGAGGGCTCAAGACCGATTCTTGCGGGACTCCTAAGCTAATTTCACACCAAGGAGAGGTGTCACAACCCAATTTAACACTTGAACTACGATTTGTTAAAAATTCCCTAATCCAGGAAAGGAGGGAGCCTGAAATAGCCAGATTAGGTAGTTTATTTAGTAACAATTGATAGGGAACCTTGTCAAATGCCTTCGCAAAATTAAAGTAAATGGTGTCTACAGTAGGATCTTAATCGAAAAAGGATGTAAAACTATTTTTGTAGGACAGTAAATTGGAGAGACACGATCTTTGTGGCAAGAAACCATATTGAGCCAAATGAATTAACTTATTCTTAAGGAGAAAATCCATTAAGTCATACTTAATTAACCTTTCTAACATTTTGCTCGGGGCGGATACAATACTAATCGGCTTATAACTTAATTGAGAGTAACGATTACCTGATTTATAAATGGGTCTAATATATGCTTGTTTCTAAACATTAGGTAGAGTCCCTGTAATAATAGATTGATTAAAGATCTTAGCTAATATAGGGAAAATAATATCAGCACATTCCTTCAAAACACGAAAGTAGATACCATCAGGTCCACGGGGTGCGAATTTGAGTTTAATAAGCTGATAAAATACTGAGGGAATAGTAAGAGTAGGTGAGGTCACCAAGAAGGGAGAATTGATTCTAGTGGAGAAATAATAATTATCTGTTGCATAAACTGACTTAAAATAGGAGCTAAAAAACAAACAAACTTCCAAAAGAAGGAGGAAAGAACCACAATTACTTTTCAGATGTGGTCGGGAGACATCGCAAACCCTTTGGCGTTTTATATATTTAAATAAAATGTTTCGGTTTGTTTTCGATTTTAATAATAACTTGTAAAGTTGTTTGTTTTTGAATGCTCTAATTGAAGCTACACAACTATTACGCAAGGCTAAATATTGGTAATGGAAACAGGGTAGTTTCGAAACTTTCCATTTATTAAAAACTACATTACGGTTTTGAATGCAGCGCTTTAAAGAACACGGGAAGTTGAATTTAGGATGTATAGGGAGGCTAAAAAAACGAATTTGTTGATGCCGTCATTAATGATTTGAGTAAAATGAGAATAATCAGCAGTGAAGCCCCAATCTGAATGACTTAAGAAATTTCGTAGTTCAGCGAAGTTTGTTCTACGAAAATTGAGGATTGGCTCAATTTTAGGCTTTGGTACCCAGTCGAAAGACGAAGGAAGATAGACAGAAAAAAACAAGAGAGAGTGATCACTCTTTCCAAGAGGAGGCAAATGATTAACATAATCAATTAAGGAGGGGGAATTAGTAAAAATGAGGTTCAGGCAAGAAGGCGCGCATTCAGATCGAAATCTAGTGGGCGCTGAAACATGTTGAGTATAAGCATTAACAATGCTAAAGTGTAGAAGCTGGGTATCAAAATAATTAGTGGATGAGGAGAGAGAGACAGCGCCAGTTAATAGAGGGGTTGTTGAAATTACCAAAAATAATAGTGCTTAAAAAAAGCAGAGTAGACATGTCCAAGTTCAACTAATAGAGCATTATTAGCTACTTTAGTAAATGAGGGAGGCTTATAGAGTAATGAAAAAAGGATTTGCTCCTTAGCAAAAGAATTTACTAATATGCGGAGAAATTCGTATCCAACTGAATTGCCATACAAAGTAATCGCAGAGAAGTTAACATCTAACCTAACATAAAATAAACAAACACCACATCTGCCTCTAACAGAATCAAATCGGATTATATTGTAACCACTGATAGCAATTTCGCTATCGAGAATATCATCTAAAAGCCAAGTTTCAGAAATTCCTAAAATATGAGGAGAGTTTAGATCAATCAATGATTTAATTTCGTCAAATTTATTGAAAAAACTAGAAGCATTTGTATAAAACACATTTAACCTGTGGGGAAAGGGAGTAAGGGTGTGGGCATGTTTAATTTGTGGACGAATGCGTGCTGACTCCGAGGCGCAATGGGAAAATCTTGTATATTGGTGATACAGAAGTCATTTTTTTTTAGATTGAGAGGAGTTAATTTAACTAAAGGGATCGATGATAATTTAGGACACGAATAGTTAGAATTTACAACTTTTCTATCAGTAGTAGGATAATTTTTATGCAGACAAAGCTTCAGGAAAAGGGAGTGTACTGAAGACCAATTGCTAAGAATCTTGTTTACCGTGTCGGAGGAATTGCAGGTGACTATACCGGGGGGAAGGTATGAGGTCGCTTACAAGACATGCGTGTTACCTTAAAACCAGGAGCAAACGGATGACAGGCTTTGATGGCCTCAAGTGCTACATTTTTATAGTTCAGCGCAGATATGGGGATGCCTCTTACTATTACATTATTATCTCTTCTTTTATCGCAAGCGTAAAGTTTAGCTGCAAATAAAATTTCTTATTGAGAGAGTCGCAGAACCGCGTTCGTGACTGGGAAAAGAGAATTGTTTTTCACAAATGAGGTGAGATTAGTAATAGAAGCCGTTAAAGAATTAATCTCTGTCGCATTCTTGGAGGAAAGAGCACTATAAGAGCTTTGGAGTTCTTCAACAGACTTCCTAAGTACAGAATTACTAATAGTTAACTTCTTGACCAAATTGATGAGCTCATCTAATTTGGTATCAGACATCGGAGCAGTAGATAGATGGTTACAAGACCACAGGCAGTTTATGCAAACAAAGTCCACTTCGCTATTAACGAGATGGTTGTAGTGAGATTCAGACAATTCTGTACACTTTTCATGAAACCAATAGTGGCACTTAGAGCAAAACATACTTGTCTTTACTGACTTACTACAACCTCGCCGACCACTGATAAAGATTTGAAATTTTGTCATTACAATCTATATTCTGAAAAAAATATAAAAAAGTAATAAACAAAATATCACAATGCAAACCACAATGCAAAGTGATAATCTGTTAAAGAAATGAAATATCAAGCACGATACATAAACAGATCGTACAGGATCAGGCAACACAGTTTGCACAATTGTACACAAAGCACACTAAAAAAACAAATACATAAAACACCACAAAAACACCACAAACACAAATAAAATATAAACGCGTGATACAACGAGCAAGCACAGATAACAAAAAACTTTTGACCCGTAACGTCACGCACAGATTCAAAAAGAGTAAGGCAACATAATTTAGGCTAAGATTATTAAAATTAATAATATTAATGTTCAATAATGCAAATTTAAGTAATGTTACATTTAAAGTTGATGTATCTCGCACATATATAAATAATTTAAAAATAGGCTTTAAATATTTTGAATGATAATGCTTTGAGTATATTTTTGGAAGCAGATGAATAATAGAGTGGTCAGATGTTGAAAGAGGTGCGTTGTTTTACTGAAAAATATCTGTGACTTTTGTAAAAATATAATCTAATTGTTTTTGAAGTCTTATAGAAATTTAACAAGATTAGTAAGGCCCATTAGTTTGAATAAGTTGATATTTGCATGATTGAAATCACCAGCCCTCCATATTATGCATTTATTATACCAAAAATCAAATTGTTTTGTTTGAATAAAGTGGTTACACTGCCATGTTAGAAATTATTACATAAATACGTTAATTAATAATTGTTTTTATTATGACTCAGACTATTAATATTTTGTTTTATTGCATTCAATAAAATCATGGTAGATTAGCAAATTATTTTCCGTGTTGTTCTGCGAATTAACTGTTTAAAGACTAAAGTGTTTTGCACAAAGTTAAATGATTACATTCTCTTTAAAATTAGTAAATAAAATATTAAAACATTAAGTTTTACACATATTTGAGAAACATTATTAATAAAGGCGGAAAACCCAAAATTAATGTTGAAGCTAGACCCGAAAATACGTCGTCAATCTTTCATAAATTCAAATTAACAATGTTATATTTTTTCATTCGTCTGAAGATAAAATTTTGTTTGTACGCATTAATTATTATTTTCACAACAATATATATAAATGTAATATAAAAGTGTAATGTAAAAGCATAATATAAAAGTGTACAGATAAGATTTATAAGCTGCTAGATATTTTTCATTGCCGATTTATTAAAGGTATTTTAAAGATTACCTGGCATGATCATATTTCAATAATAAGCTTGTGAAAAAACTGACTTTATTACATGATATCATTAATATTAAATAAAAAACTTATTTAATAAAATTGTATGTTTACTGCTCAAAAGACCAGTAAGGACTCGCGAGGTGAGGCGCGCGTCACGCTACACGTCCATTGGAGCGTTATTCATCCTTTTCTCTTTTCTTCTTTTTTGAAGATTATTGCAGTGTTTTTGCATTGTAATACGTACCTTGTTTTATTATTATTTTTGTATATTTATAATTTTTGCTCGTTTTCTATAATTGTTAACTTCCACTATCTACCTTGATTTCAAATATTTTTTCTGTGACTAATCTCCCTTTACCTCATCATCCATTTCATTTTTTTCCTAAAAATTTGAGACAATTTGAGAACCGAGTACTAAAAAACGTTTTGACCTACTCAACTTGTAAAAAAATTCTGAAATCCTGAAAATCCTGAGAACTATATTTAAATGTATTTGATGATGGCAAGGTTGGTAAACCATAGGAAACCATAAAAAACCAAAAAAATATTTTTAAAAACTTATTTAAAAAAAATAATTAAAACAATAAAACATAAATAAATATTTTAAAAATTAAAACATTATTAATTTAACTTGCTATAATGTTCTCCGTCGGAGTTACGATTTACCAACCTTGAACCTCTCACACGCAATTTTTTAGATGTAATGTCCTCGTGGGAAGATCAAGTAGCGCCTAATGGTTCTGTGGTTACAAAGTTTTCAAATTTAAATGTTAACGCTCCGGAGTTTATACCTGGCGAACCTTACATATACAATCCCGTCGAACAAGTTCCATCACCAAAAATTGTGCCTATTGATGAGCCATTAAAACCCATAGAAATTGAAAAGACAACCAAAAGTACATATTTTTGTTGTAAATATATAGATAATTTAGAAGTTAACGAAGAAATTACACATGTAAAATGTAATGAAAAGAAAGATGTATGTTTTATCAGTTATGTTAATTGTTTCTAAAGACAAAATCTATTACCATTCCCGATAAAGATATAATTAATTTGGTGTTTATAGGTCATGTAGATGCTGGAAAATCTACAATTGGTGGACATTTGCTTTTTTTAACAGGTAGAACTTTTTTAAAATATTTTGGCTAGATATGGTGGATAAAAGGACCTTAGAAAAATATGAAAAAGAAGCGAAAGAAAAAAATAGAGAAACATGGTACCTTTCTTGGGCTTTAGATACAAATGTTGAAGAGCGTGATAAAGGGAAAACTGTTGAATGTGGTCGTGCATATTTTGAGACAAAGAACAAACGTTTTATCTTAATAGATGCGCCTGGCCATAAGGCTTATGTTCCTAATATGATATCCGGAGCTGCAGTTGCTGACATCGCTATATTAGTCATATCGGCTAGACGTGGAGAATTTGAAACGGGATTTGAGAAGGGTGGTCAAACGCGTGAACATGCATTACTTGTTAAAACGGCTGGGGTAAAGCATCTTGTTGTATTGGTTAACAAAATGGATGATCAAACTGTAATGTGGAATGAGGCACGTTATACTGAATGTAAAGACAAAATTCTTCCATATCTTAAGAAAATTGGTTTTAATACAAAGAACGATGTTTATTTTATGCCATGTTCTGGATTTACTGGAGCTTTTTTGCGCGATCTTGCAAATGAATCTGTTTGTTCTTGGTATCGGGGTCCAAGTTTATTGGATTATCTTGATTCTCTTCAAAATTTTACTCGTAATATTGATGGACCCTTACGTTTACCCATTAGCGATAAGTATAAAGATATGGGAACATATGTATCAGGCAAGATAGAATCTGGATCTATTTCTCGTGGACAATCGCTTATTTTACTTCCCAACAAATTGAGCGTTGAAGTGCTACAGGTAATTTTAATTTTGGTGTTAAATTAATATAATATGATTTATTAGTATTAATAAGTTAATGATTAATATGTCTATATTTGTATGCTGATATATACCTAGTTTGAAAAACAAATCTATTCCAATGTTTTTTTAATGAAAAATTTTAATCATTTGACTTATGGATAGGATGATTTGGATGAGTTAGAAATGCCTGGAATTAAGTGTACTGGTTGTTCTAGTTAAATATTTGTACTAATAGAGATTTTTTTAATTTAAAAGTTTGTACTTCAGTTGTAAATAAAAATTTATTTACTGGGAATCATGATGATGTTTATTACTACTTACTTGGAAATTATTCTCGAACATTTTTGAATATTTTAGTTTTTTAATGATAACATATTGGTTTCTTTTATCGAATCTTTTAGGTACTCATATGTTTATTTTTCTTATAAGATTGTTATCAATAACTTATTTTTCCATTTTTTAATCTTGATATATTAATTGTTTAATTTATCAACTCATTATTTTAAAAACGTTTCACATTTTTTCTTTATTTTAATCACTAAACGTTTGTATTTATAACGAGGTAGTTTTGCTGTCTTACTGTATTTTATTTTAATGAGGTACTGTTTGTTGCTTCAGTTTTTGTTATTTTTAAATAAGGTAAAAGAATAATAAGCATTTTGATTTTAAGGGTATGTAATTTTATTACATTACCGTTTGTTTGGGTCTAATAAATTTCGATAAAGTAATTATCATTGAACTTACTGAAATAAATGACATTTTATGGCTAGAAGACAGCTTCTTTGCAACAACATCAGTGCTTATAGAAATTGGCGAGGTGATTTTTTTTGGGGGGGGATTGGGGGTTGACACTGGTTGACGGATCCACAAGCCTAACCAGCTACATATGGTAAACAGATACCTTGAGATACTTTTTAGATATCTTGGGTGTATAATAAATAATAATATAAAAGTTTGTGGCAAAGCCACCTCTAATAATTCCAAGTTCTTATAGCATCTGGAATAATTCCTCTCCACTGTTCACGGTTTTTGGAAGAGTGCACAGATATATCAGTTTAATAACTTTGCCATTGTTTCCAAGATAAAGTCCCGACCAAAATAGGGTGAAGATCGTCCTGAACAGCATTTATCCAAGTACGTTTCTGACTATCTTTCCTTTTTTTCCAATCGGCATTTGAACAAGGCAAAGTTACTGAATTTGAAATTGCATTAGGAATTTTACGAAGAACGTGTCCAAAACAACGCAATCTACGTTGTCGCGTTACCAAAGAGGGAAGTTTGTGAATTTGGTGGTTACTGATCTTTTTCGTCCATTCCCTTGATACGGATGATGCAAAATGGGTATTGTACCAAATATCTTACCTCAAATTTGTTGAGGTTCATGATCTCTGACCCTGTAAGAAGTAATCGAAGAGCCTAGATACGTAAATTGTTTACGTTGGGAAGCATAGCATCATTTAATGCAATCCTCACATCAGGAGCCTGTGACGTCATGGTGACTGATTATTTGAGATTGATCTTCAGACCATATTCACTGGAAACTTTCACAAGAAAATCCAATGCACACTGCAGCTGATCTTCATTTTCAGCTAGAAAAACAGCAACGTGTTCTAAGTCGGTGATGGACTTTGTACCAACCTACATGCCTTCCATTTGTTCAGAAACCTTGGCAAATATAGCATTGATCGTATGGTTGAACAAAAGCTGAGTAGCTACACAGCCTTGACGGACACCACAGCAAAATTTGAACGCCTTTGTAGTAGATCTGTTGCAAATACGGATTAAAGCAGTTGAGTTCTTGTAAAGAGCACGTAGGAGATGTACAAATTTTAACTGGGTCCCTTTACGTAACATAGATATCCAGAGTTGTTTCCTGTTCAGTGAGTTAAAAGCTGAAGAGTAGTCTATGAACACTACGTACGTAGTTCGTATGCTAGCACCCATTCTGTGCGAGGGAGTTCAGTGAAAACCTAGTTATATTGTTGTGTACTCGATTCTTGCTGTTATTAGCTTAGATGCCTATAGGCACTCAGTCTAAGATACACTAAGTGGAGGAGGAACAGTTGGGAATGTCATTATTAGTGGAATTTGAGACTTTATAAGCATTACTTACATTATCATAATTTACAAGATCCCTTTACTATATTATAAGACGTAACTGGTAAGAAAGGAAAAACTTTCATTTGAAGTTCAATTTTTTAAAGTCAACAAAAATCGACGTTTGTGCATTTGGTTCTATTTATTATCTTAAAAGATAGTTGATAATTTTTTTATAAGAGTTGAATATTAATTTTATAATTAAGGCTGGTGGCTTAAATTGTATTTTTTTAAAATTATTTAACAATCTTTTGTGTTTGAAGTAAATATTTATATTTATGAAGCAATGAATGAGCTTTATTATTTTTATTTATTTTGATAGATTATAATTTGTAAATGTGAATTTTTTTGTAGGTTTGTGTTGGGGATATTAGCGTTGAAGATGCTGTTGCTGGAGAACATTGTAAATTGAAACTTAAGAATGTTGAAGAAGAAGATGTTTCCACGGGTTTTTGTTTGTGTTCATCCGAAAATTTGTGCCAGGTAAGTTTGTTTAGGTTTGTACTTATTTCTTTTAAATATTGATGCAAATTACTTTATAGGTTTTTGACGATTATATTTTTACGAATTGATAAAATTGGAATTTTTAAAAATATGGAGTTAATGCTGTCAGTCGTATTTAAGTTTTGGGAACCTTTTGTGCTTAATTTAAAAATTTTAAACATTTATGAGTAAAAAGATAAACTTTCTAGTATCAGACGGTTTTTATTGGAATTGATTAATTCTATTATTTTTTGAAAGGTATATATAGATAATTGATAAACCTTGTATTTTTAGGTTTCGAATATATTCGATGCACAGCTCATAATTTTGGATCACAGTTCTATTATTTGTGCAGGATTTTTAGCCATTTTGCACATTCATACATGTGTAAAGGAAGTTCGTTTACGATCAATTATTTGTCGCTTGGACAAAAAAACGGGTGAGAAAACCGAAGTTCGTCCGCGATTTATCAAAAAAGATGATGCCGCTATTGTACGCCTTGAGGTTAGTATTTCGATCTGTTCTCCTTTTGTCCATGTATATTTATTAGAACTATGCTGATTCGGTATAATATTATGGTTCTTTTAAACGTTTTTTTTTCGAATTTGAATAAAATATCATTTTGTTACTATTTACAGTGCTATATGATGATGGTTTAACACTTACTGCATTGAAATTAATAATTTATTCTGGTTGGTGACGTGGTCACCTCTTCATTAGTTCCCATATTTATACGATATATAGACGATTGATTTTGATGGCTTGATAAGCGTAACAAACGTGGAAGACTAACAAAGTTTCTTGGCTGGTAGACGGCATCCTTGTGACGTCGCCACTGTTTGCAAAGATTGACGAGGTCACCTGATTTTTGTTAGGGTTATCTCCCTTAGCCCAAGGGCTACATATGATATACGTAGACCTTAAGATACCTTTTAAGCACCCTAAGTGTATGCTTGCACTCAACCGCCGAAACGGTAGCCCAATTATACTATTGTGCACTCGGTCCCTGCTGTTATCAGTCTAGATACCTTTTAGCACCTAGTCCAGGATGCACCACGTGGAGGACGAGCAGTCAGTAATATCACCATCATTGGAAATTGAGAATTTATAAGCATTACTCTAATCCTCAGGATTATTAGCATCTCAAGAAGAGGATGATCGTGGACTTCCCCACTGGCAAAAACTACACGTTCGAGCGATCCTGATAGGGGATCATCGCAGGCATGAACGCCCCGAGGTGCAATGGTGAGTCTCTACCTGGGGCCAGAGCATTCGTGATCGCCTTGGTCCCGGTACCAACATTTGTTGTTTTTGTATAATTGTTGGAAACATTAACAGGAGAATCTACCGTTTGCTGCAGCTTATTTTTGTTTTCAGTTGAAAGGATTGCATCATTAGCGTATTATAAATCGGCTGGAAACATTATCGTATCAGATGCCTTTCATATTTAATAACAAATTGTACCGGGGTGGTCTAGCGGTTACAGCGCTCGCATTTGGACCTCGGTGGGCATGGGTTCGAATCCCATCACCGGCACTAAAATGTGAGCCCACGTTCGGCTTTGTTAAAATGTCCACTGCTCAAAGATGTTTCTTGTAAAACATTCAAAGTAATAAACATAAAATAAAATAATAAAGTAACACAGCCACTCTATATTATAAACTTTACTACGAATTTTAAACATCTTTGGTTTCTGATGTGTTGCAAACAATGATTTTAGCAGTTGATTTATGGTTTAGAGCACTTAAAAAATTGAAAAATTTTACTGTGATTCTATTACTTAACGTAAGTTTCCGTGGTCTTTCCCTGCTCAATAAGTTGAAAGTTCATGAAAGTGCAAGTACAAGATACTAAAATGTTGTACCGGAATTTGAGGTTGGTGCATCTCATTCTCGATCTAAAACTAGTTTAATTTAAACGTGGCTTTTTTCAAGAGTATTCGCTAAATTGTGTTTTGTGGGTAGTTTCTAGTCATTTTTCTTTTGAATAGAAACGGTGCTTACACGATACCAATCGGTTGTTTAAAATTCTGTTGTAATATCATGAAGTACGTCAATTGATTGTTTTTATGCAAATTTGCAGAAAATATATGACTGTATTCTGTCAAAACATGTACTATCTTAGTTTTGAGCTTCTCGTAAATGTGCATTTTTTACTGTATGAGACTCTACAGAGATTGGGTTGATTTAAGGGAGATTTGGAAGCTATGGAAACATTTTGCATTTTACTTGTTGGCGATGTCAACAATGGTGTCTTTCAACAAAGAAAGTTTGTAATTTCTCTATTTGTTGTTCATATAAGAGGAGATCATTTGGGATGCATTAAATGTTACAATGACTGAAGAACACAATCGCTTTATTACATCTTACAATAACAAGTAACTAATATATTTTGTATATCTCACTTAATGGAAAAAATCATTTTTTCAGTTTGAAGAAAACAAAAGGAATTTCTTTTATATGTTCTACATTTTACCACAACATTATCTCAACGATGCCATATGCTTTTACATCTGTTTGGCTACACAATGACGCAATTTGAAATAATTCTCGTTTTGTGCTCTAAACGTGTATGCGTTTTAAAATAATTTTCTGTTATAAATTAATTAATAAAATTGAGACTGAAAAGGCTAAACAAGTAAGGGTAACATCATATTTAGAAATTATTGGTAATTGTCAAATAATAGTTCATATTTTAATTTCTCAAACATTTACCTAAATAAATGTTTTTGTTAATTATGTGATCATTTTCGATGTTTTTACTATTTATTTTTAATTGTTGTATGTTGTTTTTTATCCTTAGGTTTTAGGAGGTACTATTTGTTTAGAAACCTTTCAAACGTTTTCCCAACTTGGTCGATTTACTTTGCGCTACGAAGGCAAAACTATTGCTGTGGGCAAAGTGGTGAAAGTTGGCAAGCCAATTGACACTGAAGCATAAATTTTTAAATATATTTATGGATATTGGTTTTACTGCTCAAATAGAAATGAGAATATTTTCTAATGGCTTAAATTGTTCTGGTTTATATTAACTTATTTTCTGTGTGTGCATATGTTTGTATTTAGAAAAAGCATTTGTCAATAAATGCAGTTTTTGTATTACTTCTTACATCAATTGGTGTTGCAAACTATCAAAATATTCAAATTATGATGGTGATATGTGCAAACTGTTATTTATTGTGCTTTTCTAAAAGTTGGCCGCAATGTCCTGAAAATGTATACATTATCAGTTAAAAAGGGTAAAGTTTAAGATGTGACAAAGTACAATTAATGTCTTGTGATTTTAATCACGTACTTATTTGTATTGTTTGCTAGATTGTAAAGTGTTTTATTTTTTCATTTATTGTATTATTTATCTGGATGTTGATTGTAATTTTTTAATACGACTTTTTTGCTCTAATTTCCAAAGTTTTCACGCAGTTAATATTTAATTTTTTACAATAAAACACTAATCTTATCGGTATTTCTATTTATATGTAAATTGCAAGTTATTAGTTCACATGCTCTTGAAGATACTTTTTATTACTGTTCTTACATTGCATAAATTTAGTGTTTGAATACACAGTAAATTTTACATTATTGGTATCGCTTGTCTGTTTACACTAACAAGTTGTTAGTTATTAAGTATTTTAATGTTAGTTAAGTACATTTGTAATCATTGATTTTAGCTTTCACGTTCAGAAGTTTATTTTTATGTTTTAATCTTGTCTTGTGTTTTACTGCAGATTTTACAATTACATTAATTTCAAGGAGTAAAACCATTTACAGTTGAACTGTAGAGAATATTTAAAACTGAATTTACCAATTTTTAAATTTTATTAATTTGAAATTTGGTTACAGTATTATATTTTTAAAGTTGCGTTTTTATAATAATAATGATTCATCCGGGATAATAATTACTTATGGAACGCTAATCTACAGCCAATATGTGGACGTTGTACAGTGATTGAATCCGATACTAATTAATTATGTTATTGGCCAAGATACGGTTATGGAATGCAAGCGAACCATAACCAGCGTTTGCTTAATCTTGTTAACTCATATAAAATAGAACAGTTAAATGAATGCAAGGTACAAAAATACGGTGTTTGCTTACTTGATAAAATAGTCAAATACAATTGTTGCTATTAATTGGATCAGTGGTCATAAATGAAAAGTTTTAAACATATTGTTAGATCGTATAATAAGACGTTATTAAAATTATATATATATATATATATATATATATATATATATATATATATATATATATAGCGTAGTCATATTTGCAGTTATCTCGTATTGAAGTAATTGTACAGCAGAAACTATTAAACAATTGTTTGTGTTTTTCACTCTTTTTTGGTTTACCATTAACTAAAATTTTATTTTTTGTGATCAAATGTTCTAGTAATTACTAATGTTCATTTCCATTATGTCCTTGTGTCAAAGGTACAGATATTGTAAATATTTCCGAGTTGTGTTTTGTTTAAAACCACTTTTTTGGGTGTATTTAAAAAGGAGAATGTATTATTTAGTTAATTCCATTTGATAGGTCACTTTTTACTAAAGTAATGTCTATTTAAAATATGTACAGTTTTAGATGGGTTTCATTTAGAGTTAAAAACGTTTTTCGGCAGTTTATTGAGCACATCTAAATTGTACACACACTTTTTTATGTATTAGCAGTAATATATATATATATATATATATATATATATATATATTTTAAGTATTATTCATTGTTTGCTAAAATTTTCTTAAAGCTTTTATTTTTAAGTAAATAATTTGCTTCCTTTCAATTTTTTAAAACTCGATATTCTTGTTTTTGATCTAAATTAGAATTTTATAATGATATTGGTATAAAATATATTTTTTATAGAATAATTTACTTATACTACTAAGACAATACTTATAGAATGCTTTTGTACAATTTAGATGTGCTTACAAAATAGTGACATAAAAGCAGATTGATTATTTTACATTGATTTTAACAGCTGTCTGTTCATTTACTGTATATATTTATGTACCGGTTTATACCAATATATTGGTAAGACTTAAATGCTGGTTCAATTGTATAGCACATACTGCACACGGTAGATGATAAAGCCAACCAAGGTTAAAAGAATTTTATAAAAAAACCTATTGTTTAACCTCCGTGAGTAAATGTGAGTCACGTTGGTGCATTCTTCTATCAAAAGGGGATAGTTTGATCTTGAAAATGTATATAAGGTGGAAAAATCAATATTTAGCTAGTACTATACATTTTGTATTGCTTCATCACTCAAATTTGATCACACATTTTAAAACTTTTCCATCCCCAACATACAAGTAATCTCACGCTCACACAAAAGGTTATCTGACTCTTATTGGTTCCTTTTTTCGCAACTTTTGCCATGGTTGGTTTTATCATATACACGGCATACATATTTATGTAGCCAACGTCTTTAAAATACATCTAGATGTTGAGCTTCCTTCCATCTAAATATTTCAATTTTATTATTTTCATCTGTCAATCTGATAGGCATCTTGTAAGTAAATAACAATTTTACAAGTGGTAGTTATTCAATACTCCTACTTCAATCAAAAAGGTTAAAAGCGTTTCATCTGTTACCGCTTTTTCGTGCAACATCGTCTTCAAAATCTTACTGAACAAATAATTCGTTCGGAAATACCACCTCCATGACTCGCTGTTAGAGGATTAAAAGTCCATTCATACCCTATGTTTGCCAACACTCCTGCTATTTTCACTTGATTCCAATTTTGCATAATATCTCATAATTCCACTTCAGCACCTTGAAAATTAAACCATTACCACTAAATATGTGTTAAGGGACAGCTCCTTCTTACTATAAATATAGTAAGAGCACATATAAGTAAATCAGTATCTGACGTATGAGCAACTCCAATGTGTACAGCTTTGACAGTCAAACGGGAGGTTCTTTTTGCACACAAAAATTTGGTAGATGATAAAACCAACCATGGGAAAAAGTTGCGAAAAAAGAAACCAATAAGAGTTAGATAACCTGTTGTGAGTGTGTGATCACTCGTAAGTTGGGGATGGAAAAGTTTTAAAAAATGTGACCAAATTTGCACGATGACGCAATACAAATCGTATAGTGCTATGTAAATATTGATTTTTTCACCTTATATACATTTTCAAGGTCAAACAATTCCCTTTTGATAGAAGAATGCACCAACGTGACTCACACTCACTTACGGAGGCTGACCAATAAGATTATTTTTTTGCGCAAAAATTTTGTGGTGGTTTAGAACCTCCCAGTCAAACGTGTAACCAAACATCCATATCTTTTTTCCAAACTTCGTCCTCTTTTAACGTAAAATGAAAGGGCACAAATCAAATTCAAAACGGCTAATTAAAAGTGGTGCGATTGTTTGTCTGCACGGCCGGGCGTTTATATGTTTGCAAATCATACCTTTAAATTTCTACCAACCACTGAGTTGCATTTTAAAATCAAAAATCTTTCTCGTATATCACTCATTGTATGGAACAAACCAAAATGTTTATTGTTGCAATAATAATCATTGACAATCAAATCAGTGACAAAATGCTTGTTAGACTGGAATACTGAATGTCGGGTATTGAAGGGCAATGGACTTACTTGCAGTCTTTCTCCAACTCGTAATATACTTTAAAACTTAAACGGATTTAATTTACGAAGCGAACTGGTTTTATTAAGTAATTTACTTCCAGTATTTATTTTCTCTAATTCTAGTTTAAATTTATCTCTTGTGGTTGATTAGACATGTCTGTAAACTGAACGATTTCATGTGAAGCAAAAAATGCGCACTTTAAAGAGAAGTTAATATTACGCAAGTTAACTGTACTGCAATATTCCAGTAGTTGAACATTTAGATATCCACTTGACCACCATAAGAATCTTAATGCATCCCAATCAGCAGTTGGCACAAACACAAAAAATTTAGTTTCTATATCAACCGTTACTGCTACAAATTAACGTTTAAACCGTGACATCATTCCAATTAAAGTATTAGTTAAATTTGGACACGAAAATAAGCATTCATTTAATGGTACATCATTGGATTTCTATTTTGTCGGGATTATAAGGATTATCAACTACTAGATGATGCGGTAAACATCACGTTCTTACATTGAATGATTTTGGAGTTATTTATACATGATCTTGCTCCATGTATTTATTTCTAACTAATACGTAATGTTCATTTGGTTTTTTTGTCATTTTGCAGTTTTGACTTTAAAAAGCTTAACCATTTTTGAGCCATAAACTTATTTGTTGTCAAACGCTTGTTGCTTATCCAAAGTAATGATAATTTACAATAACCATCAACATATTCTAGTAAATCCTGTATTACGTTTAAAGCCTGCTTATCTTTAACTGGCATTACTTTTATTAGTGAAACCTTATTATCATTATTATTATGCTTTAATATCTCACTAGAGATACATTCAGAGTAAAATACATTTTCACCATCAATATACAAAAATAATAACAAAAATTTAAAAAGTAGTAGTACACATAATGTGAGCAAAATGAAATAGAATGTTATATATTAATGTATATAAATATAGTCAATACAGTTAAAAAAATTCCTATACTTTAACTTAGTCATTATAAGATACAGTTGTAGAATGTCTAAATTGGTTCAAATAAATGTGTGAGTGGAATGATTCCTACATTGATAAGTTTGTTACAAGTTCAATTGTGTTTGATTCTGGATTAGTTAATATTTTGGATAAGTATGGCACAGATGAGTTTTTGTATTGATTAGTTTTGGCTTGCATGTGCAGGTAGGTTCTCTTTGTTTATCCAGAAGCTTTAGATTTGTTTAAAGCTATATGTAGTGGGCGAGTGTTATTACCTTCAATCTTTGATACTAATTGTATACAGGATTTAAAATATGTATTAACAATATTATTCAATAAGATATAATATTTGATTCCTGCAGATTTTGATACCAATAATATACATTTTTTAAAACAACATATTTTTGTTTTAATAAACCAGAAAATATTACTGGTGAGCAATATAATATTAAAGGATAAAAACAAAATGTAACGAACAATTTAGTAACATAGTTATTAACATTTATTTTTCTTAATCTTCTTATGTAGTAGCATAAGGATTTGGTTTTTATAAATATATATTCTACATGATCACACCAGGTAAGTTTGCTATTTATGCTTACCCCAAAATACTTAATTTTATTACAGGTACATATGTTTGTCTGATTTAATTTAAATGTTTTGTTTAATTCTATTGTTTTTTTTGGACGCCTTGTTGTAAATTTAACCAGCTTGCATTTTGATGGATTTAAATTGAGATCTAAGTTAGTAGACCACTTCAATTTTATTAATAGAATTTTCAAATTCGTTTAGATTATTAGTTTAAGAAATTTTTGTGCACAAGACTATATCATCGACAAATTTAAACAATTGTGATAACTCTGGAACTTGTAATAGATCTACGTACAGTGAAAATAAAAACGGAGATAGTACTGCACCTTGTGGGACTCCATTATTATTTTCTGTTAACTCTGATTTATTACGACCAACTTGTGTAAACTGTTTTATTTTGAGAAATAATTTTGCAACCAGTTTAAAATGTGGTTTGGTATTTTAAGTAGTTCAAGACGTTGAATTAATTTTTCTTTTGATATACTATTAAAAACAAATTTATAATCCGGAAACATGCAGTATATTAAACATTTTCTTTTGTCAATGGATTCAGTAATGTAATAAACAAGACTGGCTACATAGTCTAGAGTAAAATAATTATTTTTTATAAAAAAATTGATAATGATCACTACTAATGTTCAATATAGGCTTAAGGTCGTTAATTATTATTTTCTCAGTTAATTTAAAAAGCACTAATGTGCATGCTATTAGGCGATAGTGTTCTGGATTTGTTGATGGAACAGAAGTCTTTAGAATAGGTGTGATTCGTGAGATACGCCAAGTATTAGCTACTTCACAATTTATAATAGATTTGTTTATTATTGTTTATAATGATGGAGCAATTGCGGGCATTCAGAGTTTTAATAAATTGCAGCTTATTACATCAGGTCCAAGTGAAGCGCTTGCTTTACAACTGTTAATTAATTTTTGAATATTAAAGTTGATAATAAGTATTAAATAATTTTTAGTTATTTAATTAATTTCTAATACGTTTGAGTTGTTTGAAATAAAGTAACCATTTAGTTCCTTAGCATTTAACTTAAATTGATTTGTTTTTGATTTAATAAACATTTTGTTAATATTTTTCCAAATCGATTGTGAATCACAGTTTGATTGAAAATAATTATTAGCATAGTTGTTAACTTTGTTAATTTCAAGTTTAATTTGTTTGTTTAAGTTATTTAATTTAGTATATTGACTTGATTTATATGCCACCTCTTTTACTCGTCTACGCCTTAAGATTTAATAAGAAAGTATTGTTGTTTATAATCTTCACTTCAACTACTGGACAATATTTATTAATATAAGTGTTAATAAGATCAGTAGACAGTACAATAGCATCATTTAGGCTACGATTGTTCAAATTAATATTATTAATGTTTAATAGTGCGGATTTAAGCAATGCTATATTTGAAGTAAATGTATCTCGCACATATATGAATAATTTAAAAATAAGCTTCAAATATTTTGAATGATAATGTTTTGAGTATAGTTTTGAAAGCAGATAATTAATACAGTGGTCAGATGTTGAAAGAGGTGTGTGTTGTTTTACTGATAGAGACATTTCATTAAATAACTTTAATTTCAAAGCTTTTTGAAAACCATTGTAATAAAATTTACGTTTATTTTGAACACTTATACGTTTCCGTGTATTGGAACAACAGTTTAAAATTTAATTTGAGCTTAGTTGAAAGTTGGATCTTAGGGATAGAAGTATGTTTTTGTTGAATTTTATTCCGGTTGATTCCATTTACTAAAAATGTAGAAACAAAATTGATTTATAGAAAGAAAAATATTAAGACATTTAAAAGATATAAAAATATTAAGGGTGAAAAAGTATTTAATTCCGGTGTTATAGAAACGTAACGCAGCCATTCGAGGCCCCGCCATTATATTTTGGTCTGACAAATTTAATCAATTTGTTGACTTAATATTTTATTTAGCAAAACATAATTGTTTTTTTAATAACAACATTGGAGGTTCGCAAAATTAGTTTCTGTTTTGCAAATATACAATTTTGCCGTTTTTACTAGCAACATTCAGGATCAGGATCAGGACGGTACACGAGGTGCGTAGGACTTTATCCTTTTAATCCTCGGTTCTCAAAGTATCTGAAAATTTAAAATCGGGGAGAATAAAGCGGGAGGAAGAAGCTGGGACAAGAAAAGTAAATAATTGTGAAAAGAAATAAGAAAAATATGGTGGAGAAGAGTGAAAAAATAAATTAGAAATTAAATGAAATTGGAGAGCTTGTGTTTGTCATAATTTATCTTAAATGACCCTAAGGAATTAGATTTAACTACATGACTTGGAAACTTATTCCATTCTGTAATGGATCTGTGTGTGAAATGATTTAGTCTAACACTAGTGAGGGCTCTAGGTTTGTGAATCTTCCGACAATGTTCCTAAGGTTACCATTATTAACATTAAAAAAGTGCCTGATACTATTGCTGGTGAATAACTGATATATTAAAATTAAGTTGCCTCGGAGTTTTCTATCTTCTAAAGGGAATAATTTTAATTTTTGTAGACGTTTAGGATATAATTTAAAACTAAGCTCATGAGGGAGTCTGGAGAGCATCTTTTGGACTCTTTCCAGTTGATATATGTCACCTTTTAGGGATGGGGCAGTTACCTAGATACAATATTCTAAATGTGGCCTTATACATAACATAAATAATAATCGAAGGCTATCTATCGGAATTTTGCCTAAATTTTGTCTGAAAAACTTAATCAGGCTGAATCATTTTTGGGTCGCTAATTTATGATGTAATGAGAAGACTAAGGATGACGTAAATGTTACCCCCAGATCTTTAACCACTTTTTCTGTTGTAATAAATTTATCCTGAACTATAAAAGCTACCCCCAAAGGTTGTCCAAAAGTTATATGTTTGCACGTTTTTAAATTTAAAGGAAGCCTATTTTTAACCGACCACAGATATATATTATCAATATCTTGTTGCAAAAGTTCCGGGTTTGTGCCCCAGATTTTAACATCATTCGCATAAAGGAGAATGTTTGATTGAATATTTGCAGATAAATCATTGACAAACAATATGAAAAATAAAAGACCTAGAACTGACCCTTGTGGCACACCTAATGTTATTTTGCACTGGGTGGATAACGCGTTGCCAAGCCTAACTCTGAAATATCTATCCTTTAGAAAATTACTAATCCAATTTAATAAAGGATTACCTATGTCAAAAGTCTTTAACTTAGCTATTATGAGGGAATGCGGGACTTTATTAAAAGCTTTGGAGAAATCAAAGTAGACGGCTTCCACACTTGAGTGTTGCTCTAAATCCCCAGTTAGCCCGTTTGTTAATTTTAATAGGTTGGTTAGACATGAACGGGAAGGGATAAATCCATGCTAAGCAGAATTTATTAAATTCTTATTCAGTAGATAATCTACTAAATATCCTTTGATTAGTCTCTCTATTACTTTACTAGGTGCAGGCAGAATACTAATCGGCCTGTAACTATCAGGACTACATCTGCTGCCTGTTTTATGAATTGGCCTAATGAAAGCTGATTTTCAGACGTCTGGTACTTGCCCACTAAGAATGGATACATTAAATAAATGATGGAAAATTGGTGCCAAGACATCGGCACACTCCTAAGAATTCTAGGGTAAATCCCATCAGACCCGCATGAATTAGATTTTAGATGCTTAAATTGCTTACAAATCATATCCTTAGTGATATTGAAATTACCTAAATAAGTAGAAGGATCGGTAGAACAGCTGGCAACCAACTCTCCAGTACAAAAAACTGACTTAAAGTATTCCTTAAAAGCTTCACACGATGATTCAGCTGATAGTACCTGACCATTACTGTCTTTAATATTAGGAAGAATAATTTCCGAACATCGTTTCCTTTTAATAAAATTAAATAGAATTTTTTTATTATTTTTGGCTCTATGTAATTATGTGTTAAGTTTTATAGCTTTAAACCTTTTAATAGCTGCCACGACTTGATTTCGAATATCGATATATTTGTAATGGAAACAAGGTAAATTCGTAGCTTTCCATAGTAAATGCCGTGTTCCTCTCTGGATTAACCTCTTAATACGGGTAAGAAATAGCTTTTTATGTGAGGCTTGAATTTTGAAGGAAACGAATAACCTAATGTTACGACTAATTATGTTTGTTATGTGTGAGCATAGGCAATTTACATTATTAAAACCTAGTAGATTCCAATTGGTATTAAGGAAAAATTCGCGTAAATTCTTAAAATTAGCCTTCCTAAAATCAGGGGAGGGTAGTATGTCTCTTTTCTGCAATTTAGTGATAGGCGTGGAAAAGAAAACTGAAAAAAATAGGACTGAGTGATCACTCCTTCCCAATAGAGAGAGAAACTTAATAGAGTCTACTAGAGATGGAATATTCGTAAAGACCAGGTCTAGACAAGATGGATTGCATCTAGCTTTATATCTAGTGGGAGAACGGACATGCTGTTTGATGGCGTGTTTGATACTAAAATTTAGCAGACTCTGTTTAAAGAATAGTTGAGGCCCCTCAAGGGAATTCCAGTTAATTGAGGGAGCATTGAAATCCCCCATAAAAACAATGTATTTATGTGGTAGGGAGGTGAGGAAGGAGAGTTCATTTACAAGAGATCTATCTTAGGCTTTTGAGAGAGAGGGGAGTCTATACAAAATAAAAAAAAAAGCTAATTTTCCCGAAGCCAATGGAATCTCTAAATGCAGAAGATCATACCCCTTTATCGTATCACCTGAAACTGGTCTAAAAATAGAGAACTGTAGGGAGTTTTTGACATAAAAACACACCCTCCACATTTACCCTTATGCGAGTCACTCCTAACAATATTATATCCATAAATGCTTATTTCACTATCTAAAATTTCATCAGTGAGCCAAATTTTTGTAACCCCAATGATATGTGGTTTGTAAGAGGTGGCTAGACACTTGAACTCAGACAACTTATTCCTAAGACTGAGTGCATTAGTGTATACAACTTTGAGTGCTACGGAGTTATTAGTAATGGTGAATTTTGTCTTAGTCGATGTCTTAATGGGACGTAAATTTGACCCCCGAGGCTTGGGGGAAAATCCTGATTAATTCTATCAAGTTTTAAAGGTGTTAACACAACTATTGGAACTTTAGATGGATTTAACACATTGTTAGGGATATTACCTAGGAAGAAGACCGCTTGGGCCTTTTTTCTGGTGGTAGATCTTTAAAAAGTCTTAAGTTGAAAGGTAGCGAACTCCTAATACTAGGCCAGCTCTTAAAAATGTCTAATACATATTTAGGTGAAGGGAAACTGACAAGTAACGGAGGGGCAGAATGATCTAGTTTACAATGAATCCTACTTACTTTAATTAAAGGTGCAGGATGGAGAAAATCCTTACACATATCAGATATGATTTGGTGACAGTTTGTCACTGTGTCGGGCATACCCTTAATGATAATATTACATGCTCTTTGTTGTTCAGTAACAATATCTTTAGAGGCGTTTAGAATCTCTTCCTGAGAAAGTTTCAAGGCACAGTTTGCAGCTGCATTAGCTGGACCGAGCATGGAGATATGAGATTTTAACTCAATTATTTCATCATAGATATTCCTAATATCGATTGTGGATGCATCAAATTTTTGTGCAAGAGCACAAATTTCCTTGTGCACTGTAGTGTTGTTACAGTTATCTTCTAAATAATTGTATATGTTATCCACTTTATTCTCAAACAATACTCCTATTTCTTTAGTGGGTTTGCATTTTATATGCAAACATTCCCTGCAGATAAAATCTACATCCGAATGGGCGTAAAAAGCGTAACTAGCTATTGAAAGTCCCGTACAACATTCATGGAACCATAAATCGCATGAGGAACACATCATCCCAATTTTTACAGGTTTACTGCACCCACGCCGTCCACAGTAATTTGCGTGTGAGTCCATTTATGTATAAGCAACAAGAACAAAAACGAAAAATTAATTATCAATAATAGAAACAATGGTATTTCTAAACAAATAGTGAGAAAAACCAAAGAATATATTTAAAAATATGCAAAATGCAATCTGATCAAAGAGAGGGCAAAAAAATTAAACTTATCGTTAATCGAAAATCGCGCGCGACTTGGCAATTCGCTAACTTAATTTATTCTCAGCAATACACAAAATTACTGTATTTGATAGCGACGTAGGAATTTCGCTAAATCCTTTCTTTTTAGCAATTGAATAAAATTTGTTATTTCTAATAACGACGTAGTAAGTTCGCCATCTTTTGTAAGATTCTGTTTATTACAGTTGATTTGTTTGATTAAATTAAACAGTTTATACACAAATGCCTTTATCACCAATTTACCTTTGTTTCAGTTGCAGCAAACCTTATTATAATAACTCAATAAACGTTTTTCAAATTTTAAACAAGTGTCAAATCGACACAATCACAAACAACCAAATAAGCGCAAATAAACAAAATTTTATAAATTGATTTATTTATTTATAAGCAATAATTTGGATTTAATATGTATAACAAGTTACAAAAAATGTAATTAATTTGTGAATTGAATATTTCAAAATCATCTGCATTGTATATTTTATAATCGAAGTGACGTTTATCTTGTATGCTATGTATTTGCTAAAGCGGTTTTAGTTAAATAATCACTTTTTTGCAGTAATTGTTGTGAGAGTTGTATCTAAGCAAAAAATATGTTTATTTTATTTATACAAAATCAAGTAAAACTTATAGGACACATTTAAAGGTAGTAAACAAGAAAGTGTAAAAATGTATGATATTGGATATTTGAAAAACAGATAAATTTGTTAAGTTTAACTTGAAAATGTTTCGTAATACACGTTCTTTTAAGTTGTAAACAGAAATTGAACTAGTTGGAGTGTTGTAAATGTATAAATGTTATTTTTTATTATCTTAAAAAAGACAAACTAAAAAATGTGCCAATTTTACGTATTTCGGGTTAAAAATTTCACAGTTATGTATGATGTGGATTTTTCTAGAAATTACAAATATTTTCCAAAGTAAGTGTCTTGTGTACATAGTTGTTGTGATAAAATATCTGAAATTAGGGTATTCCCTATTTATCCTTTACTTTTCAGCTTGAGTGAATGATTTTTATTGGTTATTCTTCAAAACACTTTTTATTGGCTAAACATTTTTATTGGCTATCTTATTTTTTGATGTGGTACTTAATGTAAATTTTTTGTCTCTCGCGTCATTTGTTTACTCAATTCGCTATCATGAGCTTTTTTAAGGAGAGTTACGATAATTGGGCCCTTTTCCTTGTTGATTTGTTAGCTTTAGAACTTGCTACCCATACCGAGTTTTATCATTTTAATTCTAAAACATTACACGAGGACCCAAATTTCCCTTATGAATTTATAGAATTTCGTTGTTGCAGACATCAGAATCAAAAATCCAAATCAACTGGTCAAAGAAAACCCAAGTAAATTTTTTTATTTATTTTTCTTTAGATCTAAAGATAGAGGTTGTGGTGCGATTTTTAAAATAAAAATTATGGAGTATGGAAAGTATGGGATTGTAAAAAAATATTTGCATCATAATCACTCACGTTCGTATGAACAGGCTGCTATGTTCCCCAAAAGACGTAGGCTTACTCCTGCAGAAGAAGATATAATTAAACATATTTTACCCCCATTACTCTGTGAGTGGATTTATACTATCCGCTGTTACGCGTCACGCTACACGTCCATTGGAGCGTTATTAATCATTTTCTCTTTTCTTCTTTTTTGAAGATTATTGCAGTGTTTTTGCATTAAAATACGTAACTTGTTTTATTATTACTTTACTCGTTTTCTATAATTGTTAATTTCTACTATCTACCTTGATTTTATCTTAATTTCAAATATTTTTTCTGTGACTAATCCCCCTTTACCTAACCATCCATTTCATATTTCCCCCTGAATCTTACTGCTATTATCGATAAGTAGAACTGGGGATCAAAATGAGTTTTACTGCCACTCAACTCATGTATCAACCTGTAACCAGTAACCTATAACAAATTATTTCAGTTGTTTTTAAACAGGATACTTCAGAGCAGTGAAAACATGATTAAAATTATACTCAAGGATACATTTTAGAATTGGTAATGTGTTTTTTAATATAACTTGACATTTATTATAGGTTTAATTTATTTAAACTGCAAAAACTTTATTGAGCAAAAAACGGATATTTATACATTGGATTATATACAACCCAAATGTAAAGGTTATTAATTTTTTTTTGGGTTTCTAAAGGGCAAGTTAACAAGTTGTAAAATAACTTATTATTTATAAAGAAATATAATATATACTTTAAAAAATAAGTTTTAAAGGATTTTATTAATACATTAATAGTCTCAGATCTAAAACGTTTGGAAGAAGTTACAAATAGTAGTGGATGTTGCTTGTATTGCTGGCATCACATGTTCCGTAATTTTTTTTATATATTAATATTTAAAAAAATAATTTTTTTTAACAAATTGCATGTGTTTTTTTAAGCTTTAATAAATGGAGGATTTATGATTTATTGACAGAACGAGTGTTGTATATTATAAATTCAATGTTTTATTTTACAAATAATATTTTATATATATTAGTAAATAATTACATAAAGTACCTATTAATAAGCATTTTATGTCCAACATAAGTAACAAGTGCTGAGTATTATCAAATATCTTAGTATGTCAATACGGGGTGGTCTAGCGGTACAACGCTCGAATTTGGACCTCAGTGGACATGGGTTCAAATCTCATCACCGGCACTAAAATGCGGGCCCACGTTCGGCTTTGCCAAAATGTCCATTGCTGAAAAATGTTTCTCGTTAAACATTCAAAATAGTAAACATTAAAAAAAATTATATATATATATATATATATATATATATAAATTATAAAAAACAATAATTAAAATTTGTAACTTAAACAATAAAATTTATTTTTAAAATTAAGTAAATAAATAAAACTTTAATGATTATATGTATTTATCTTAATTGTTTATGTTGTTTTAATTTTCGTCGCGTAATTTTTGAGATTCCTATCTTGTTATTTTGCGATGTCTTTAGCACAGCAGCCTACTCATGTTCACTCAACAGCTGGTGCGGTTCCAGTAAGAAATGAGAAAGGTCAAATGTATATGGTTAAAGTAAAAGTTCAACGATACGTCGCTGGTAAAAAACCCGATTTTGCATCCAGCTCGAGTGAGGATTCAGATGAAGAACCACAAAATAAATTTGTCGAGGACATTAAAGGTTTCTCTTCGCGTTCAAATATATTACGTGATCGAAAGAAGACTTACGATTCAATTCAAGAACGAAGTAATAATGTTGAGCAACCAAGTGTTGAGGAATTAGCCGATCCGAGGTTTCGTCGATTATTGAAAGCCAAGGTAACTAATTTTATTATAACTTGTTAGTTATTTTGTTGTTTTAATTAATAATTATAGTGTTTATTAAACAAGTAAACATACTAATTTTTTGTAAGCTTAAAGTGATAAAAAAATTTTGTACTATAGATTGTCCTAATTAATGTTATCGGCAAATTAATAATAAAGATACTGGGGGGTGTTTTGTTTTTAATTATAGTTTTACAAATTAATTCTATTGTATTAATTAGTGAAAATGTAGATCTTCGGATTTATAATTATTGTTAACTTAAAAAAATTTTTTTTGAGCTCTTATGAAACCATGTTCTTTAATTAAACGGTTTAAAAATAATATTTATTTTTGTAGGACAAAATGAAGCAGGTTAGTGATGATGAAGACGATGATCGTGCTGCTCGGCATAAGAAGTTTCGGCGTTTTGGGAATGACAGTGAAGAAAGTGCCGAAAATTCGAATGTTGAAGATGTAGATGGAGAGGAGGATATTGATGAATTGGAATTACTTAAAAGGCGCGAGGTATGTGTTTTTAAAGGTTAATTGCATTAACTTAATATTACTAATATCTGTTATACATTTAAGTTCTAAATGATTTATTATTATTATTTAAATATTTGATTAAGTGCATACGTCAGAAATCCCTTGCTGTTCGAGCAGTTGTTGATAGTGAAAAGCTGAATGCGGATTTGTCGAATGAAGAGGATGCAGAAGATGAAGAATTAGGATTTTCAGAAGAGGAATATACTAGTTCTGAAGACGAGGTTGCTCCTAAATTAAAACCCGTGTTTGTCCGTGCTCGAGATCGAATAACGCTACAATCTAAACAAAAAGCTGATCAAATTGCTCAACATATGGAAGCTGAAGTTAAGCGTGTGGCTGAAGATCGAAGAAGAACGACACTAAAAGTAAGTACTGATTTTTATAAGTTTAGAGTTTTACTCAATACAACTTTAAATTTGTTATGTCCTATGGTTTTTTCGTGTATATATATGTGTATATAAAGAATTAAAAATAATATATATTACTTAATAGTTGCTTTATGCTTACTTTAAAATATTTATTTTAAAATGTCGAGTTAGTGATAAAAGCATATTTTAAAAACACAAACGTGGATAATAAGTTGAAGCTGCATAATTTTTGTTATACTTGGTATTTTATTCATTTGTGCTTAATTTCATTAAAAATGTACAATGTTCAATAGTTAACATTAATATTTATATGAACATTCAACTTTAACATAATTGAGATGTCACCATACTAATTAAAACTAAAATTTAATTACTTGAAAATGTATTTAAAAAATAGTTTATTAAATTTTTTAAAATTAATTTTGTCCTACTCTAATCATCACAAACCATCCTTTTACGAGCAATGTATGCAGAGCACCAATAACACAATCATCGTTCAATCCATTTATTACAATATATATATATATATATATTCTTTCTGTTTCTTTTTAATAAATGGTTTAACTTTCGATGATTCCCAGGTTAAACCAAATTCTTTTTCACTGTTTCTCGGTCGAATAACTAATTTTTTGTAAATTATCTTTTACAATATTAGAAATAGGCTTGTTGTAATTTTTCCTTAATTTTATAAAAACTTTTCGATTGTGGGTATCAGTTATTCTTTTTTTCCAACATTATTATAGTTTTGTCGTTTTTGTTTTTTCAAAGCATGATAAATTGTTGTAAGACTTACTCTATATAATTCCGCTGGTTGTTCAGGCAAAAATACATATTTTAAAAATGTTTTTTTATAACACCGTATTTATTGTCGTTAAGATGGTAATCTTTTCAATCATTGGTATTCAGTTCACAGAATGAAAACAGATAAACGGTTGCTCGAGGTTAAATACAATTATTAACTCTTAAAAATGTTTTATCTAGGTAAGACAAAATTAATAATAATAAAATGTATTTAACATTTATATTTTAGTTACTAGAAAGTGAACTTCGTCGAGAAGCTGAAGAAGCGTATGCACTGGAGGATGCTTTGGAAGCTATTGATTCTGACGAGGGTCAAGGAAATTCACAAGTCGAACAGGAAGAATACGAAAGGTGGAAAGTTCGCGAGCTTAAACGTATACGACGAGATCGTGAAGTTAAAGAATCTATATTGCACGAAAAGCTTGAAGTAAGCTTTCCAAATTTTTGTTTATCATTGTATTATATTATTATTTTGGAAACATTGGCAAAGTCTTTGGACTGAAATACCTGTGGACGCCGCCAAAAACCGTGAACAGTGGAAAGGGATTATACGGGATGCTATGCGAACTTGGAATTAATAGAGAAGTGACTTTGCCACTAACCGTTGTTGTTCATAAATATATTTTGAGCAAAATGTTTTGGATGCATTCCTTTTACTGTTGTCTATGCAAAAAATTTTTTGTAGGTGTAGAATTAATAACTTTTGATTAAATGATGGTATTACTGTGACAACACGTGCTTACAAATATTAATCAGGTCATTTACTTTTATTCGATAATAGTCTCTCAGTTAAATGGTTGCAGTACGGTATTGATGTATTTTTAGATACTTTCAGGTACATTTAATACACATACATTAAAGTGGGATTTGTTTGTAATTTATTTCTTCCGTTTCGGTCTAAATCTAAGGTGTACTACATAGAAGTAATAATTTAACTCTTATTAGAACTAGAAAATATTTGAAGATATGTTTAGCATGCCATTTGGATCACTACTGTTCGGATACCAATTGTGATAACTGTAATCTATGTGAACTTTATGTAATTACATTTTGATTCTTTTTCTACAGATTGAACGCATTCATAGTCTAACAGATGAACAACGTCGTGAAGAATTTTTACTAAATCCGAAAAAGATTACAAACTCGGCACCCAAGACTCAATACAAATTTCTTCAGAAATATTATCATCGCGGCGCATTTTATGTACAAGAGGAGAATAGTATTTATCAACGAGATTTTGCTCAACCAACTCTAGAGGATCATTTTGACAAAACCAAATTACCAAAAATTATGCAGGTAAACTTAAGGCGGTTATTGATAATTTTGTCTTACATCGAAATCTTTGAATTAGTTATGTCGAAAGCAAGCAAAACTGTTGAATGGAAAATAAATGTTGTGTAAATATGATTGTAGAGTTTGTCAGTTTTTAATGTGTACGGAAGGCTGTGTATTGTTTACTAATATACCACATACTCGGATGTCGAAACATCCTCTTTCAATGCTGAAACATGGATTGAAATAATTTTATTTTCGGTTTTTCAGGTGAGGAATTTCGGCCTTGCTGGTCGCACCAAATATACACATTTGTTGGATCAGGATACGACTGCCCACGATTCACCATGGTCTAATGCCTTATCTAACGTCAAATTTCAATCCAGGCATGGAGGTGGATTGAAGCAGGTATTTAATAAACCAGGTTCATTGAAGAAAACTATGTAGCGTTAATCAATTGTTGAATAAATTCAACCGTTTTGTAAATACTTTATTTTATTTTTTAAATAAATACATGTTTTTTATTTTTAAGATCTTTGATTATAAATTTCTTTACTTAAAAAGGTACAACTTTTATGAATATATCAGTTAATATTGCTTCATGGCGCTACCAATTTTATAATGACCACATTTGCAAATAATCTCACTCTATTATCAATAATCGGGGATAAACACCCTTACTGGTTATTATCATCCAGTGTAATCCAAATTACCAAAAGCCCATAAAAAAGTAACTTTCACAACGTGTATCTAGTAAGCTACACTAGATGTATGCTTACTCTAAATGTTAATTTAACCGGTGCATACGCAAAAGCTTGCTCATTTTGAGCAAAGCTGTTTAAGATCTATATGGTTTCGCTCGTTGTCCTCCATTGAACGTAAAATATTTCGACCATTCCCAGATATTTGTCAGTCTCTTAACATTTATTGGCCACGTATCTCTAGCACAGTTAAAGAAAGACGATTAAAATGGATTGGCCATGTTTTACGTAGATCGCCCTCTCATCCAGCCAGAATAGCTATGGAAGCCCAACCATTACCCGGATGCAAAAGAAGGCCAGGCGGCCAACGGAAAATTTAGACAGACATTGTAGCATGCGAACTCAGTCCTTTTGTTTATGCTAAGCCCCCTCGTCCAAATGAATTATTTAAATGGGCGTCCGTTTGTTTACCCTATGCAGCCAACAGAGATCATTGGAGGGGCTTAACTCGGGATGTAATTAACATTTAATGTCAGCACACCTCAAGTGTCATTCTTTGAGTACACACTACAATAGTTGACGTTTTTGCAGACGTTTTGGTTTTTTGGACTACCCTGAGTGATAATAACCGGTGGGGGATGTTTATCCCCGATGATAATGATGATGATGATGATCTAAATGTTAATTACATCCTGAATTGGAACCCTCCAATGATTTATTAACTGCGAAAAGGTAAGCAATCGAACGCCCAATCAAGTAATTTATTTAGATGGGGGAGGGAGAAGCTTAAAATAAATAAAACGATTAACTTTGAGTCGTACAATATCCGTTCAACTTGTTGACTGTCAGGTATTTTTTTCCATCGGAATAATTGTTTGGTTTCCATAGCTCTTCCAGCTGGATCATTGGGCAATCTTCGTATAGCATGGTCAACTCATTTTTGTCGTCTTTCTTTTATTGTGCTAGAGATACATGGCCAATAAAACTTAAGTGAGCGACAAATATTAGAAAATGGCTAAAATATGTTATTAATTACCAAACGGTTACTTTCAACAGAAGATAGAGAGAAAAACTATATGAATCTTAAACAGGTTTCCTCCAACTATACAAGCTTTTGTATATCCACTTGATTGAGAGTTCAAGCTTCGCAAGTAAAATAGAACGCACTAAACTCGCAAATATTATCATTTTGGTGTTATTAGAAATACTTTTATTGCATAAATTTATACATGAACGTCCACAAGCTGCAGTATCTTCGAAGAACTGGATCAATAGTTGTATATAACAGCCTAAGTAGGTAAATTTATCAATTACTGAAAGCGGATTACTATTTGCAGTGATTGGATTTCTAATTGGGACATTTACCAAAACTACTGTTTTTTAGTATTACGTTATAGGTAACATTTCTGAGGTTTTTTGTGTAAGTTGAATTGCATTTTTAGACTTTCTTCGGTTTCTGCCACGAGAACGGCATTGTCTGCATATTGAAGACTCGCAACATTATTAAAAATAGCATCAACCATAAAGTTGAAAAGTGTCGGGGCCAAAATACATACTGGTCGGACTCCTCAGTTTATATTAATTGCAGCAGTAAATGATTTTCCATTACGTCTTACTACGTTGGACGACATATCGTGAATTCATAATGTCGACAACTGTAGCAGGAACTCCTTTGGTAATAAAAAGATTCCACTTTAAGCTGCAATCAATACGGTTGAATAATCTACAAATGCACAGTATGTAAGCTGTTGGTATTGTGATCATAGTTCTAACGTTTTGCGGATAGTGAGGATTTGATCGACCTGGACGAAATCCAGCCAAATATGCTCGTGTATGACCTTCACGCATTTTGCATAAAACAATTTTTTCCTAAAAGTTTGAAAGTGCGTAAAGTAAACTAAATTCTCTAAAATTAGCGGGGTGGGTTGTGTCACCTTTTTATCAACAAGGATTATAATTGCCTGACCATGCTTTAGGTATTTTCTACACGTAATTTGTAAGTAGTGTAAGTCTTGTATGGCGATTATGCCATTATATTTAAAATGTTTAATTGGGACATTAGTAATATCTGTAGCCTTTCCATTTTTGAAGTGCCGATGTGCTAAAAGCATTTCACCGAAACTAAGTAAGAATCAGGTAATTGTGTATAGGGTGGAATGGAAACTTTTGTCGTTTTATGTTTGATAGGGCTGAGTAATTATGCGAAATGGGAGATCCATTGAGTTGCAGAAATCGATGACGATGGGGATAGCAATCCTTACCTAACAGGTAGCGGATAGTGGAATGACCTTTAGCAATAATGATCAACTGGAAATAAAGCAGTAGCAAACCAAACGTATGCTCAAACATTGAAGTCGTTAACGTGTTGACAAGAAGACAACGGTTATCGGTGTCACCAAGCAACCCTATTTAGGGACAGTACTGTTTACTCTACACGGTAAGGGAGCTAGAAAAAGTGGTTTAAAAATTACTGGTCTTTTCACTAGAATGGCCTGTCGCGTCAAAACAATAACCACCTGCCTTAAAACAACTTAGTAGTCACAAATGCATTGTTTAAACATCATTCGCGTCACTTAACCACATATAAGAGGCAATGTTAATCCTCTCTTGTCACTGGATGTACGACTATTCCACGACTGCAGTACTGGAACCCAAACTGGAAGTGATCACCGGTTGTTGAAATGTCCACTCTCACTTAAATTTCGATTCAAACGAAGGTACTTTAATCGTCCGGATTATAAACCTATTAAAAAGTTAACCTAAAATGCTGGTCCTTGCATTAATTTAAACAATAACAGAATATAAATAGCAGTCATTCGTGTTTAAACTAAATGCAGCACCAGAGTAATACCCAAACAACCTTGTCAACAACATTTATACTATTAATGAACTTGTCAAAAGGTTGTGACGTTTTCGTATTAATGTCGATAATTAAGCAACAAGTTTTGTACATATCGATCACAAACTTTGCTTTATTGTGAATAACATATTTTAGCTTAGTTACAGGAACAAGTTTAAAAAAGTTAAACTACTTTACATTTATTAGTTATTTATCATTATGAAAAACCCTAATGGAAAATATCCCGTCATTTCTTTTATTTTTAACAACTTTTTGGTTAAGTCAATTGCTTATCCATTTTGATTGATGACGTATTTATCTCATTATTTCCACATTTGTACAGCATTTTAAACAATCGATTAAAATGGCCTGATCAACGTGACATACACGGAAGTATAACGAAGTTTCTTAGTTGATAGAGGGTATCCTTGTGGTAGTGCCACTGCTTGTAAAGATTGACAAGGCCGCTTGACGTTTTTTCATTATTATCTCCCTTAGTCCAACTGCTACACATTGTAATCATTAACCATTTCAAGAACTCTGGGTGTGTGCATGCGCCCATCCATCAAAGTAGAAGTCCACTTATACCATTGACTCTGCTGCTTTAGTCTAGATGCTTAGGTACACCTAGTCCAGAATGCGCTCCGTAGAGGTAACAGTCAAGGATATTATTGTAAGAAATTCAGACTATTCATATTATTCAATTCTTCTATATTATTAGCATATGTTCAATTAACTGTGCACTTAAAACATTGAAAAATTATAATCATAATCTTTAGAACAAACAGTACGAAGTCCACCTTTCGTTTCAATTTGGGTAGTTTAACTGGAATACTAGTGATCACGGAATATCAATCTCGGCGTACGGATCGAAGTGGAACGGGGACCGAATACAACGGGGTGAATCTAGACTTTTACTATTGCAGATAGTTACAAGTATACATCTGAGACTTTAAAAGCACACTTGAAGATAAACCAATATCGGTTAACTAAAATAGTATCGTCATTTTTTTAATAAATACCCGCGTTTTTAACCAAATACAAATTGATCACTTTCCTACGTTCGTTGTGTACAATAGATTTCCTTTACATAGAAAGCAATAAGAGGCAAAGATGTAAACAGGAAAGGCGTGATTGTTGATTATATTACACTTTCATGTAGGTAAATCAGAAACGGTATTCATAAAATATTTTTATTTGTATAGTAAAATAAACAAAAATGTATCAAAATGTACTTCACAGCAATTCATTTTCGGGTACTTTTGGAACGTTGATTAAAGTCAAATCATCTGCTAACGAAACTTCACCCGAAAATTCTACGGATTTTGCGTTCTCTAGCAAAATTTTCAAATTTGGTCTTTCTTTTGCTTTGCGTTTGATTTGAAGTTCGGTGGAAGTTTCGGGTTCTGACCAAAAATAGAAAATAAATAGAAATGATTGTTATTAACAGATGTCTTCCGTAATAGAACGTTTTATACACTGCTCTACTAAATTTGGATTACATTTTATCACTTGTACTAATGTCGAGCCTGTGTAGCGATGAAACTCGTTCAAATGATCTTGTTTTCGTTTCCTTTTGATAAGAATCAACACCTTCTAGTTCATTCCAAATACATTGAAGGGTAGAAGCCAGATAGACTATAACAGATGCGCTACCTTGTAATCTGTCTCTGTTTGAGGGCAATAGTCGTCCCTGCTTCAGCTTAAGAAGTTTTACAGCCATATAACATGAGCATTTCACTTATAATACGAATTATTATTTTAAACAAAAATTTAATGACTAGTTCTCTCACATGGCCAACACAAAATTGGTATATTGTAATAAACTTAAACTCGCTTATATAACTGTTGTACCCCATTAATAATGGTATTATATCCAGTCTAAAGCATAGAAATTATTATAATCCCTAAAAGAACGTTTGACTAAAATGTCTAATCGTAAAGCACCCAAACAAAACTATATTCAATAATGGTTTTTTAAAGAATCAAAATTATCAGATTCACTTGAATAATAAATCCACTCGGTTTCAGTCAACCAGGAGCACTGTATACCTGTTTCATCCTTATTTGGGATCATCAGCAGTGCATACCTTTCAAGTCTTGAACCCACGTTCTATCTGGTGTCAGGTCAGTGCCTTAACCACTAAGCTACGGATGTTTGATACTAACCCTGTAAATTTATTATTTATAGTGAATCTGATCAATGCTGATTGCCCACCTTCATCCAATGTTCGTTACTACCGGTCTAACAAATAAATGATCCATTCTCTTAGAGCTTTGTACCTTTGAAGTCCTGGCATACTGCACAGCCTATAGCACTATATTCACCTGATTAACACGGAGAAGTCGATTCTACACAACTCCTACCAAGTGATAACATGCGACTGGGATGTCTTAATTAAGGAACTACTGATTATTTTGTTTTGTTTCTTGCTAGACATTGTTAATTAAAAATTCACAATATCTGAAAATAACATACCAACACACTAATCAATCTAAAAGAAAAAATAATAATAGGCAACATTGAAAATAAAATGATAACTTCTTTAAGAGTTGCACACTATCAACCCATTCTTAACCACGTTAATAATAGCTATTTTTCAATTAGCCAATATTATTTGATGGGCAGAAAATGAAACCGCACGCATCTAGCGTCACTCATATAGAAATAAAGCACATGTCACGCATCATTTGGTCGCATCGAAAAAGAATGGAGGCAACATGCTAGACAAACTTACGTGCGATTTCAATATCCCGATCAAGCGCCGTATAACGATGGCTAAAATGGGTTAACACCAACAATCGCACATTGAGTCTAGATGCCATTTTAACTATATTGGATGGGGTCGAGTGTCCTTTTCTCAACGCATCTTCAAACATTTCGTCCTCGAATGTTGCCTCGTGAACCAACATATCCAAAACGACGTTGGGCAATTTATTTTGCTCGACCAACGTGTGCAAAAGACGTTCTAATTGGCTTGAGTCACACGTATCTCCCATAACTGCAATCCGGTTACCGCGAATTGGAGGCTTGAGAACACTGGATGGTTCAATAATTTTACCATTCACTTCGACTGGTATACCCTTAAAAATACCAATTAAATACATTGGTACGATAGAACATGAAATTTGGATAATGAATTGTTACTCATTGCATAATATGCAATCAACATCACTGTCATAATAATTATTATTATCATCATCGGGGATAAACACCCCCACCGGTTATTATCACCCAGGGTAGTCCAAATACCAAAACATCTGCAAAAAACAAACTTTTGCATTGTATTTGTAAAATAAACCTTTTCATTATTTACGAAAATGCAGTTTAAAACATTTACACCTTAATGCTACATCTAATATGAATATCAAAACAAAATTAATGTTGACAAAATTATATACAATACTCAATTAAACCAAAAACTTTTTTATTTATTTACTTATATATTACTTATTGCGCTGAACATATGTACCATCTTTCAAACAATATTATTGCCAAACTATAACAGTAGTTCCTCAAATAAAACTTTCCAAAAGTTTTAAATAATTATTACTTTCTTTTGAGCACATGTAACTGCAATTACAATTTGTTTCTCTGACCATTGCCGTTGAGAATACAAAAGAATGTGTAATGTAGGTTTACCACTCATCTCAACTAGATCACACTATACTTTTATTTGTTTGATCAAAGCGACACTTTTGAATTGTCTCAAAAGTACAAGTTAATATCATTGTAATATAATCCAAATTGAAATAGTTTCTCTGGCTCCATACTACAATAATTCTTTTAAGTAAGTGCTGATCCACATTTAGTTCAATTAATTAAGTTAAAATTCTACGAATTAAAAATTTTTTAAAATGAATAATTTATAAAATAACGTATACTTACACGTTTAATTTGACCCATCAACGGCCCATTTGGAATCCCTAGAGATCTAGCAGTTTCAGCACAAAGCGCTGACGGTTTTTCTGGTTTAATAATTAACCATCCAACTGAAGGAATCGTGTGTTTCATAGACATTGCGTAAACCACGGCATTCTCTTCATCGTTGTCTAAAATGTTGTACCAAAAACCTAAAAAACCCAGATCATTACTATATTATGACAAAATACTTCATACAAATGATAAAAATAAATTTAATTAAGAAACTACATTACACAATAAAAACAGCTATTTCCTATAATCAAACGTCCCACCACTACTTAAAAGTATTACAATCTTAACACTAAATAAATAAAACTAATTAAAGATATAATTGGCTCCATAAAGCCTTCAACCTGAGTAAGATTCTCATTTAAATATCTATTAAATTATAAAACAATACACTCCAAAATTAACTGTCATTTTAATTTGCTGATATATATATATATATATATATATATTTACCATCTGCATCAGCTTTAATATCGCGACCAAGAATTTCACAATAAAGTAAAGGATCTTGAGTTAAATCAGCATTTAACGATGCCCAATTTGTCCACTTCGGTGGACAATGTTCTTCCCGAAAAATCAATTCATGTACAGCATAGGTGTAGTGCATGTGAGAACTGTTTATCAAATGCAGACATAACATACTTTATAAATTGCAAGACAATTCAACTACATAGTATCATTACAATCATTCAAACTTCCTCTTATTTGAAAGGTAACAATTACTCCTTGTTTCCAATCATTTGAAGGTTGTTTATCATGTCATGTAATGTTAAATAGTTCGTATGTTACTAAAGATATTTAGGGTTACTTCCTCAAGCCCTTCTGCTTTATTTTTCAACATCAAAATTGAATAAATCACTTAAGTTACAAAAATCTCATCTTAGTCCACAAGGACTAAGATGAAATAAACTTATCTATAAAAAAGGCCATTGATAAATAAAAATCAAATCACCGGTTTCTTAAATAAGATCTTCCAATAGGATATCTCCTCTAGGTTAGTTATTTAAAAACCAGTTGCGACACTGGGATGCTAATGATCCTGAGGATTTGAGTAATGCTTATAAAGTCTCAATTTCCAATGATGGTGATATTCCTGACTGTAAGTCCTCCACGTGGTGCATCCTGGACTAGATGCCCCTAGGCATCTAAACTAATAACAACAGGGTCCGAGTGCACAGCGGTATAACTGGGCTTCCGCTACGGCGGGTGGATGCGAACATTCACCCAGGATACTTAAAAGGTATCTAAAGGTATACGTATACCATATGTAGCCCTTGGGCTAAGGGAGATAACCCTGGCAAAAAATCAGACGGCCTCGTCAATCTTTGCGAACAGTGGCGACGTCACAAGAATGCCGTCTACCAGCCAAGAAACTTTGTTATTCTTCTACGTTTGTGTTACGCTTATCAAGCCATCGAAATCGATCGTTTGTTATGTCGTATAAATATGGAAATAATGAAGAGGTGACCACGTCACCAACCAAAATGACATGAATGAGTTGCGACACTAGAATTGTACTACTGTTAAATCTTAGAAGTATTTTAAAGTCTACCTGACGCGATCACAAGGATTTTGGAATGGATAATTGAAAATGGTAAAATAAAGGTTGGCAGGCCACAGAAAACTTGGCTAAGAACTATTCGGGAAGATTCAATTAAAATGAATGTTTCATGGGATCAAACAAAACGTTTGGCAACATTTTCAAATACATGGAAAAATTTCATTGTCTCAAGTTCTTTTTGAATTCTGGGACTTTGTTGTAATTGTTATCTTATTGCCCCATGGTTATTTTTAAAGCAAAAGGGTTTTGTAATAGTAAATAAGTCATCCAATACCATGCAAGACACGGTGCTTAAAATAGACTGCCCTGGCCGGATAATTAAAACTGTTCAATTTCATTCTACAATAGTCCAAAGAATTTTTGCCGACAAGTCACTCTATATCTAATTATAAAATTACATTTCTAACTTTCTTAATTAAGACACTTTGAATATTTCAACTTAACTTTGCATCTGTTCATTTTACTTCACGAATAAGCGTTTTCCACTGTCAATAATGTTGGGCACTCACGGCTATGATATTAAGCCCCTCATCTGTCCATTGTTCTTTAGAATAAAACGGAGGGCACAAAACGCATTCTCTATCCTTTTTCATTAAATTAAGTCCAAATATTTTGACTGCCAACACGATGCCTTCATGCGCAAATAGAAATGACTAAGTAGCAGTTTTTTCTAAATGGCCAGTAGAATGGTGACAAACGTTACCGAACCAACAAAATCGTCCTTTAAAAAGAATTACTAAAAGAGTAAAATCAATGTTTAAAACCTTTCTAATTTCTTCAATTCAAATGTATTACAATTTTAGTCAGATAATGATTGTATCTAGAGCACAATATTATATAATATATTATAATATTAGAGTAGAATAATACAATTTCTTAAATATTCTTTTCCAAAATTGAATTTACATGTAAATTAATCGTCACAACGTTAAAAAACAACTGCATCTAGCAAAGCAGGTAGTGATAAATACGTTACTGTCTTATTCTACTTTTAAATTATTCTTCAAATTTCTAATTTTTAAAAACGTTTATTCATCCAACCGTGCAACAATAGCTCGAGTTTTATGCCAGTTATTCCTATACGTACTAGAGGTTTCAGGAAAATTAAAAACCGATGGAAAGCCGAACAAGAAATACAATAAACCAATAATAATCTAACAAAACTTCATTTCAACCACGATACTTGAATCGTTTCATGTAAACCTCATTAGGGTATAAAGTCATACAAACATCTAAATGTTGCAACGTAAAATGTAAGGAATTCCTACAGTCTAAAAATAAAACAATTGAGAAGCATCAAACTTTTAAAAAAATAATTGATTTAGTTGGCTTCTAAAATACAAAAATTAATAATAAAACTTCAATAAATAAAGTTGGGCAAAAAAACTCATTTTAACCAAAAAACATAACGTAACAATAAACCCAATATTTCAAACTACTAAACTACCAATATTCATAAACAAATTACGCTACAAAATTATCTAAATTATTGATATTTTATAGCCAAACTCATTTTAGGTAAAATAAAATACAAAAAATCATTTTGAAATCGTTATAAACCAAAATATTCAATAAACACTATGAAGAAATCATTTTTATTACCAAGTAAACAATCTAAATAAAATGTAATACATTGTTAATCATTATTAAAGAAAAAACCGCTGTTTAATACGTCATATTAGTTAAATTTATTAATTAATAAATATTCATATAAATAACCAGTACTTATTCAATACATTTATTTCTTGAACAATAAAACTTACTTTGATAAAGCTAACGCAAGACGAATAAATCTACGCAACCCTTGTGGACCATATATGTTTACCATAGCTCGCCTTGTATCACATTTATTAAACTCAATGTCTCCAGCCTCCTCTTTTTGATCTATCGTACATAATAAGCCAGGTAAACCGAACATATGATCACCATGTAAATGAGAAATAAAAATAGAATTGAGTTTACCCAAATGAACAAACGGAGATTTCTGAGCTTGTATTTGCGTTCCTTCTCCACAATCAAACAGCCATTGCTTTCCGGTGCTTAAATCTCTCAATACAGCACCAGAAGCTGCTCTATCAGGTGAAGGATACCCTGAAGCAGTTCCCAAAAATACAATATCCTGAGACAAAACATAATTCATAGAGTATTTAATCAATCAGTTATGTGAATTATGCGACAAAAAATACAAAATTCCATAAACAATTTAATGCTTGTATAAATTAATTACAGTAATAACAGTATAAGTTTAATTCAAATCACCATCTGTCTTAATTACTGTAAATTTTTCTTTACCAGTAGTTAGTAATATAACCATATTTTCGTTAATCTTCTGTTCAAAAAGCATTTACAATAATTACTTCCTTTATTTAATATGCGGAGAACACACCGTATGTGCAACAAAAAATAACTAAATTATTTTAATCAATGATCAATATTTTTCCGTTAGCGTCAGTAACCCCAACAATTATCGAAACCAACTAATAAAAAAAGTTGTATCTCATAACTTAATGGCTATATATGATATATGTATACATTAAGATGCCATTAGATTACTAAATGTATGTTTAGATTTATGTATCAAAACGAAAGCCCAACTACGTCTCGATACTTTGTCCCTAACCTGTGATAGTTTGTGTTCAAAATGCATCACATAAGAATAGAGTCAAAAATAATATAATTGGAAATTGAGACCTTAAAAATTATTAAATTCCCTAGTATCATAAATATCATTTTATCATAAATGTAACATCATTCAATTGTTTCTGATAAATATAACCAAATTAAAAACCAAACAATAAAAAACTAACATTTATTTAAAAAAACAAAACTTATGAGTATGTACAATCTACGATAACGAAAAAATATAAAATAATTCGCTAGCGTCTCAATATTTCTACACATTTTTTGTCGATAAAGCAAGTAATAAAATTTCTTCAGCTGATTTTTCCGGGTGTTTTTCATGCAAAGAATTGCAAAGTAAAAAAGATCTAAGTTAAACATATAAAATGAAATCAATACTTTGACATATTTGATTTATCGGATACTTCGAACATATTCATTAATTCAGATTTGTTATTTGCGTAATGCGTCCTAAAAATTAATTTTAAAAAAATCCTTACATCCTATAAACATCTTCATTATACAAAATATCCTTGACATTATCTTTGGGCATGGTTCGGTTATAAGAGGGATCAATTTGAGGAGGAAATGCTTTATAAACATCGTACCACAATGGTCTGTTTTTATATTCCAGTGCACCCTGCTTAAGCAATCCATCAATCCTAAAATTAAATTATAATTTTAATTAAATAACCTCTGAATAATAGATGCAAATCTCTGATTCCTACTACCAAGCATGTCACAACTTTTCAAGGTTACAGTTACGTTTCGTACATTTGCTGTAAATGCGACACTCAAACTTTGATTAATTATACTTAAAACTTTTTAACTTTTAAAAATTTAATTTATTTATTAAATAATAATAATAATTATTATTAAAAAAATATTTAACAACGATAAAGTCCTAAGCTTCATACACAACTTAAATTCTCTGTTCGAATCAAAAACACTAACATAAACTACAGTAATAATTTACAGTATTTTGGAGTTAACCTAAATAATAAACTAATTTGGTCTAATGACTTAAATCTAGTATTTACAAAGACTAGGCATATTTGCTATTATGTGAAAAATTAAAATGTTTTCATTTTAGCAACAATATAATCATTTCATTTTGTAAGTCAACTTTTCTATGTTTATTATTTTGAATGCTTTACAAAAAACATTTTTAAGCAGTGCAAATTTAGTGAAATCAAACGTGGGCCAGGATTTTAGTGTCGGTAATGAGATTTAAGTCCACGGCCACTGAGGTCCAAATTCAGGCGCTGTAACAGGATACAGGATAATTCACGAGATAATTAGGAGAAACTCCTTTTGATCCACGGTTTTGAAGTATTAATATAGCTGGGAGAGGAAAAAAAAATAAACTGGAAAAATATAAATAAAAACTAAATAAAATTAAGGGGGGTATGCTTATCATAAGCCTGCTTGAAGGAATAAAGAGAGGGGGCTGAAATAATATGGGATGGCAAATTATTCCAGACAGAAATGACCCTGTGGGAGAAATAACAACTCTCGAGACGGGTACAAACTCTAGGCTTAAAAAACTTAAGCTTATGACTCCTTAACATTTTCTGTGAGGGAACGAAAAACAATGCACTACGGCCAGCATGAACTAATTGATAAACTAAAATAAGGTCGCCTCGGAGTCTTCTATCGGATAACGGAAATAGCTTTAACATTTTTAGCCAATTAATATAATTAACTTTATAAAAAATCTTGGGTATTTTGAAAGCCTTTCTTTAAACTTGATCAAGTCGAAGAATGTCTCGTTTAAGGATGAGGGAAGTAACTTGAATACAGTATTCAGGATGAGGCCTAATGCAGAGCATATATAAAAGACGTGCACAACTGGGGAAAATATTCCCTAAAGTACGTTTAAAAAAGTTGATCAGCCTAAAAGCCTTTTGCGCAGCTAGAGTATGATAAACTGAAAAAAGAAGGGAGAATGAGAAAGTTACTTCTCAATCTTTAATAGATTGGACCGATGTAATAGGAGAGTCGGTTGAGGGAGATGCTCTAAAAGTTTTACCCGAAGGTTTACCAAAACTAATATGCTTACATTTTGAGAGATTGAGAGGGAGCGAGTTATTAAAAGCCCAATTATGAATATTAAAAATATCTTGCTGTAGAAGCTCAGAGTTAAACCCCCATATCTTAACATCATCTGCATAGAGCAGGATGTTGGACTGAACTACCCTAAGCAAATTGTTAATAAAGATGATAAAGAGTAATGGACCTAGTATAGAACCTTGTGGGACTCCTGAGAAGATCGGAAAGGGACTGGGTAGATTACTGCCTAACCTAACTCCAAAATACCTACAATGAAGGTAATTTTCAATCCAGTCGTACAAAGGCCCTACAATACCAAAAGACTTTAACTTAAACAATAACAATTTATGTGAAATTTCATCAAAAGCCTTAGCAAAGTCAAAATAAATAGCATCAACAGAAGAAGTATGCTCAAGTAACGAAGTAAGGCTATCAAAATAATGTAATAAATTAGTAAGACAAGAACGATGGGGTAAAAAACCATACTGAGAAAAACTGAGAAAATTATTTTTAGAAATAAAATTAATAATATGGGCTTTAAGTAATCTTTTAAGGATTTTACTAGGAGTGAAAAGGATACTGATAGGTCTATAACTGTCCGGGATTAGCCTATTACCAGATTTATAAATGGGCATTATATACGCTTGTTTCCAAATGAGAAGAAGACGTCTACTATGAAGGGAAAGAGAGAAGAGATGTGTGAGAACAGGGGCTAATATATTTGAGCATTCTTTAAGGACCCTAGGGTAAATACCATTACGGCCACAGGAGGAGTTCAACTTATATAATTGCTTAATAACCTGTTCAGTACTAAAATATAGGGAAATGATGGAAATACTAGGGACCTGCAAGAAAGACGAGGTACTAGGGATAGTAGAGTGAAGTGAAACGCTAGACGACCTCGGCTAGCTAGTTATATTTTCAGGTTTGTTAAAAAAGAATTTTGTTATTTGAAAAAAATGCATCAATAAGTTAGTATTTATCACACAGGTAGAAATCACTAACTAAATAATTGAAGGATACTTTAAAAATTGTTCTCTACAAATCAAACAAATAATACAGGACGATTATCACTCCATACATTGTTTATATTTAATCAAAGACAAACATTTACCATAATTCTTTGGCAAAATAATTAACTAATCCTGATCTCATAAGAAATAAGCTATTCATGTTTTAATATTTTTTACTTCAAAAATTGTTTATTTTTTTAATACTTGTAAAATCTCACTAAGATCTCGGCCCTGATTTTCTTTGATTTAACTTGATACGGATAATTATCAACACTCCAGCTAATTTCAATCAAAAAAGCTCTTGTGTTATTTAAATTATTGTTCTGCAATTTATTATTACAAAATAATTCAAAATTACATACCAATACTGTTTACCAACAAGAAAAAACAGGACACAATATACTCACAGTACCACAGTCACGTTAACAACAAACGTGATACATTCAAATACAAAAAGGCGCTTCAGAACAAGGTTCAAACAAAGTCAAAGTGTTTAAATGTACAATAATATAAAAATTGTAATTGAAATAAAAATTAATAATAATTTAAATATTTCATTCAAACAGTAACACTCCCGGCCAAAAAACGCACTTTTTCAATAATGACATTTCTAGGGCCAAATGAGTTCACAACAATTGACGCACACAGTTCCGACGTTGACTTGAATGGGATTGGTGAATTTTATCCCAATATACTGACTACTTTTTTACTAACAGTAGATAATAAAAAGCTTATTTTCTATTGGTTTTTGTGATTTTATTGACATGTCTACTAAAAATGGACATATTCACACTGAAACCATTTTCATTGGTCCAAATTATGATCATAAAATTTTATAATTTTTTTTATATGACGGTTAACAATTGCCCTGCCTAATATCTTTGTCGATTACAAACTTGGATGTACAACCTTCTACTTCAAGTATGATTGTCCACATAGAACACTGTTTAAATGGAGTCGTTAAACTATGGACAGAAACAACAAAATATTTAACCTTCTCCTTTTCGTTTTCTTTTTAACTTTAAACACTTTGATTTTGGAGGTTTTTTTAACACTTTGATCACAAAAAAAGTTTTTGTTCATGTTCTTAAAATTCTGTAATATCCTTTAGTTAGCAATATAACTGGATAACATTTGCTAACTGCATTTTCAACAATAACAACCGCTTTTAGATCGTTTATACAACTTATACAGTCGTTACTATTATACCCGAAATCACTATTAGACAATTTATGAATCTGTTCCACAACATCTCCTTCATATGTTCGGCAACAAAATACATTCTTATCTATTCTAGGTAGACAACTACTTGGCCCTCTTATAGTCCAATCCAAAGGGGTTTCTATGGCGTAAGGTTCATTCCCCTTACCCAACCTTTTATCTAGGACCCAATGCGCCTCAGGCATATTACAGCTTATTAATATATGTATAACATTTTCTTTCCTGATTTAATTTTTTTATTTCATGACGCTGAGTATACTTTTAGTATTTAAACTAACGGTAATTGTTATTATAATTTAAATTTTAGTACATCATATTTTTATGGTTATAAATTATTTTTAATTTTTTATAAAATAAGTTGTTTATGTGTCTTTTCTACGTATTAACGACTATTTAACTCTTAAAAAATTTATAAAAACTTTTAGCAAGTTATTTCAATTAGTATTTTAACAAGCTATTTTAAAATATTAAAAAATGTTCAAAATAAGGCTTCAGTATGCACTTCATGTGTTTTTTGGTTTAATTTATAATATATTATGTTTGCTTTATCTTGATTGTAAAACTTTTGTAAATTTGATTTTTTACACCCATATTTTAGTGTTGTTAACATGTCTTAAATTTTGTTAAACGGTAGGTTAGCAGATTGTAAAATAATTTATTACTTATGGAAAACATCATTTTTGCAATAAAAATTGCTTTAAAAAATATATTAGTACTGCATTGATAGACATATATTAGCAAATGTTGCTTATTATATTTTTTAATTAATCGAAATTTAGGCAAGTTTTATTAGATTTATAGATTGGTTGTAATTGCTCTCTCATTAATTAATTTTTACTTAAACTGTAATTAATATTGTAAGTACTAGTTAACTTGAAAATTTCTGCATTTGCCTCATTTAACATTGACATTCGTTTCTGTGCTATAATAGTCTCAATATTGTTATTCCAATTGTAGATAGCGTTATCCTTGTTTTTTTAAATAAAAACTTTTTATAATTTTATTAAGTGTAAGAAAAGTGTAACGCATACAACAATTCAAACAATTAATAGGTGACGTTTTTAATATTAAATTATTTACAATTGATTACATTCTAGCCCTTTGTCGCAAACTTAATAAAATATTCTCTAGTTGTGCAACAAATTTGTGTTACTTTTATATTCTTGGAATGTAAACAAAAAGGTAATCTATATATATATATATATATATATATATATATATATATATATTAAATGCAAAATAGCTAGAAACAAATAAAAAACAATAATTTTAAAAAATTTAATAAAGTGAAATTGACTCTTAATGAAAGGTTGCGTTCCCAGTTTTACTAATTAACGCGATAAGGCAGTTTAAAGAACAAGTGGCAAATTGATGCAGATAATTATCAGCACCCCAGCTGATTTTAATCAAAAAGGCTCTTGTGTGATCTAAATTATCGTTCTGCAATTTATTTCAGGATTTCAGGATTTTTTACAAGTTGAGTAGGCCAAAATACCTTTTTAGTACTCGGTTCTTAAATTGTCTCAAGTTTTCAGGGGGAAATGAAGTGGATGGTGAGGTACGGTGGATTTGAAATCAAGATAAAATCAAGGTAGATAGTGGAAGTTAACAATTATAGAAAACAAGCAAAAATTATAAATATACAAATATAATAATAAAACAAATACCTATTACAATTGAAAAAACACCGCAATAATCTTCAAAAAAAAGAAAAGAGAAAAGGATGAATAACGCTCTAATGAACGTGTAGTGTGACACGCATCTCACCTACAAAATAATCAAAATTACATGTCAATACTGTTTACCACAACATACTTACAGAATCACAGTCACATCAAATTGTTTAATAATTTTAAATAGCAATACCACAGTAACCACATGGATGGAGTACATTACTGAGGTAAAAAAATGCAATATAGTGTCTTAAAAAAGTTGTTTCTACTGAATGAGATAGTGAAATTAAAAAATAAAAATTTATTCCATATTTTCTTTGTATTTTTGAGTCAATTTTTATTGTTTAATGCTTTGGTTTTTTTATTAAACAATAAAAGATTATGATGTTGTCGATATTTATTTTATTGTAATTGTACTCTGCTGTATAGTAAAAAATGCATAATTTTTAGGAATATTTTTACAATGAGTTTCTCTTTCAATTAATAAGTGCAAACAAGGTTATATATATATATATATATATATATATATATATATATATACACCATATATAGCAATTTGGTTAAAAGAGAAAACACAAACAAAAACTTATTGTTACTAACATTTATTTTATTTAAAAACCCTTTTGTTCTATAGAACAACAACATTGTTTTATATAATTGTACATTAATTCTTTAGTCTTAAAAATTGTGCATATCAAAGTTTAAAAGTCCATTTGCATTTTACCGAATCTCGCTATCAATATTATATATCCACTATTTTTTTGTAATTTAATGAAATGTTTTTTAGAAATATATTATTATTATTACAAAACTCTTTTGCTTTAAAAAAAATAAGCATAAGGTAATAAAACAACAATTACAGCAAAAATAAAAGCAACAAAGTCTCGTAATTTAAAGGGAACATGAGACAACAAAATATCTCCATGCATTTGAATATTCTACAAATGTTTTAATCCCATGAAACATTCCCGAACAGTTCTTAGCCAAGTTTTTTGTTGTTTACCAACCTATTTTTTACCATTTACAATTATCTATACCAAAACCTTTATTGCTGATCTTTCGGGCGGTAAACGCAAAACTTGACCAAGTAATTCGGCCAATAATTGACTATTGCTGCTTCATTCACGATTTTACATTAAAAACAAATTTAATAAAAATTGAAAATGTTCAAAGATATTTTACAAAAAGATTATTGGTTTTTTATCAAATATGGACTACAAAGAAAGAAATCAATTGTTCAATTTTGAGCCTCTATGGCTAAGAAGGATCCAAATAAATCTATTGTTATTTCATAAATCAATTTTCAATAATAATTTGAACTATTCAATAAAATTTGATGCAAACAAATTTAAACGTAAATTAAAAAATAAAGAATATACAGTGCGTAGATTGCATCATAAATCATCCATGAGAGCAAAATTTTTCCTAATTAAATATTCTAAATTATGGAATAATTTACCAATCAATTTAAGAAAAATACAAAACTTTAAAGCTTTCAAAACTAATTTTAAAAAACACATCAACATTTATACTGTCCCCAATATCACTAATCATACAACGTTCGATTATTTTGTTGGTCTATGAGAAATTTTGTTTTATTATATTGTTTACTTAAAAGTCGCAATTTACACATCTAACTAAAAATAATACTATTTTATTTACATTGTTTATCGTTTTCCAACTACTGTTTACATTTTTTTATCCATTTTTCTTTATATAACCTCCAGTACTAATAATTTAATTATGACAACCAAACTTTTTTCAAATTATTTTTAGTTCAAACTGTGCGGGTAAATATTACCCACAAACTAAAATTGTACATTTCTATTATTTACTTATTTTTAAAATGTATATAACATTACCAATATTTTATTTTATTTAAATATATATTAATAATTATATATATATATATATATATATATATATATAATATATTGAAAAATATTTATATATATATATATATATATATTAACATATTGAAAAATTTTATAGTTTGTGATTAGACCTGTAAATTGGTTTGTACCTCAAAAATGCAATATTGTAAAAGCCTTTTTGAGTAATAAATTATTATTATTATTATTATTATTTTCTTTGTTTAATTGTAATGATGTTATGGAGTAAACAAGAGTCAGTTCTTTTCATGATCTCATTATTTGAAATGTGATCGCGTCAGGGATTTTAGTGAAATTGCGTTGTACTTTGTCTAAAATCTTAATGTCTGGTTTTAGGGAAGGGGATGTAACTTGAATACAATATTCTAATATATATATACACTTGGAACATAACATACCAGTCTTTACGGACTTATTACACCCCCCGACGGCCACAAATTGCAAGCTGAGACACTTTATCACTAGATCAAAAATTTATAAAATGTAATAAAAATAAAATATCACAAGCATAGCAGTGATAATCGGGTTAAAAAAATTATATAATGGAGGATAAAACGCAACACTTGAATCAAACAATTGGGCAAACAAAATTGCACAATTACACACAAAGCACGCAAAATTAACAAAAACTAAACAAATAACACCAAAAAAAAACACCTAAAACACGTAAACACTTTAGCAAGCGCAAAAACAATAAGCAACTTTTAAGCGCACGTCACACAAGCGTATTGCACGGATTCAAAAGTAGTATGACCACTTTTTGCTCGAGCGCAGCAACTTGAATTTTGGTATAACGAGCGCATAATATTTACATATTTTAACGGTATTCTGTAAAACTTAACAATTTTTTACAAAGATTGTTGATGAATATTGTCAAAAGCTTTTATAAAATTAATCAAGTTAATTGTAAGTGTTTTCTGAAATTGTTGGTTTTGTTTAATATTGTTACGGAGGGTGAGTATTTGTTCAATACAGCCTGTTTCTTTCCGAAAACCTGCTTATTGTTCTCGAAAATGTTTATCCATCGCATTACTTAAACGATTTAAAATTACCTTGCAAAACACTTTATCAGAAACAGACAATAAGGTTATTCCGCGCCAATTATTACAATTGTTCAGATCTCCTTTCTTGCGTAGAGTAACAATTACTCCTTGCCGCCAATCATATGGAACTTGTTTAATATGCCATATAACATTAAATAAATGAGCAAGCTCACTTGTTACAACATCAGCTCCATGTTTGAACATCTCTGCAGTTAACTCGTCACGTCCCCCTGCGTTATTGTTTTTCAACCTTTGAATTGCATAAATCACTTCAGTTACAGAAATGTCATCAATACGTATTTCTGGATATTGAGTCACATTCATATCATTATCGTTATCAAAATGTATGAGAGTATTTGGCATGGGCTGATTTAGTACTTTTTTAAAATGCTCTACCCATCCAGATAATCACTTATCATCTGTTAGAAGTAAACGACCATTTTTTTCTTTAATTGAAATATTGGTGTTTTTTACAATTTTATACAGAGTCTTGGAGTTATTTTTTGCTGCTGCGTTATTTGTTTCTTTGCATCTGCTTTCTAATCAATCATTTTTATCTTTGCGGCAGCTTTTTTTAATCTGTTTATTTAAAGTTCTGTACTTATCATCAAATATTTTCTAGACAACAGGATTGTTGGATTGATCTCTATCTAATTTTCTTTTTTTTGTGATCAATTATTTTCCACGAGACTGATGAGATCCATTGTTTCTTTGTAAAGTGACATCTTCTATCCAGCACACTTGATGCACAGTCTGTAATTTCCATTAATCATCAGACTTTTTATGATATATTTTTTAAGGAATTGTAAAATTGATTTGAGGCATTTGGCTGCTTAAGCTTCTCACACGAAAATGAATGTAATTTTTTGTGGTTTTTATTGTCTTTAATTTTAAACAAATTTTTTTAACAACAAGATTGTAATTAGAACCAACATATGCACCGCGATATGCACGTACATCTTGCAATAAAGATCACCATTTTGTGCTAATACAAATATAATCAAACTCGTTTATTGTTTTTCCGTTAGATAAAACCCACGTTGTTTTGTGTATATTTTTGTGAACAAAAAATGTGTTGCCAACACTCATTCCACAATGATTGTTTAGCAGCAACAACATATAACCATTATCATTTATGCTATCAGCATAGCCATGTGGTCCAACATTTGAGAAGTACCCAGATCTATCTTTGTTCAATTTCGCATTAAAACCACCGATCAGTATTTTCATGTCTCTTTTTGGCATATCAATCAACAAACTTTGTAATTGATAATAAAAAATAGTTTTTTGGTTTTCCTCAGTAGCCTCAGTAGGGGCATAGACTTGTACAATTGTTACTTTTGCAAATTTGGTGTTAAATCTGGCTGAAATAACACAGTCGCTTACGAGTTTCCATTCAATCATAGCTTTAACAGCATTTTTACTCAGCATAATACCAACTTCATAAATATGATGTTCTTCATGTCCAGAATATAAAATTGATGTATCTCCACTCTTGAAATGACCTTGACCTTTCTATCGCATTTTGTTAATACCCAAAATATCTGAGTTGTATTTTTTTATTTCTCGAAGGACTTGTTCTAACTGTCCAGTACGAAAATGTGTGTGCACATTCCATGTCCCAACACTGGTTAACGTTTTAGCATTAAAGATTTTGCAAATCAAAGATTGAGCTTTGTTTCGGCTTTTACTCAATCCTGTCATTTGTGTAACTCTGTCATCAAGATACGTGCGATTACTTTTTAGCCGCTGTTTGCTGGGATGGCGTCCTCTTATTGTTTCTGTAGCAGTATAAATTTTTTATAGAAGCCAGGTTGCTAACCTTGCGCTCAAACCCTCTTCTTTTATCCAGGCTTGGAACTGGCTAAATTAAATTATTTCTGATTAAAACTAGGCGAAGTTATTTTGATTTATATATAAACAAATTATTTTTTACATTATTACTAATGCGTTTGTCATGTTGAAAATATTGTAGTACATTAAATCCAAAAATATTTCATGGTGCTATAAAAATCCTAAGTAAACACGTACAATAAAAATGAGATAATTAGCCCCTTATTTTTATTAGATCCAATAAAGTGGAAGGTATATATAATTGCTAGTTTTACTCCTACTTAACTCGTGTATCAACCTGTATTACAATTTTTTATAATTGTTAATAGATTCTAAATTTTAACGCATATTAAAATTCAAATTATGGTATTTATAGTTTAGAGTATCAAAAATTAAAAGTTAACAGTTACATTATTAAATACTTTACATTACTTTAACAAATAAAAATAATGTTGTAAGTTTTTTTTTAAATAAAACAAAAATAAAAATAATTGATAAACATGTATTCATTTTGTCAACATTATTTTACGCCCTCTAATTCTAAACATCCCTGTTCTACGTCCAAAATAAACAGTTTTGAGGTTATTCAAAACCGACCTTTTAATAACTAATAAAAATAATGTTAGGATAAAATGAGAAAACTTTTTCTACCCTAATATTATTTCTATTGTTTACAAGAAGATCGATTTTAAATAACATTAAAATTGTTTATTTTAGATGTATGACGGGAAGAACCTACCCTAAAAATTGTAGGTCACATACTAAAATTTAAAAAACTGTCTTAAACTTTTAAGTAACACTTTTGAATCTGTGCGATACGCTTGTGTGACGTTGCGGATCAAAAGTAGCTTGCTTATTGTGTTGTGCTCATTATTACGTGTTACGTGTACCTAGTTTTAGTTTTTTTGTTTTGCGTTATTTTTGATATCAGTTTTTGTGTGTTCGTGTTTTTGGTGTATAGCTTGTGCATCGTGTGATAACACAAGCACTTTGTTGTTTTTTAACGATTATCGCTGGCGTATTTCTAGTGATAGTTTTCTTTCTTTTATTTTTGATTAATTTATACGTCCATTTTCTTAGTTTGTTGTTTCTAGATATGGCTCTCTCTAATTCATCCAAATGTGGCCTTTAACGCTGCAAGAAGGTTGTGAAAGCTAGCATCTTCTGTGTAATTTGCGGTTATTGGTTTCATGAAGCGTGCTCGGGGTTATCCTTTGATTACTAATCGCAGCTTGCAAATAGTCCGCTTGATTATAAATGCATGGACTGCAGATGTAAAATCGACTTACAGCAATTTTCTCCTACTAGCAGCAACAAACTGGATGATATAATAGAAACTCTTCTAGACTCTAAAACTATATTTTCCAAGATTCATAAATCTGACGCCAGGTTAGATGAAATCTTGCGTACTTTAGCAACAACGGTACATAAGCTCTCTGAACCTCAAGCCAAAACTGAGGCCTTAAACGCCTTAATCTCCCACCTGTTTAACAGCGTTATGTCTAAGCTGCATACCCTTAAGGACCATATTTCCAAATCTAACCCTTTTTCCCCAACAGCAAAAACGGTTCTAAAACTGTCCCAGGAAGAAATCCTGGCTGCCACCAAGCAACACGTTGAGGGTATTAAACGCGATTGCAATATTATTATCAAAGGCATCAAGGGTAGCGTTATTAACTTTAAAGAGTTGGTGTCGGATATCATTTCCTCTTGCTCCCCTAAGGTTAATAATTTTAAATTATGCAAATTTTCCTGTAAGCGACCCTATTCAGCTCCTCCCATCTTGGTTACTTTTAAGTCTTCCCTTATTAAGGATGAAATTATGGAAGGCTGGTTTAAGGCTCGCTCTACCTTTCCTGGAATTCATCTTTTTAATGATTTCTCTCGGGATAAACGCGTTAAAAACTTTGCGAGGGCTTTAACCTCTCTAGATAATAGAACTCTCATAGTTCAACTTACCCCATTAAAGTTTACCACCAATGATGTACCAAATTTTCGGATTCTTCTCCAAAAGTCATACTCCCTTCCCTATAATGCATCGTCTCAGGCAATTGTCTCCTCTCCTCCCCACCTCTCCTCTATAAAGGTACTCTACACAAACGCTTTAAGTCTACTTAATAAATTATCTCAACTACAAGAAGAAGTTAGAAACTCCTGTCCCCACATTGTTGGTATCACAGAAACCTGGCTCTCCGCAGACATACTTGATAGCGAAATATCTATATTGGGTTACAGTAAAGTCAAGCAAGACTCTAGTAAAGGTAAAAAGGGTGGTTGTCTTCTCTATATCAGAAATGACTTATCTTATACTGTTTCTTCTTACCAAAGTATTCCTCAGATAGATTATGAGTTAATTCATTTGGCACTAGGCTTCCACAATTTTTGCTCTTTATTCTATCGCCCTCCCTCATTATCAAAAACCTCTAATAAGGCTTTTGTTTTTGAACTCAAACTCTGCCTCTCTCTCCCTTACAAACACCGCATTTTAATGGGGGACTTTAACTGTTCTTCCATCAATTGGCGATCTCTCTCCGGCTCAAATCATTTTGATAATATTATTCTAAGGCTTAGCATCAAGCATGCTCTTACTCAGCATGTTTCAGCTCCTACTAGGTATAGGCTCGGTCAATCCCCATCATGTCTTGACCTTGTTTTCACTAATGAATCCTCTTATATTGACTCCATCTCCTTTTGGGAAAAATAACCATATTCCCTTGTTTTTCGAAGTGTTCCTCCCTCCTTGTGGTTCTACAATTAAGCGTGAGAACCTATTACCGATCCCTGACTTTAGAAAGGCTGACTTTGTAAACTTTTGTCAATTCCTTGCCTCGGCAGACTGGAGTCCTGTATATGCTAATAATCTAGAACAAGCGTATTCCCACTTTGTATGTCTTATTAAAACAGGCATCAACAAGTTCGTTCCACATCGAATTCTTTTTCACACTAGTCCTAGGCTTCCTAGAAAAATCATTCGTTTAATCCAGAGGCGGAATAGGTTTTTCTATCTTTGGAAGTTTTCTAAGTTCCTCTGTTTCTATTATAATTATATTTTAATTAGGAACCAATGCTCCAGACTAATTAAGACACATAGGGACCCTAAGGTTCACAAACTCTTACTAAAAGCTGAGGACAACAAATGCACCCTGTTCAAGTTTATTAAGGATAAGCGTGCTTCTGAATACTCCCTACCTTGCCTGAAAAAGGATAATGGTACACTTTTAACTAGAGGCGAAGCTTGTAAAAGTTTTAGTGATTACTTTAACTCGGTGTTTTAACAATCTGAACCCTCTGCATTCCACATCATAGACTCGGCTCCATTAATTGGTCCCTTTACTCCGGATGTTCAAGTTGTTTACGAACTAACTTAAATCAACTTTTTGTGGCGCCGATGGTATCTACCCTAGAGTTCTAAAAAAATGTGCTGGATTACTGGTTCCTCATGTATCCCATATCTTTAACCTCTCCCTTCTAGCTGGTCAGCTTCCACTCATCTGGAAGTCTGCATTTATTAGGCCAATATTTAAATCAGGCTCTAGTTTATGCCAGAGAGTTACAGACCTATTAGTATACTATCTACACCTAGTAAAGTCATGGAAGACTAATAAGGACTCATTTACTTGACTTCGTTATTAAACATAAGCTAATTAACTCTGCACAACACGGTTTTCTTCCCATAGGTCCTGCCTTACCAATTTAATAACCTGTACAGATAGCATCACGAGTTTATTGGACTCTAGGCCGTTAGTAGATGCCATTTACTTTGACTTCGCTAAGGCGTTTAATAAAGTGCCCCATAAACTACTTTTGTCAAAACTAAGATCAATTGGGATCTCTGGGCCTATCCTAGTTTGGATCACCGATTTTCTCGCAAATCGCTATTTTAGTGTACGACTAGGCACTAATCTATCCCTTCCTTGCCTTATTAGTTCGGGTGTTCCTCAAGGGTCAGTGTTAGGGCCTCTTCTGTTTATTATATTTATTAATGATCTACCTAAAGTGGTTTTGTCCAATATTTTGCTTTATGCAGATGATGTCAAGATCTGGGGGTCTAATCCTAGCCAGCTTCAGGTTGACATTAACAACATTTGTCAATGGTCTGTAGATAATTCTCTTTCTCTAAATCTATTGAAATGTAAGCATATATCGTTCGGTAAGCCATCAGAGAATGTATTCTTTACGCCTTATCAGGACACCCATAGGATAGAAACGGTTATATCTCTAAAAGATCTGGGTGTGACTATGGACTCTGTTTTGAAGTTTACAGGGCACCACACTAAAGCCACTCAAACTTGCCATCAACTAATTAAGTTCTTTAAAAGAAATATAGGTAGTCTTTTCCCTAAATGTGTGCGTCTGTTTTATATGCTTTATATCAAACCGCATTTAGAGTATTGCGCACAGGTCATGCTCCTATACTAAAATCCGACTCTTTTAACCTTTAAAAAGTACAAAAGGTAATATCTAAGATACCTAGATCTCTAAAACATCTTCCCTATCAGAACAGGTTTCTCTCTCTAAAGCTATTTTCTTTAAAGAATAAAAGGCTTTGGAGGAATTTTATTTTGGTATATCAATACTTAACATCTGGCTCCTCTCTTTCTTTATTTTACACTATTAAATAATTCTTTTAGGGGACATAACTTCAAACTAACTAAATCCAGAGTGCAATCAAGGTTGAGGCTCCACCACTTTTCACAAAGGGTTATTAATGCTTGGAACAGTTTTCCTTCTCAGGTAGTTAATGCCAACTCGGTCCCATTATTTAAGACTGCTTATGATCGTTATGCCTTATCCAATTTCACTTGTTCCCCCAGTGGTTGATTTTTTTTAAGCTTGTTTTATTTTTATTTCTTTTCTAAATACGATATTGACGATACATCAGAACCGAGGATCAAAAGGAGATTGTCTCCTACTCAACTCGTGTACCAACCTGTAATTCGTAACACTTTTAATCTGTACGATACGCTTGCGTGACGTTCAGATCAAAAGTAGCCGCTTTTATTGTTGCTAATCGTTACGTGCTTGCGTTTTTGTTTTTATTTTTTGCATATTTGGGTTAATTTTTTTACCTTTTTGTGCATGTGGTTTTTGGTGTATAACTGTGCATTTTTAAGTGTCGCGTTTTTGTTGTGTTATTGTGCCTTTTGCTTGGCATCGTGCTTTAACACTATTTTTATTTTAATTCTCTATCAAAAGAATATTTCTGGTCTTTCCCCAGTAATACTACCTGCTTTTAAATTTCTATTGTTGTTTTTGTATTTTTACATAGTTCTTTAGATATGGTTTCCTCTAATTCGTCTAGCTGTGGTCTTCAACGGTACAAAAAATCCGTGAAGGTTGGTATTTTCTGCGCCACCTGCAAAAATTGGTTTCACGAGGCGTGTTCCGGGCTGTCCTCGGTGTACTACTCGCAACTTGCCGATAGTCCTCTGGATTATAATTGCATGGATTGCAAATGTGAAACGGAGTTGCAGGCACTACCTTTTGACACCGTTCATAACTATGGAAAATTAGACGAAATATTACATTTAGTCAGGGATAATAATACCCTGTCCCTAGAATTAATCAACTAGATACCAAGATTACCTCTGTTACTAAATTTTTATCTAATCTAGTCGATAAGGTCTTTGACTCTTCTTCCAAATTTGACTATGTAAATTCCTCCTTATCCAAACTGTCTGTCTCCCTATCCCAAGATATTGCTTCTCTTAAATCTCAAGTTTCTAGTCTTAGCTCCTCGTCTACAGTATCAAATACTGTTCTCAAACTTTCCCAAGAAGAAATCTTGGAAGGGACGAAAAGCTATGTAGACAGCATAAAACGTGAGCATAATCTTGTTGTTAGGGGTATTAGCCTTGACATCACCAACTACAAAGAACTTGTTTCTGATATAGTTAAGAAATGTCATCCTGAGGCGGGCAATTTCCTAATTGGCAGACTTTCTTGTAAGCGCCAACATACTGCTCTACCTATCCTGGTCTCTTGTGCATCATCTGAAAACAGTGAAACTGTACTTCAAAATTGGACTAAGGTGAAGGCACATTTTAAAGGGATTAAAGTTACGAAAGATTTACCTTTGTCTGAACGCTTAGCTAAACTTTCCAGGCCCCCTATTCCCCAAATTCATGCCTATCCTATAGTGAAACTTACACCTCTTAGGCCGGATATTGACATTGATAATCAGGATTTTCGGACTGCACTCCGGAGTTCTCACCGCCCCCCAATCCTCCACAGGTTAAGGCAATTTTCTCCACTATTACCTCTCCCTCGGCTTTGAATGTGTATTTCACGAATGCTTTGAGCCTTAACAATAAACTAGAAGAAGTTCATCTTTTATCTTCTTCTTCGCCCCCACATTTGTTTGGCATTACTAAGTCATGGTTATCAGAAGATGTACTTGACTCTGAACTCCACATAGACGGGTATAGTGTAGTGAGACGAGATTCCCATAGAGGCAAATATAAGGGGTGTTTATTTTACGTCAAAGACGGGTTAACCTACTCGACTATCACAGTTCCTTTTACCCATATAGCCGAATATAACTTTCTTCACTTAGTTGTAGGGGGTTCAAACTCTAAAACTCTATTCTCTCTGTTGTACCGCCCCCCTAACCTTAATCATCATTCTAACACTGAACTGGAAAAGGAACTCCGACTTGTCCTCTCTCTGCCGTTTAAACACTTTGTCGTCATGGGAGACTTTAACTGTCCCTTTATAAATTGGGCCACTCCTTTGATACCAGTAAATGTCTTTGACTTTAATCTTCTGGATATTTGTGCCGTACATGCCCTCAAACAACATGTATTCTCCCCTACTCGTTATAGAATCGGAACTAACCCTCTTGTCTTGACCTAGTACTCTCGAATGACACTGTAGATATTCGTTTATGTCCTTCCTTCCCCCCTCTTGGAAAAATTGACATCTTGTAGTGAGCTTTGTAGTACATTATCCGATCCCTATCTCAAATACTTGCAAACTTAAATTAAAACCTATACCAGATTTCAGGAAAACTGATAGCAGGGGACTTAGAGACTTTCTAACAAATACAAATTGGGAAAACTTATATACTTATGATCTTGAAGGTGTTTATGCCTTCTTTAACAAGGTAATAAGTAAAGGGTTAAATAGCTTTGTTCCTTTCAGAATTCCCACATATACTATGCCTAGGCTTCCTAAAGTCATATCCAAAATGATTCATAAGCGGAATAAAGCCTTCTACCTGTGGAAAGCTACAAAGCTACCTTGTTTCCATTATAGATACCTAAATACTCGTAATAAATGTACTAGACTTATTAGAACGCACAGAGGGAACATATTACACAAACTTTTAAATAAAGCTAAGTTTAATAAAACACTCCTATTCAAATTTATCACGAATAAGCGGGCGGACACTTTTTCCTTCCCTCGTCTTAAAGATCAACAAGGTAAAGAGATATCAGGTCCTTCTAGTTGTAACTTGTTTAAAGAATTTTTTAACTCGGTTTTTCAAACTTCCGGAGTTACTCAGTCTCTCCCTACATCTGAGTGTCTACCTATAACACCTCTAACAATTTCTAAGCTTTCAGTCTCAGATTGCCTTAGGCACCTTAAGTCTATATCTTGTGGTGCTGATGGGATATACCCTAGGATTCTGAAAAAATATGCGGATATTTTTTTCCTCCCATAACCTATATTTTTAATCTTTTGGTTTAGGCCAGACAAGTACCTTCTATATAAAAACTCGCTTTTATTAGGCCTATCCATAAGTCTGGGAGTAAATCTTTACTAAACAGCTATAGGCCCATAAGCATATTCTCTACTCCTAGTAAGATAATAAAAAGGTTTATTAAATCCCATTTACTAGACCATCTCTTTAAACTTAATATTATTAGTCCCGCTCAACATGGCTTTATGCCAAAGAGGTTGTGCTTTACAAATCTTATTACTTACTCAGACAGCGTCACAGACATGCTTCAAAGGCATTAGTCTGTCGATGCTATCTATTTTGGCTTTGCAAAGGTTTTCGATAAAGTTTTACACAATCTTTTTATCGCAAAGCTTAAGTCAGTAGAGATAGTAGGGTCCATTCTAGCCTAGATTAAAGATTTTTTCTCCGACCGTACTTTTAAGGTTTGGGTAGGAACGGATACCTCCTCCTCCTGTCCTATCTCCTCTGGGGTTCCTCAAGGATCTGTCTTAGAGCCCCTATTATTTATTCTCTTTATAAATGATTTGCCTTCTGCCGTTAACTCTAATATTCTGCTTTATGCAAATGACTTTAAGATCTGGGGGACCAACCCAGAATTACTTTAAGCTGACATTCTTGATATCTTTAATTGGTCTTTAAAAAATCAGCTCCCACTTAATAAGGATAAATGTCAGCACATTACTTTTGGTCGACCGTCTGGCACGGTTTTTTATTTTTTTCCTAACTTACAGCCAATAAAATCGACTAATTCTATTAAGGATTTAGGAGTTATATTTGATTCTTTGCTTAACTTTACTAAACACTACTCTTTGGTTACTTCAAAATGCTTCAGGCTTATTAAGTTTTTTACAAGAAATTTTGGTAAGATTCTACCCAAATGTCTACGCTTCTTTTACATGCTATACCTCAGACCTCATCTTGAATACTGTGCTCAGGTTACATCTCCCATTCTAAAATCTGACGCACTTAGATTAGACAAGGTACAAAGGGCGGTCACTAAAAAGCCTCATGGGTTTAAGAACCTTTCTTATCCCCAAAGGCTCAAATCTTTAAAATTATTTCCTTTACGGGATAGGCGTCTCTGGGGTAATATTATCCTGATTTATCAACTTTTTAATTTCGGCTCTCATCTACCCTTTTTTACTTTAGCCCAAAAAATTCACTCAGGGACATAACCTAAAAATTATCTAAACCTAGATCTTTTCCCAGATTGAGAAGTCATCACTTTTCACACAGAGTGATCACTTTATGGAACAATCTGCCTGGTAGCGTCATCTCTGCGTCCTCACTCTCAGCTTTTAAAAAGGCATATGACAATTATCAGCTTGCCAATTTCATTTGATGTATCCTTTTACCTCTGACCAACTTCTGGTATCCTAATATTCAACCATGTTAATTTTATTTTATTTTTATCATTATTAATCTTCTGATAAACTTGATAAACAGAACCGAGGATCAAAAGGAGTTTACTCCTACTTAACTCGTGTATTCAACCTGAACCTGAACAAAAAAGTTAAATAAATATTTCAAAATTATTTTTTAACATCCTAAAATTTTTTATTAACATTTAGGAATTGTAACAAATAGTGAAATATATTATGTAATAAAAAAATGATTTGTTGTTTCCTATACAATACTATCTTTAAATATTTAAAAAAATGAATAAGAGGATTTATTAAAAAATAAATGTATAAAATAAAATAAATGAATATGTATATTTTAGATTGGCAATTTTTAATTTGTATTGTATTTAAAAACCTATTTACAAAAATTAATATTTTTTAATTTTTAAAATATTTTATTCACTAATATAATTTTTAATGTTGATTATTATCACTATATGTGTGTGATATTCAAAACTTCCCGTTGCGTTATTGATTACTGTAGTTTGATTGGTTAAACTCATCGTTATTTCACTTCAAAATTGTAGTTTTATACATTGAATTTAGGTTTAAATATGGCTGCAACGTCACAATCAGAAATTTTAAGCAAAACAAAATCTGTTTACCTTGTATTAGAGTCCCTTAGAGTTGAGCATGAACAAGCCTTCTCAGAATTACAATCGTCAATTAATGCCCAAAATATTGATGCACATGAAGAATTATATGCAAAAGAGAAACTACCCGTTTTGAGTCAAATAATACAAAAGTTACAAAAGGGTTTGGATGATCTAAATGTTTGTCTTCATTTTTTTAATCGTTTTTTATAGCTTATGGAGGTTATGCATGATTACGTTCAAAGATCTGAAGCTGAGAAACAGAAAATTCGGTATCAGGCTAGACGATTATTTCAAGAAAATGCATGGCTTCGAGAAGAGGTTACTGCTACACAAGAAGCTTATCGCCAGAGTGAATTTAAAGTTGTCCAATTAGAGGAACAAGTAAAGCATCTTCAATTTAATAGAGAAATGTCTAAATATGATACTACTGATCCAGTGGATTCTTCAGGGATTGGAGAAGGAGACAACACTGAGAAAACTGCTATTGATTTAGGATTTCCTCCAGATGATAAAGACGAGGGAGATCAATATGGTGGTAAGTAACGAGAAATGTAGAAACAAAGGATTGTTTAAAATGTTTCAATGCCTTGATTATATATATTTTTAATTAATAAAATTTTTATTTTAGTATTTCAAAAATTGAGTGCATTTATTACATACGTTTATTATGGAGTTTTGTAATGTCAAAATGGCGAAATACTTTTATTTTTCTAAAATCACAATTTGGTTAATAGAATTAAGATAATTTTTTAAATTATTGATCATTTTTGAAAAATGGGACTTATCTTTATGCAAATATATTATGTGTGGTTTTTTAAGTTTATTCTAGCTTTTGCAGACATTGAAAATTTATTTTATTTTACAATGTTAGTTACCACATTTGATGGCTAAACCTCGATCATTTTTATTTATTTTTCATTATGAGAAAAAATATTGTATTCACTTATCAAGTGGCAAATAAGTTTTGGATAGGCTGCTTTTTAGGATCAGGAAGGAACACGAGGTGTATATGAAAATATCCTTTTGATCTTCGGTTCTTAATACATCTGAAAATTGAAAATCAAGGGGAAGTAAAGAGTATGCGGACGAGTCTGGGACAATAAAGTAAAATAATAAATAAATAAAATTTAGAAATATAGGTTCAATGAAGGAAGCGAGTAAGTGTTTATAATGATCAAACTTAAATGACTTGATCGTTTGTGAATTAACTATGTGACTGGCTTATTTCATGCTGTGCTGGTTATATACGTAAAGTGGCGCTATCTAGAACTAGTCAGGGTTTTTGGATTATAAATCTTGAAAGTCTCAATGTTTCGAAAATTTCACAAAATTATCAGATTTTTTCTCAGAGTGGACATTTTTAAGAAAATGGTGCAATGTAGTCTTAGTATATATATTAATATGCATTTATTTACATTTATAAACAAAACTTCTGGTATTCTTTTATTGTTTGAATTAAACATATTCTACGTGAAGATATGTAACCGAGTGTAATGGGTACAGAAATTTGAAACTTATTGAAGTTTTAAAAATTATTGCTATTTAATAAGAATGTTAGTGGTAGTTATAATAGATGATTATGTGGTTTTGTTTAAAATATTTAATTAGAAATTTATAGTTTTTGCATGTTTTTTATTATTGTTTTTACAGTTAGAAAATATAAGGGTTCAAGTTATTAGATATTTTTAAATTATTAAAATTGAAGCACTAACAATTCACTAATTGTATTACTATTTTTTTTAGCTATGACGCAGAGTCAAACTGTTTCTCATGGAGCACATAATTACGAGATTCCTACACGTTTACGTACTTTACATAATCTGGTTATTCAATATGCAAGTGAGGGCCGTTACGAGGTGGCTGTTCCTTTATGCAAACAGGCACTAGAGGATTTAGAAAAAGCTAGTGGTAGAGATCATCCAGATGTGGCTACGATGTTAAATATTCTTGCTCTTGTTTATCGGTAAGTTATGTAGTTATTATATTTTTTTAGTGATCAAGGAAAATATCGAGAGGCTGCTGGGCTTTTAAATGATGCTTTGAAAGTTCGGGAAAAAACATTAGGTCCAGAACATCCTGCTGTATGTTGATTATAGAATTAATTGTTTGATTTCCAGGTTGCAGCTACATTGAACAATTTAGCTGTTTTATATGGAAAACGTGGTCGTTTTAAAGAAGCCGAACCACTATGTAAACGAGCTTTATTCATTAGAGAAACTGTAAGTTTTTTTAATTTTATTTTTGTAACAAGAATTTCCTCTATTGGTTTAAATGCGAAGGTAAATACGTATGCATTATGGCTAGTGACTCCATTACGTTCTCATTATTTTTACATTTGTATAGCATATTAAATAATCGACTTCGATGGCTTTATAAGTATGATAAACGTAGAAGAATAACGAAGGTTTTTGGCTGATATTTGACATTCTAGTGACGGTGCCAGTGCTCGCCAAGATTGACGAGGCTATCTGATTTTTTGTTAGGATTATCTCTCTCAATCCGAGGATTACATATGGTATACATGTAGCATGTGATACCTTTTAATTATCTCAGGTATAAGTTTACACCCATCCGCAAAGGCGAAAGTACAGTTATATCGCTGTACACTCGGCCTTTACTGTGTTAGTCTAGGTGTTTAGATGTACCATATGGAAGTTGCGATCAGGAATATTGCCATAATTGAAAATTGAGACTATATTATTATTTTTCAAATCCTTAGGATCATTAAGATCTGAGTTTTTGTTATTATTATTTTTTTTAAATAAATTTTTTAAATGGTTATGGCTGTTTTATTTTTTAGGTTTTGGGTGAAAACCACCCGGATGTTGCAAAACAATTGAATAATTTGGCATTGTTATGCCAGAATCAGGGAAAATACGAGGAGGTATGATCTTATTATTGCTGGAATATTGTACATTTTAATACTTCTGATAACTTAAATAGTCTTCATGTTTTTATGTTGTCCTTACTTCTAATGATAGTGGTGGGCGAAACTTAAACACACGATATAGAAAAAGATGTAGCAAATGTACCCATCTGGTTAGAATAATTCTCTCTGAGCACCTTGGACAAGCTAACTGTATTACAGTCCTAAACTCTTACATACATGTAGGAATAACTTGCAGCGAGGTTTTTTTAACTAAAGCTTTTTATTGATGTATGTCGGAAAATTGTCGTAATATTTATGAAAGTCAACACATTAGACTCATTTCCTCATTCCTATCAATCATCAGTTTGTGTTTAAATCTAAATAAAAAGCTAATTTTGAAATCTAGTAGGTTTCTTCTGACTTGAACAAGCATTTTAAGTACCAAGCTTGCATGATGGATAAGTTTACTAGACTGCTACTGTACTAACCGGAGATTTGAGTTTAATTACAGGCGTTAAATTATGGTTTTTATGTGCTAAATGTTCAACCTAAGTATGTTGCTGCTAAAACATTGCGATATTGATATTATTAAAATGTTGGAAAATAGCAAATTTTTCATGGTGTTCGTATTTTTTCGGACTGATAAATATGATGACACATCAGACATATTTTTGTTAACGTAAGATGAAGTATTTTTGATTACAGTTAGTTTTAGATTTACCGCAGATTAATGTTTTTTAAAGAAACTTAAAAATTTTTTATAATTGAATGTTTTTTAGTGAGACTATTTACCAACACCATTGTTAGGTCACATTTTAATGTAGTATATATTTTTGTTAAAAATTCAATATCACGTTTATTTTTTAGTTAAATTTTTTTTTAAAGTAATTGATTTTTGAATTGTTTTTGTAGTAGATTGATTAATGAATTACTACTAAGTTGATAGTTTGGTAGGGTTTGTAAATCGATTTATTTAAGTGGCATGTTTACTTACATCTGGAAGTTAATCTAGTACACGAATACAAATTTAAAATGACATTTTGTATTTGTATGATTGTTTATTGGACAATTACATTTCAAAAATTTTATTTATTATTGCTCATGTGTTTTTTCTCTTTCTCATTCTAAATATAATTTTGTTAACTAGTTTTATTCATGCTTTTATTGACATGTTGAACATTGAAATTTCCACAATTACTAATCGATAGTGTTTTTACTTCTCAAATAATAATGATAATAATAATATATTTTGTTACTGTTGCTTATGTTTATTATTATCAATATCATATTGATTGCAAACTATTTAAGGAACTACTTGTTTTTTAACTATTAAAACAAAATGTTCAAATTGGATCAATTTAATTAATTTTTTTGGTTATTGATATATATATATATATTATATTAATTTATTGTTTTCATTTTACGTTTTTAATCCAGGTCGAACTTTATTATAAATTATAAGCGTGCTTTGGAAATTTACTTGAACGACCAAAATTCTGATGATCAGAACGTGGCCAAAACTAAGAGTAATCTGGTATGTTTTTACATTTTTGTGACAAGAGACTTTAAGGGGGAACGCGTGTTCATTTGTCAAATAATTCTTTGTTAGAGTTATTTGGATTTTGTTTCCTCCATGAATTTTAGCAGTTCATTAAAATATTTCTTTTTATTGCCGTTATTCTTAAATTATAATTTCTTGGTTTCAGGCATCTGCCTATTTGAAACAAGGAAAATATCCTGAAGCAGTAAAATTGTACAAAGAAGTAATTTCACGAGCCCATGAAAAAGAGTTTGGAAAATCAACAGATAAAAAACCCGTTTGGGTGATAGCTGAAGAGTGTAGTGCTGGACGATTAAGTGCAGCCGTCGCATCTAAAAAAATATATGACGTTGTTTCGGTCATGGGTCTTGATGCAAATCAGAAGTAAGCACGCATTAGCTTAAAATTGGTTTTGATTAAACATTAACGTAGCATTTTTACATATTTTACTCAAAGGTAAGACATTTTCCTTGTTTTTTACTGCATTGTGTGAATTAAAAACAAACAGCTGATAAGCTTGAGAATTTTTTAATCCATTTATAATGTTTTTTTAATAATTTAATATTTTTACTAATTATTGAATCTATATATAATTGTATTGTATATTCAATTATTGATTATTTTTAATTTAAAAAAGAATATAAATTTTAGTGTATATGTATATAATAGCTATTCTATGAATTATTATTTTTATAGTGTTTAAATAAAACGTCATTTTTTGGATGTATAAATTGTTTCACTGTAGACATTTACGTTTAATTTATGGTATGATTTATATGCATTAAGGAATTTGGGTTGTGAGGACTTGTTACTTATAAATACATTTGCAACAGATGACACGCTTTTTACGTGAAAGTATAGCTATTAAATGTGCCTGGGTGGGCATGGATTCGAATCCTATCACCGGCACTAAAATGCGGCCCACATTCGACTTTGCTACAATATCCGCTGCTGAAAGATGCGTATCCTGTAAAACATTCAAACTAGCAAACATATTAAAATAAAAAATATAGCATAAAACTATTATTAGTGGCATCCTTGTTTATTTTTTTCACTGAATAAATGTTTGTTGCGTTTTTATATTTTGCCGTAAATGCATCCACTTTACTATGACCTAATAATAATTTATTATAAGCTAACAAATAAGATGTATGGCAGCTGTGGGAGGTTGATGATGTTTATTGCTAACAGCAGCGATGTTAATTAACAAGAACTCCACTTCCAAACTGAAAAGGAATGTTCTAATAACTGTACATACGGATGGGACTAACTAGTGGAGCAGTTGGCTTTGATTGTTTTTAACTCAAGCAAATTATCCGATTAAGTTTTATTTGAGAAACTATTAGTTTAATCTTTCTGTATTGTTTACTTTAATTAAAATCTTTTGCATTGCTTTATTGTGACATTGTAAAATATAGTATAGCGAGTATCTACATTTTCAAATGTTTTTTTTTAAACTTTAATAATGTAGTTCTCTCGTGCTTACTGCATTACGCAACCTAACAGCTTTGTATCGCCGTCAAAATCAGTTTGAAGCTGCCGATATAATTGAAGACTGCGTAAATAGAGCAAGCAATCAGCTGCCTGCATCCAATGTTGTACGTTTACACACATGATTAATATTTTTAATTTACTTTTCCATTTTTACTGTCTGTGTCATCCTGTTAAATTTGATCATGAACAAAGTTCAAATTCCATCGTGGTTTTTAATTGCATGTTACCGTATTTATTTAATTTCAATTTTTACCCATTTTTTAAAATGTGTATTAGTTTAAATTTACAATTATCGATTAAAAGTCGCAACATTGTGTTACACTACCAAACTGCTGGTTTGCAAGGTTGTGAGTTCATAAAAACCTTGGGTTTAAATTATTTTCGCGGCTTTGTAGTATTCTTACTTGGAAAAAGTAAAAACAACTTTTATTTAACATTTAGCAAAGGGAATGTTTCATAAACTTAACTTCCATTACCATAGTATATATAGTATATATATAGTGATTAACTAAAATGTTTTTTTACTTAAACTATAAATGATATTGTTAGTTGTTTAAAATTTTAGTATGAACTGAAAGTTTTGGATTATTTGTATGGTTGATCAAACACTACCATTGTTACTCTGAGTTGTGGTTTATTGGATTATTTTGTAAATACTTTAGACAGCTTTTTCATTGTTGTTAGGCAAGAACTTAGGTGATTTTATGTTGGAAAATGTGGATTTAAATAAAATAGCTTCAAGTGCACTCTTTTTATACTTGGTTATTTTTAAATTACTTTTTAATTTAATTTTCTTTCTACTGCTTGAATGTTTTTCGAGAAACATTTTCTAAAAAGTGGACATTTAGCGAAGTCCTGGACGAGTGTCCACGTTCGTGCCGGCGATGAAACTGGAATCCATCAAGTTTTGGGTTTAGCCAATTAGTTACTTGTTATTCGGGCTTTGTTTTTGAATATTGAAATGTGTTGCGCATTTGGGTCAGTAGCATTGACTTTGTATACAGTGATTTGAATAAATTTTAACTTGGATGAAGGTACAACATTTAAAACTTGTATGGGCATTTTGCTATTATGTGAGTTTTGTTAATTATTATTTTTATTGGTGTTTTAACCTAAAGTATTTGTGGTCTACTGTTGGAGTTAATAACTTCTTCCACTGACTCATTATCTGTGACAATTTGGCCTAAATTGTATGTTTAATTTTATTGCAACGTAGTTATATACCATTGTGTTGTACAGCGAATCCAAGTTAAACAGAATTTTGAATATTTTTATCGGATTTTTATATTCTAAATTTTAATTATTTTATATATTTTTAGTTATTTTTCTCGAATGTCTTGGGGAAAATATTTTCCAGCAAGTGAAAATTTAGTGAAGCTAAAGGAGAGTCTACATTTAGTGCTGGTGATGGGATTCAACCTCATCGCTCTCCAGTTTCGAATCTAGCGTTCTAGCTACTTCTGCCATATAAGCAGGGCAATTTCATTCAATATGAAGTGGTTATTTCTAATGTATCCATTTGTATCATTTTCTAAACGGGTGGTTTGTACTTCCCATAGAGTAGAATGGGGATGTACATTTAATTATGAAGTGAAACGATTTGTCTAGGTTGCTGTAATTAAACAAGATTTACACTTTTGCATTACTTTGAATGTGTACAGACATGGCCAAAAGTGTCCATATGCGATTCAGTCACAAACTGATTGACTGCATATTTGTAAGTGCAATCGTCAATGTTGTATTCGGTGTTTATTTTTGTAGACAAGTGCAAGAATTGCGTGTTTCATTGTCGTGTGTCAGTTGTCCTGCTTACTTGTTGTATTTGATTATGTTGTGTGCAAGTGAACATGGTTTTGCATGTTTTATGTTTATATCGTTGTGCGTATCACGTGTATCATGAGTTAAAGATGGAGTATGACGAAAGATTATGCATTCTCTAAATGTCACATCTATTCCAGGTTGCCACAATCAGTCAATGGCTTAAAACTAACTGCCACACTACTTGATTATATGTAGTTTTTGTTAGGAGTCCAATATTTATGGGCTGTGGATTGCATATTATTTTTATCCGGGGACTAAAATTTTTGGTACGTGCCCACATTGACGTAATCATAATTCACTCAGATAATCAAGAAGCGACGTGTTAATTGTATTTTGGTTTTGGAATTTTCTATTTACGTTTTATTTCCAAATTTAATCAAACGAAATGCCACACAATAATTGTTAGTATTTAAAAAAATTCTTGTTTTATTTCGCCTTGGCTATTTTTATAAATACGTTTCAGTATTGATCAATGAAATGCACGAGTTATTCAGTGCCAAGGTTTGTGCTTTTTATTGGTTTGACAAGCAGTGAAGTGACGTGAAATATTTGTTGTTTCTTATTGATTAAGAACAACATATAAACATAACATATTGTAAAGTTTTAATAATCAGAATTATGTCCATGGCTTTTATTTTCTTCTTTAAACCTTTTGGGGATAGAAACCCATCAATGTATTAATCACACTTTAAAATATGTAACGTGTTAGAGAAATGATTAAGAACTACGGTCATAAATTATTAAAATTGTGAAGTTTATGTTTGAGTATTTGTTTTAATATAATTTCTTAACGAATTGTGGGTTTTTTTAAAGCTTTAATAAATAGTAATATTATGGATGTTATTGTACATTAAAAATAGAAATTATTTCTTCAAATGTTGCTAAAGTATCATTTAAGGTGTGTGTATTTGAGAGAATAAGATTTGGATATGTTCAAGATAAGCAACGCACCAAATGTTTTAAAATATCACAGTGCGATAATTTTCACATGTATCTTGTCAATTACTGCAATACCAACCAGTGGTGCAGTTAATTGTACACAATCTCCAATTTAATCAATATACTCAATTGGGGGTGGTCTTATTTAAGACGCCATTAATTGGGTTTTTATGATTAATTGGTAAATAGGTGAAATGGCATTGCCATCCGATGACAACGGCATATCTATTTTTGCATTAAAAAAGAATTTCAACTTTCTTTAAAGCAATGTTGGCATGTATTGCTTAACACAGATATATTGGGTTGTATCATGTTTACGTGTTGTATACAAATGCAAAGTGCATAGTAAATGTATACAGATATTTTAGTATCCTTTTGTACATTTTCGTTTAGGGCAATTTATTATGCACTATTTAAAATATATTAATTGTTTATTTTTCATCGTTTTCTTGTTGATTAAAGTTTTATTTAAATATAAGTTTTATCACTGAGTCCATATAGATTTATTGATCAATGAAATGTTGATACATTTTTTACATTTGGTAGTGCTTGTGTATTTTTTTGCAGAATACAAGTATGAAGAATTTGGATTATTTTCGCTACTTTAATAATATTTATTTTTGTTTGTTTTAGTTTGGAGGTGTTAATTCTCGAAAAATGTAACCTGTTTTTGTATACTTGCAAGTAAGTTATTGAGTTATTATTTTTTTGTTTTAGGTGGATAGTGGCAACAGTTTTTCAAAGTTAGACGACATTTTTTGCTTTTTTTATATCAGTGTTTTGGTTTAGTCCGATCATTACTTATTGTCTAATCATAGACAGTCTAACATTATTACAATTTTAAAAGTTTTTTGATATATTAAACAATTATAATCTTCTCACTTATAAATATAGTGCAAGTAAAGAACAATAACTTACTTTTATTTAAATGCTTCAGCATAAGCACTTTTAAAATAGTATACAATAACGGGATTTGTTTAGTTTTCCAAGTTCTGGTTTTTGGATTGTATGGGTTCGACTCAAAATACAGCCTAACAGCATCACAATTATTAAAAAAGGTGTTTACGGGCTATTGAGCGACTACGGTACGCAATCAATCCAATTGGGCAATTCTAGTTTTCTACTTTTTACAATGAATCGTACTATGAATTTAAAATTAAAAAATGGTGGTTAATGTGGGTAGGAAAATAAAAATAAAATGAATTCAAAATTAACAACGCCATTGACAAATTTGATCGGTGTTTATTTATTTCTCTATAGTGGCGACGAGTATTCATCATTATTGTTATTTCAACCTAATGTTAGTCAATAACTAATTTTGAATGGTTTGTTTATATATCGATGTTCTTGTTTTATTTCAGGTTCATATCAAATTCTCACGTGGTGTTGGCTCGATGAATTTTGTTTTCATTAGAATTATTAAAATTTGATAAAATTGTTTATTTGAAATTTACACGCACACACAAACATCCATGTCATACTGTATTTTCAAAACGTTCACAATGCTATATTTTAGTTTTATGCAATAATTGTTCTTTTTACCCATAATTAGTTCTGCTTTTATGATTGTGGCAAACCCAATCGTATTTCGCCATTTTAGCACAATTTGTTTCTTTAATTGTCGTTGTTTCGCACTCTGTTTTTGTTATTTCGCGCGTGTTTTCCAAACCTGCTAATTGTTTTTTTTTAAAGGATAATTGATATTTTGACTTACTTTTAACGGTGTTTCCATGGCCTATCGACAATAGAGAGACATGTCTGCGTGTGTGAAGGTTTGTTTGAATTGCTTTAATAACCAATACGCATTTGGCTGTGATCTACGAGTAACTTCGTTATTGAAGGATGCGGTTCAATTTGGATTTTTAATTAGGCCGGTTTTGTTTGGGCCTTTTTTCCTACATTTTATTTTCAAATGTTGAACATTTAACTTTAAAGTGTGTGCCTACCTGCCTTTTATTTGCTGCGCCTCGAATTACATTTGACACATTGTGGGCGTTTCAATTTGATCAGTTATAATTGGTGCATTCCATTTATTTCAATTATATATATATATATATATATATATATATATATATAATATTTTTATTTCATGTTTTTGACGTTTTTGAAAAGTGATTGCGGTGTGAGGTTCTGGATAGTTTTTTAAACGTTGGTTGGAGCAAATTGAAAGGCGAAAGTTCGGTTTGCAGTGATTTGGTTGTTGTCTTTCAGTTAGGCTTTTAAGCCTTCCCTATTTTGATTCAACAGTCTAACAGTATTACATTCTTAATTATAACTATGGAGACATTTGGATTTTCTAAAGAGTTCAGTAAAATGTGGTCCAGTTATGTAGCTGTAAAATGGTCAAATTGTTATCTCGATTTAGATTGTAGATTAAGATGAGTGATATTACTGAATTTTGTATGAATGTTAATGGCAAACGTGAATCACAAACAACACATGCCTGGTCTCATTAATTTACAAATGTTTAAAAACGTTCATTGTCAACGCATTTTATTTTATTTGAATAAAAGTAACAAATATAAATAATTAGGCTACAATGCCCTTATTTAAAGTGTTAAATTCTATTTATTTTTGTGAAAACAATAATTTAAAAAACTATGATTATTTCGCAACATTAACAGAGTTTTGTTACATTACAATACAGTAATCTGAAAATACTTAGTAATTATCGATTTAATGTTCGCTTTTAGCTACTATAGCGTTTTAAGTAATATAAAATTTAAATGCTCTATATGTACTGTGCCAATTTAATAACAAGTCGTATTTATTGTACATAAGTACGAATATAATATTATTAGAATGCGTTTAAAATTTCTTCAATCGTGAACATACGATCTACTGTATATGTGTAATGTAGATATTTTTTATATAATACACTACAAAATGTTAAATAATAAGCATCATTGCTTTTTTTGTAATAACTTGGTTGCATATGTGTTTTGGTATGCTGTTTTTTGGGTTGTTGATGTAGTCTAAAGTAATCTAAATGTCAACAAAAAAGCTATTCAAATAATTTCTTAATTTCAATATAATTAAACATTTTACGAAACAGAATAAACGATGTCCATGTTAGGGTTATCAAATGGCAATTTTTTTAAATATAGCTACTTCAGCCCTTGTTATGTTTGAATTATTTTTTTATAAAAAAAGAATTAAAATACAGTTGAAGTAAATTCTACAAAAATGTAACATTTTTTTAAACAATTGACACTGACATAAATGAGTAAACTGCATTTTAGCTGGAAAAAATGCTATTTTGTTTTCAAATAAAAATACTTGCTAAATGAATTGACATAATTTGATGTATGACGGTTATTTTGTACCGGGGTGGTCTAACGAACCTTCGCTGGACGCGAGCTCGATCTCCACTACCGGTACCGAATGTAGGTCTACATTCGGCTTCTTTAAAATGTCCACTACTGAAGAATGTTTCCTGCAAAACATTTAAATTTGCACATATATATAAACCTTAATAACAATAAAAAGTTACATAATGTTTTAAAATGTAAAATAAAACAAAAAATATTAATAACTATAGGTAAACCAACACTCAAATGTAAATAATAGTAATAGCAGAAGTAGTTATTGAGCGGAATAGTTGTACGAATTTTAGTCCATAGATTTAGAAACGGTTTAATTTTTTGAGTGTCGCCTCTTGATTGCGTTTAGGTAACAAGTGTTCAATTCCGTCAACAAATGCTTTCAAAGTGTAGTTGTTTAAATGAAACCTTCCGGCAACTACATTACGCAAAAAAAGAACTCAGTTTATCCATACTATATACAACACCATAAAATAATTAAAAAACAATTATAATTTCATAGACATATTTTTACTAATAAATAAATTTACGTAAAATGTCAAATGATTTATAATCACATGTTAAATAAAATTATCTACATAAATATTAAAGAAAAAGCAAAGTATGTCTAATTTTTTAGTTACTAGATAATCTCTTGTATAATACATTACAATATGTTAAATAATGAACGTGATCGCATTGTGTAACCATTGATCGAGTTTTTTAACATATTCTCGGTTAGAATGTAAATTTCTTCTTATGTAATTTAAATTTTAACAAAAAATTGGTTTAGACAGGTAATTTCTTAATTTAGAAGTGTTTTTTATATGTTTTATTTAATCATATAAGAAACAAAATTAACAAGATTGATGCTAAAGCTATAAGATGGTAATTTTCAAATATATAATTTTATTTCAGCTTGTGTTGTGTTTAAATTAAAATGTTTTGTTTACGAAATGAATTTAAATACAGTTAAAATAAATTTTGCAAACATATATCATGGAACATAGTTCTTTAACTATTGTGATTTTGGCATAGGTAAATTACATTTAGGTTAAATATATTATTGTTTTGAAATAAAAATATTACTGCTAAAATTAATTGATATAATTCGCTATATAATAATAATTTAATACTTTTTACGAAACCAATACAATGTTAGTCACTTATAGGCTCTTAATCGTTCAAAATTAAATTTGTACAAAGCTCACTATACACAGTATTCTACTTTGCGCAAAATATTCAAATCAATGTTTTATTTGTAATAAAAAATCGGCTAAACTTTCTATAATTAAAAAGTTAAAGTATATTAGTTGCTTTACTTCTTACTAGTAAATAATTGAATTCTTGCTAATAGTATTTTACAACTTAAAAGAGTGCGCATTTTTGTGTTATATACTTTTCTTTAACAAACAAATATATATATATATATATATATATATATATATATATATATACACGCACTTATCCAAATGCATATTTGGGAAAAAATTAAATTTATTAATGGGCTTTTAAGGATTTTTATTTTATTTAGAATTGTCGGATTAGAACTGTCAGATTCACTTGAATAACAAATCTTCTTGGTTTTAAGTCAACTGGGAGCACTTTACAGTTGTTTTATGCTTATTTGGAATCATCAAATTTACTATCAATAATAAATGTATAGGGTTAAGTTCAACCACCCGTAGATCAATGGTTAAGGCGCTGACCTGACACCAGATAGGGTGAGGGTTCAAGCTCATGTGTGTGTGACAAACTTGAATGGCATGCACCGCTGATTATTCCAAATAAGGGTGAAACAACTGTACAGTGCTCAAAACAAGTGAATTTATTATTTAAGTGAATCGAACAATTATAATCCGACAATTGAAAAAAATTAATTGTTGAATTTGGTACGATAACAATTAAACACTTAACAATTGCACACATTTGAAATTGCTACATTGGAACTAATTTTAGTCATTTAGATCAACATGTATGATATTTTTTAAACAATATTATATACTTTTGTAATTTTCATCTGTAAAACAAACAATTGGATCAAAAAATACTGTTCAATATACAACAAAAATAAATATTTTTTAATCAAAGATCGTCTTCTAAATTTGAAATTTAAAAACAACGTTTTTTCTACATTTTGAATTAATAATTATTAGGCTTGGAAAATGCATAAACGTTTTAAAAACGGGTAGTAATGGAATTGTGGTTAAAAGTTGGATTTCGTTATTTTGTGCTATTTGCTTATGTAACGAAAGTCTCTTATGTTCAATAAATGTCGAAGAAAATAAGTCTTTTGGTTAAAACGTAACACAATTAATATTTACAAATATTAACTATTTAAAAAATTTTTAATCTTATTCAAATAGCTACATATAGATGGTTATATCATTTCAGTACCTTGGGTGTATGCTTGCATTTATTTGTTAAAGTGCAAGCCTAAACACACTGTTAACTCTGTCTCTTCTTAAGTTTATTGAAAAATAATCACACATAAAGTTACTGTCATTACCAGTAAAAAATACGTAAAAATAAAACTTTTTAAATCCTTAGTTTTATTAACAATTCGGTTTATAGAAATGTTATAATAGTATTGTCAAATTCACTTGTATAATAAATTTACTAGGTTTTCAAGTCAACCAAATAAGGATGAAACAGCTGTACAGTGCTCCTGGTTGACTTGAAAACCTAGTAAATTTATTATACAAGTGAATCTGACAATACTATTATAACATTTCTTAAAACATATAATCCCTTAAAAACTCATTGTTAAAAATTCGGTTTATACATAAATAAATGAATGTATATGTTATCTTTTAATAAATAACAATTTGTTTAGAATATAAATAATTTTGTTTGTAATAATAAACACATGCATCTGCATTTTTATATTTAATATTAATCAATGTAATTGTTTATTCGTAATTAGTAACATATGTAATGCTTACAAAGTGCCCTAGATAAAGACTGATTTTTGAATTACAACTAGTTTGAAAAAAGTGTCAAGTTATATTGCATAACTTAACTAAAGCTACTCAACTAAATATGAGTCAAGTTTTTATTTAACAAATCCTTAAGTGAAAACTTTTAATTGGGTATTTTAAATAGGCAGTATGTATAATTTTGACAATAGTGCCAGATTGTTTAAGCCTATACCAATGCTGACGTTTAAAAAACCAAATATAATTTTTCAGTCGGTTGCTTAAAATTATAGTAACTTATTTTTTTATATTTTATTTTTCTGAAGGAGGTATAATAGTACAATAATGCATTAAAAATATAAATGAAGTGACACTTTATTTTATTAAATATTTATTGTACTAAACATATGAATAAAAAATTGCAGCTACAACTTAACTTTTCCTAAAAAGAAGTTTATGAATGTTGAGCTATCTCTTACTAAATCAGTTCATAACTTGTTAACTTTATATGGGTGTGGTATTAGTAAAACCAATAAGCAATTTTTACATGCAACGCGTGAGCGTTTTCAAACTAATCAGACAATTAATTAACAAAAATATTAATATTGTAATTAATGAAAATTTGATTAATTTATATCAATAATTTCAATATCCTTTTTAAAAATAAAAATTATCTACTCATTTATAAGTCTAAAATTAAAAAATAACGCTTGTTTGAAAATGTTAGATAAACTAATAGTGAAAATGGATGCATTACTATGTAAATGGAACACTATTTTGATATGTGTACAATATGACAAATCAATGATAAGCAAATGTAAAAAATTATGTTATACGTATCCCTAAATTACTCGTATTAGATATTAGATTAATTAACAGCAAGCGTTGAGGTGGTCCAGTGGCACAGCGTTCTCCTTGGACATTATTTTGGCATAAGTTTGAATCTAACTACTGGCACTAAATGCGGGTTTTCGTTCGGTTTTACTAAAATATCCACTGCTGAAAGATGTGCATTTCTCATAAAACATTCAAAATAGTAAAAGTAAATAAAATAAATAAATAAAGTAAGTTAAAAAACAACACTATTTATACCAGCACTACTAATGAAAAAGACAGTTATACCTTTTTCCTTTTTTGTTTATTGTTGTTTGTAATACTTTAAATGAAATAGAAATTCGGTGTTATTCAAATTTGCGTTTTGAAATATCAATAGATAAAAATACACAACCGACTATTATTTTACAATTTGGATCAAATGTAATAAACATAATAAAGTAAAATGGGTCAACGCATTTAAACATAATTATTAATCACTTGTTCGCTAATATCACTAGGTGCATACATGCAGTTTGGTCTATCTGATGATCATTGTCACGGTTACTTAAATGTTTTACTAAGTTTGACCTATTAAATAAGTAGACAATTTAATAAAATTGATGTATACCTGTATGTATGCAAATATTTGCACAATTTGTATAATGTTATATATAATGTTATAATTCTCAGATTTACCGAATAGTAATTATACTTAGTTTGAGCGACTGGGAGCGGTTCTATTTTTGCTAGAAATTGTTAGCAGTGCGAACGTTTTTAATTTTACATGATTTGAAACTCACGCTTGTTTCGGGTTTCAGCTCGAAATTTTACCTACTGAGTATTACAAAGTATAACATTCTTGATTAAATTAACGGATAGGCTATAGTTATCATCATTTTAAACTTGATTTTGAGAAAAAATACGTATTAATTTCTATAAAGAGTAATTAAATGTAACCGGCTTTTTATTCTCAGTGTTTTAATAAATGGTTTGTATTATACGGAGTAACAATTGATAAAGAAAATGGCGTATCCACTATTAAGAAAGAATTGTTTGATTATTTTTCCTTTATCAATCGTGCTATTTAAAAAAACTTTGTAAACAAGCAAATAATGATTTGATAAGTGCATATTTATGTGAAATTGACAAAAAACTTTCAGAATAAAAATATTGACGCCTCTAATTAGGTAAAATTTACGTTAATGGGTCACTTTTTGTGAGATTAATACATTTAAAAAGTTAAAAAATACCCATTTTTTGATGTTAGGGTAACATTTTTTATAAATCTGCAATAAATTATGGTTATATTGCACATAATGAGTTGCAACAAATATATTATCCATATGGATTACACCTAGATTGTCGAACAATTCATCGCTTGTCTAACTGTGTTAAAGAACACATTTCCGGTTGGCTCAATAAGGAAAATGAAAGAAAAAATTGTTAAGATTAATTTTGGAATACAAAACATAGTGTTTATTAATAAAATGAAACTTATAATTTAAAAATATAGAAAAAAAATTGTATTTTTGAACCGCACATTTTAAAAATATTTGTTAATTATTTAACTAATTTCGTTTCACCAACTTTATTTGATCATAACACTCTCAGTTTTATGTAAGAAAATGGAGACGTAATTTATGTGCATATTTACTGCAATTTCATTTCAATCAATAAATGGGTGTCTGTGCATAAATTAATTGTACGTATATATATATATATATATATATATATATATATATATATATATATATATATATATATATATATATATATATATATTCGATTAATAGTGTATATTCCACTGTTATGTTTCAAATACACTTTGTCATTTGTGCAATTCTATTTTTTAATGCAGCCATTGCCAATTTCTATGAACCGACGTGGGATTCGATAGACAGTCGTCCTTTGCCCGATTGGTATGATAAAGCAAAAATTGGCATTTTTATTCATTGGGGAGTATTTTCGGTTCCCAGTTATCAGTAATTCAACGTTTTTAATATATTTCATATATTGTTTTAAATTTTGCATATACTATTTGCATATAGTAGAAATATTTTACATAATAAAGTTTTGTACAGTAATTGTCAGTTAAGGACTTTTAAAACTGAAATATGCTTTTGCGTTGAAGGAGTGAATGGTTTTGGTTCTACTGGAAAGGCAGTCATCCAAGTCCAGCTGTCAAAAAGTACATGGATACCTTCTATCCGCCCGATTACCAATATAGCTATTTTGCCAAAGACTTCAAAGCGGAATTTTTCGATGCATCGAGGTGGGCACAATTGTTCGCCGAATCGGGGGCCAAGTATGTTGTATTGACTTCGAAACACCACGAAGGATTTTGCAACTGGCCTTCGCCAACATCGTGGCAATGGAATTCGGTCGACGTTGGTCCTAAACGCGATTTGGTAAACGAATTGGCCCAGGCAGTCCGATCGAAAACCGACATGCGATTCGGTCTGTATCATTCCCTCTTTGAATGGTTCAATCCGTTGTATGTTAATGACAAGGCTGCCAACTGGACAAGTCAGGTAAATTTGATAAGGTTTCCACAATTGTTATCAAATTATCGATTGTGTGTTTTGTGTCAATTTTGCAATTAGAAAAGTGGCAACTTTATTCAAATTTTCGAATTAGAAAAAAATATTTTTCTAAAGTTTTTGTCATTTTGATAAGATAACAACAATTTTCAACTTCCTTCACATTAGACTTGTCTTTTAAATTGTTAGAGAACAAATTATGGAAAATGTTTCGTTAATTAATTTTGTGAATTTTATTGCTACTGTTCAAATGTTAAAGCTAATTAGACGCTGGACTTGTAGGTATGACAGAAACCAATTTTGTCATATGCAAACACTTGTTTGACTTTGCTATGTATCTACTGGCAAAAAATGTTCCTCCGTGAAACAGAATAAATAAAACAATTTATTATTAAGAGACTGTAGATTTTCAAACGGTTACGTTACGTTTTTTTTACAGTTATAGTTATTATTTATTATTATTATTATTATTATTATGACTATTATTATTATTATTATGACTATTATTATTATTATTATTATTATTATTATTATTATTATTATTATTATTATTATTATTATTATCATTATTATTATCATTATTATTATTATCATTATTATTATTATCATTATTATTATTATTATTATTATTATCATTGTTATTATTATTATTATGACTATTATTATTATTATTATTATTATTATTATTATTATTATTATTATTATTATTATTATTATTATTATTATTATTATTATTATTATTATTATTATTATTATTATTATTATTATTATTATTATGACTATTATTATTATTATTATTATTATTATTATTATTATTATTATTATTATTATTATTATTATTATTATTATTATTATTATTATTATTATTATTATTATTATTATTATTATTATTATTATTATTATTATTATTATTATTATTATTATTATTATTATTATTATTATTATTATTATTATTATTATTATTATTATTATTATTATTATTATTATTATTTATTATTATTATTATTATTATTATTATTATTATTATTATTATTATTATTATTATTATTATTATTATTATTATTATTATTATTATCATTATTATTATTATTATCATTATTATTATTATCATTATTATTATTATTATCATTATTATTATTATTATTATTATTATGACTATTATTATTATTATTATTATTATCATTATTCTTATAAGATAATTCTTTGTTTTATTTTATTTGTTACTAACTGTCAAAAAGTTGTATTGTTTTATTCAAATAACGTATAAAATTATGACCATATTATGATTTGTAAGTATATTAACTAAATCAGTCACTTTTTGTCTAGTAATAACTGCCATGTTTATATCATTTGACAACTACAGGATTTTGTTCGAACGAAAACAATGCCGGAATTGTACGACTTGGTAAATCGCTACAAACCGGAAATCATTTGGTCAGATGGAGAGGCCGGCCCCAGTGACTACTGGAATTCAACACATTTCTTGGCTTGGTTGTACAATGAATCGCCAGTAAAAGATACCGTGGTCACTAATGATCGTTGGTGTACAGGATGTTCTTGTCATCATGGCGGGTTTTATACTTGTGTAGACCGATTTCATCCCAGTACTTTACTCAAACGCAAATGGGAAAATTGTATGACGTTAGATCGCTATTCGTGGGGTTTTCGACGAGAAACAATTCTTAAAGATATTTTTTCTATCAAGGTAACGTAAAAACACTATATATATATATATATAATTGTGGAAAACGTATTTTAGTACATTTGATAAATTTTATTTCATTCACTTATTCAGTTGTCACTGATTGAATGTTTTAGGTGTAATATCTTTTAGCTAATAAATATTAAAAAATCAAAATGGGAGCCTGCATTTAGTGCTGGTAGTGGAACTCAAAATGATGCCTACCCAAGTTCGAGTCTATGGTTGTACTACTAGATTACTCAGGTATTGTATATAGCCAATTTCTTGTTTCAAAATTGTTGTGTTTTAAGCAAAAGAAGTAAAACATTACACAACAAGTGGGTGGTATAACTGTTTGCTATAATAAAAGTAAAAATACGTTTTTATTTTTTAAAGGAAAAATAAATTATTTGAAAAAACATTTTTCAAAATTAAATTTACTATTTTTTGAAGTAAGTTTGTTGTCATTTACGAATCTCGAAATCAACAGTTAGTTATGATGTAGATTTTACTACTGAAGATCACAGATATGCTGAAAAATGTTAAAACCCGATTTGTTTAAAAGATTTATTTATTAAACTAACAAATTTCTGAAGCTACAAAAACAAATCGGTACTTGCGACAATTTAAACAGTAAGACATTTATTAATTTTTTACCAAATATTAATAAACTTAGCACATTAAACTCCGTTTTTTAAATTATTCTACTGTAAATATCTTAAAAAATACTATTGTTATACTAACATTTTGATTGTAGTTTTATAAATATTTTGACGCATTATATACGGAACTAGTATTTTTTTAAACTTGAAATATTTTAGAGATGTCTTTAATTTATTATTATTTTATTATTATTATTATTATTATTATTATTATTATTATTATTATTATTATTATTTGCTTTAAACTTAATAAAGTTATTTTTATTAAGTAATGTTTTTTACACATTTCTGACAAAAGGAATTAGTAGAAGAAGTTATATTTACAGTTTCCATGGGTGGAAACATACTCATCAATGTTGGCCCGACCGCTTGGGGCAGGATTAGTCCAATTTATGAAGAACGATTGAAACAATTGGGATACTGGTTGAAAATAAATGGCGAAGCTATTTACAACACAACTCCATGGACAGTTCAACGTGAATCAGATTTTGTTTGGTATGAATTTATAAGATCCATTTGCATGGATTAATTGGCAGTTTGTATACACAATTAAATGCTTATAATTTTTTAGTTAACACCTAGCTGTAGCTCTGTTTGTTTTGCAAATAAATTGGATAAAATTAATATCAACGAACGTCTAATAGTTTGATTACACATTGGTAACAGGAAGCGCATAAAAACAACCGAATATTGTAAAAAATCAAATTTTTAGAAACTTTAATTAATTAATTAATTTTATATAAAAATATATTATTTGTGTTGTCGGTTAATATTTCATAAATTACATAAAATACACATTAGTATTCAAAAACTGCATTTGATTAAGTAAAAATTATTAATTATAAAATGATTGAACGTTTTTAAATATAATTTAAATTAAAAAATTACCTCATATTGTTGCATATCAATTTAAGTAGGTAAATAAGACATTTACAAAGTTATTTGTTTTTACAATATTAGAAATATTATTTATTTTTAAAATTAAAATGTTTCACTCTATTTGTTTGAAGGTACACAACGAAAAAACAAGAAAATACTCAGTATACCGAAATTGTGGATTATATTAAAAATATAAATTTTCTGAATTATATGACTATTGTCGAAAGTGCTTATCACAAATCAGAACTGGTGTACGCCTTGCTTACTAAATGGCCTGTCAAGAAATGCAAAATAGAAAACAATATGAATATATGTACGAGATCACTTTATTTGTCCAATGTAAAGGCCGATAAACGTTCACAATTTGTTTTACTTGACGGTACACAAGAAGGAACTGTATTAAACTTTAGAGTTGGTAATGCAACAAATCCAAACAAAGGAGTTACTGTGAATTTACCCGACTTACCATATGAAGACGGTAATAGAGTAAATTTATTATGGGCTTGGAGTATACGAATAATAAATGTTTTGTAAATCAATAATTTTAAAACGTTTATTTTACTAAATGTAGTTTATTAAATAATAACAATTTTATAAAATTACTAAATTGCTTTGTATTCTTTTGTAATAATAATGCTGTTAAAATAATGTTTGGAAAAATGTTTTATTAAAACTGGGATTTACTTAATACAATTCAGTAGTGTTACAAAAGTGAATCAATCATACTTCATTAATTCTAACAGCAGCTTATTTACATATCAATGTATGCAAAAAGTTGAATAATTAATTAAATATAATAATAATAACAATTTCGCATTGTATTTATTTTATAATACTTGAAACAAATCAATAATAAATGTTAATAAATGTTCCATATTTTATTACAAGATTATATAGAAAAAATATTTTAAATAGAAGGTTTTTGAAAAAGTAGTGAACAATTTAGTAAATGTAGCTACTAATTGTGCGAGGGTAGTCTATTGGTACAGCACTTGACTTGAACATGGATAGGCATGGATTTGAGGGTCATTACGGGTGCTAAATATTGACCTTCATTTAACTGTGCTAAAATGTTCACTTGCTAAAAATTTTTTTTGTAAGACATTTGAGCAATAATGATAATTATTATTATAAATGAATAAATAAATAAAGGTTGCCTACTTTTAATAATTAATTTTTTATTATTATTATTATTATTAATATTACTGGTATTACTATTCCAACAATATTAAAAAAGTAGTAGTACAAATAATGGAAACAAAATGAAATAGAATGTTATATGTTAATGAATATAAATATAGTCAATACAGTAAACATGTAATTATAAAAAGTTGAAAATTCCTATATTCTAACTGAGTCATTATAAGGTACAGTTACATTATCCTGTAGAATGTCCAAATTAGTTTAAATAAATGCGTGAGTAAAATGATTCCTACTTTGATAGGTTTGTTAAAGTTTAATTTTGTTTGATTCTAGATGGATTAATACTCTGAATAAGGATAGCGGACATAAGTTTTTGTATTGATCAGTTATGACTTTCATGTTCAGGTAAGTTATTCTTGTTTTTCCAGAAGCTTTCGATTTGTTTAAACCTAATTATTATTTGGTAATTATCTCATATCTTATATCTCGTTATTACTTCTTGAATGTTTTAAAGGAAAACATTTTTCAGCAAGTGGACATTTGTCAAAGTTGAATAAGGTGGTACTGGGACGCGAACTCATACGCACCTAGTTTAGAGTATAACGATTTTCCAAATAAAATTGATATTAATTAAACAAAACATTATTATTATAATATATTAAAACAACCTTAATTTTTATTTGAAAACATTATAGTTACAATTTAATGTGCTAATGATTATAAATTACAAAACAATCCTTATTTAATTATTGCAGAAAAAATGAATCATACTTATTTTTAGTTATGTGCAATTCTATTGCAAACGGTCTTAAATTTAATTGAGAGTAGAAGTGGGTTAGAAGCGTTGCTTTTAGAAAATCGCATTTTACTGCATACAGAACAAGAAGTTAGCCTTTTGATAAACAACTACAAGAAAATGTAAATATAATTTTGATGTTAATTAACAGTGGAAAAAAATTAATTTCCGATTTTCAGTACCCGAAATCAAATCTATGTGAATGCACAAAATGTACGCACACATACTTATTGGTCTCGACTTGGACCTGGGCAGGCATGAGTTCGAATCTCATCACCGGACCACTAAATGGGAGCCCACATTTGGCTTTGCTAAAATGTTACCACTACTGAAAGAAGATTTTCGTAAAACATTCAAAACAGTAAAAATAAAACAGAACTGTGAAAAAACTCAATTTAAAAATATAATTGAAATTAGGAAAATGCGTTAATCAGCTCAGGAAATTTTACGAGTGAAAGCGCATTAATTGTTTATTTTGAAAATATAGAGTCTTTTTAATTATTTTTATAATTTAATAAAATTATTACAAAGGAAATTTATGGAATTTATTTAACTAAATATGTACCATCACAACTGGATGTCCTTTAACCAACTAGAATGTTTCAACAAAATGGTGTACTACCATATCGGGGATTGCATGTTGATGGTTTCCTAAATCAAACATTTCCAGACCGATAAATTAGAAAAGATGGCTCAAATTTCTGATTACCTTATCCTCCAGATATTATCCTTCTAGAATTTTCATAGGGTATACTTTGAAAATATTGTGTATTAAATATAAATATGGATTGTTAACAGTCTAAATTGAAAAATCACTGATGCCAATGATGCAATTGATGAGACTGTGCTACAGCAAATATGACAATAAATTGATACCTTCTTTGTGCATTTTACATAATTAACGGTGCTCATAAAAAGTGTATGAAATAAAGCAAAACACTTTAATATCTACTCCTTATTTTGTAATAATTTTGATTTGTTTATCTATTTATTTGCTTTTGTAATAAATTTATAAAATTTTAAAGAAACTTTATAGTTGTTTATGGTATTTGAAAATTTGAAATTGTTTACAAGGCAAGTGTTAAACGACATAAAATAATTTAATCATAAAATTTAATTGTTAATTCGACCAATAGCAATGATTTTAACACGCATTTAAAGGCGTGACAGTAAAATTAGGACATTTAATAGAAAGCATGGCTGTTATTGTCTACTAACGATAGAAAAGTAGTCAGTGTGCTAAATTACAATTTCTATCTATCAAAATTGATGCGAAAAATGTAGTCATTACAAAATGTTAATTTATTCATAATACAATCGTATTATGTTAATAAAAAGAAGCATCATAGTAGCAGGAAAAGTTTTAGTGATTATAAATTGTTTTTTCAGTAGATTAACAGTTACATTAGTATTACAATTAATATTATTATTAACAATATTATTACTATTACAAAAATTACTATGATTATTAGTATCATTCTTATTATCACAATTATTATTAATATTACAAATATTGTCAATATTACTAATATTATCAATGATAGTACAATAGCCATTACTATTAATATTATTGTTGTTATTGTAATTATTATCATTGGCATTAACAATGTTGCTATTAAAGTTAATAATATTATTACTATTATCAATATCATTAACATTACTATTGCTACTATTACTATTATTATAAATGTTATTATTACAATAATAACTATTAGTATTTCATTAATAACATTATGATTATTATTACTATTGTTATTATTATTACTTTTAATAATAGTATAAGGTTTAATGTTTCACTGGAAGTATTAACAAAAATGTAATACAAAGTAAAGTGCAAAATAAGAAATAGACAAATTAAATTATGATCTATGTATTTGGTTAAGCAGGATTCTTGAATTAATATAAAACAACTAATGACATGAAGTTGTGCATTAATTAGGAGGAGATTATCAACTTTGGTAACAATTAATCTTGCATTGATTGATAAAAGTTGTGGTAGTGACGTATTTCCTGACTAAGTTGACTTCAGGATACTTTGAAGGTCACTATGATTATACTAATAGTAGTCTTTAAAATAATTGTTTTACGTTTTTTATTTATAAGTATATTAAGTATTGATGACAAATTAATTGCACTATTTGATTTAAATGATAATAACGTAGTTTTGTCAAATTATATATATATTTATATGTAATTTATTAATAAGAAGATAATAGCAAATAAAAATATATTAGGCATATAATCACAGCAATTGAGTGTAGTACAATTATTTTAAAGATATTTTATTTTCCTAATTTTATTACTATTCCTATCCCGCTTTTTAGTTAATTTTCCATTATTGATTACCCTCGATTCTACTTTTGATCCCCGACATAAAGGTACATTGAAACTGAGAATCATAAAGAAATTCTCCTATCCAACTCATATAACAACCTTCAATATTGTGTCTTGATTTGACCTTAATACAGTTGTAGTAGCGTTCATTGACTAGTGTTTTTGTATAACATGACTACCGAAAAGTTAAAAAAATTCTTGCTAAAAACAAATAATTAATGAATGCTTACGTAAATAGTTAACAAAGAGCATTATCGTATTTCACAGATTGAGAAAAACATAACATAATGATAGATAGTTAGAAACATTATTCTTGTTTTATAAAAATTGTTTAAATAAAATAATTTTTACAACTAGAATACAATTTACAAGAATTCAGTTATTTGCTAATAAAAATGCATTGTAGGTTAATGCATACATCAATTGAGTCAAGTATCAAATAGAGATATGTTTTTCTAGAAATTTTGTTCTTATAACTAAAAAGTAAATAAGGCTAAAAAAATCCCAAAAGCGTAACAACATATAAGTAACAATAGAAAACAACAAAGAAATAAATTGAAAAATATTAATGGGAAAAAATTAGTTACTTTTTACAACCACGTCTACCGAACTGTACAAAGCAAAATGAAGTTATTAGTTACAGAAGAAAAGTGAAATAATAAAAGTAAATAGATATGCATGAAAAAGTATAAAACAATGGAAAAATCGTTTTAGAACAGTACATAACAGTAAAGGATACTTTTGATAAGTGCATGTTACATGGACGCGCAGAGATTTATTTATATGCTTATTATTTTTTAGAATAATAAAAATATATAATTTTTGGCAATAATTTTACCATATATTTAATCATTAATCAACTGCCATTTTATTAGTTATATATTAAGAAAATTATGTTATATGTACAATACGTTATTGTATAAAAACAACTTATTAAATAATGTGGTTACTATGAACGTTTAAGTTAAATAACTACGATTATGGAAACAGTTGCTTTAACAGTCGCAACCATTATTTCTTTTATGAAGCATTCTCAATTAGGAGTACAAGTTTACCCCTTAGTTACTCGTCCACATAAATTAGTATAAAAAGCAAACAGACTAAGACCAGCTTTTATGTAGTCACATTAAAACATTATCAATTCTACACAAGTGTACAAACAAGCAAATTACGAATTACAAAGTGATATATGTTTACTTAAGGAAAAAAGACGATAATTACAATGACCAATGCAATGCTCAATTAAGTGGTCATGGCTGAAAAATATTTTGAAATTCGGATAGTTAAGTTATTCATAATAAATTTTTATAAATTGAACTTTCTATACTTTATTGGCCCAAATTGGTTGCTTTTGTAATTGATACACTTTTATTGCCAAAAGCTGCATTACTATCGAGGTGTTTAGAAAAGTTTAAAAAAAATTATAATTTGTCAAGTTTAGAAACATTGTTTGAATCTTCATGTTGTATTTATAATGATAAAATTAATAAAACTTTGTAAAAACTCAAATCTATGTTTTCAGGGGTAAAATACTAGAATTGTTAGATTTCCTTAAATAATAAATTCACTTAGTTTTAATCAACCAAGAGCATTGTACAGCTGCTTCATACTTGTTTGAAATCTTTAACAGTTCATTCCCTTTAAGTGTTACACATGAACTTACTGGTGTCAGGTCAATGTCTTAACTACTGAGCTAATTGCCCAATACATTACTACCGCTAACAAGCAAGTGAATGATCCTTTCCACTAGGGCGTTTACTGTATAGATGCTGGCATATTGCACAGACTTAATAGCCTATATGAAAATGCATATATGTCTAAATGACACCATGCTTATCAATTCCAAAGATTGTGTCAAAATTGTCAATTTTTAATCAAAAATTCAATTTCACATTATAAAAAAATAAAAAATAAATAAACAAAAAAATGATGCGTTGCATTTAAAAATCGTTTGAAATGTTTGTTTAAAGTCGGACGCCAACGTCGTCAGTCTAATCATTGTTGAGTAATTCCCATTGCAACCAAACAAGCCTTGGTTTGTTCAATCAAACTAGCAACTCTTCCATCCGCAGACATTGGACAATCGTTCGACGTTGCCAAAGTATTTTTTAACCAATTTTCGGCTTTTTGAAACAGTAAAATCCATTCGGATTTCTTCGTATTTGCTTTCAAATCCAAGACAGCTAGTGCTATCATCGTGGCCCAAATCAAGTCTTGTTTATGCAAAGATTTGCCTGATTAATTAAATCAACAGAATTGCACTACATATATATATATATATATATATATATATACTACTTTAAATGTTTAAAAAAAATATTTTTCAGCAGCGATCATTTTAGCAAAACCGAACATGGGGTCGCAATTGGTACCGGTACCGGTAATGAAACCCATACCCACCCAGGTTCGAGTCGAGCGCTATACCGATGAACAACCCTGGCATATATATATATATATATATATATATATATAATGTTTGTTACTTTGAATGTTTTACAAAAAACATCTTTCAGCAATGGACAATTTAGCGAATTCGAACGCGGGCCCGCATTTTAGTGCCGGTGGTGGGATTCAAACATATGCCTACCTAGATCCAAATCGAGCGCTGTACCGCTATATATATATATAATCCCAAGTCTGGTTAATAAAGGAAAGGGTTGAAACACAAAATTAGCATACTAACTTTGATAAAAAATAATATTTCTAAAGAAATAACAAGAGGACACAATTGCATTATTATTACTAACAATAAAAAGAATGTTTTCGCGGAAAACAACGGAAAAGAAATTATAGCACGACTCAAATAACAGGGTTGAGTTGCAGTTGAAAAAAGGCTTAAACATAGGCTAGACGAACTAAATTACTTAGTCAAATTCTACGTTTTTTTGGGCTCGAGAAACCAGTAAAAACGGTTTTTGAAATAAACAATCCATAGTGGAAAATAAAGGTTGGTATACGACAGAAAACTTAACTAAGAACCATTAGGGAAGATTTGATTTAAATAAACTTTTCATGGATCAAACAATAATTATAGCAAAATCTTCAAACACATGAAATCATTTCTTTAAAATATATTCGTTTTCAAATTATAACATTGTTGTTGTTTTCGGTGTTGCTGTTATCTTGTTTCCCCATGCTAATTTTAAAACAAAAGGAATTTGCAATACTACTACTACTACTACTACTACTACTACTACTACTACTACTACTACTACTACTAATAATAATAATAATAATAATAATAATAATAATAATGTTGCATGCAATATTAAATCACATTTATTATATTTATCATATTATTATTATTATTATTATTATTATTATTATTATTATTATTATTATTATTATTATTAAGCTTTAATATCTCACTATAGATACATTCAGCGTAATAATAGGGAATGAAACAAGCAAGTAAATAAACAAACATTACATTCGTCGAACATGTTACTCCGTAGCACATCCAATTCAATTTGAACCACATCGGCCAGCGCTGAATTCAACTTCCAATATCCAGAAAGCTGTTGCAATTTGGCCAATTCCAAATGGAGTTCCATTTTGGAGTTGGAATTGTCGACTGTTAAAGGAAAAAATATAAGAAAAACGTATCAACGCTTACAAGGACGTTGTATAATGATCATATCCAAAATAACCATACATATAGAGGAATTCTGTCAAATCCGGCGGCTTTCCTAGCTTTGAGTTTACTGCATATACGCATAATATCATCGACGCTTGAAGGTTCTACGGAGATTGAATAAATTGCCGGAGAAACTGTATTAAAATTGGATTGAGCTTGCAACCAGTCTGTTGTGATTTCAAGATGGTTTAAAGTCTGATTAAAGTGAACTAACTAGTCTTCGTTTAAAATACCAAATGATCCAACTTTAACTTTGTTACCACGACAGAGTTGTTCTAATTTCTTGTATACTTTTCCACTGTCATTATGGCGAGCAGAAATCTCTAGCTCATCTGCTACAGAATCCCAGTGTCTTTGTTCATCCTCCTCATAACTTTTTCGAAATTCTGCACGCAAGAATCATGCTTCGTTTTTTCTCGTGGATATCTTTGCTTGTGTATAAAAATATCGAGAGTTGGCGGACAACCAGTTTGGTTCTTTGAAGTTGGCTAAACGGGGGAGCACCAAACTAGCTAAGTCGATCTTTCGTTTCAAAATATTCCATGGTCGATTTATTCCCATACTGCAAATTGGAACAACCACTGGAGCAGATAAGTAGACTTTGAAGAACTTGCCAGCATAGTCGCTGTGTCAGTAGAGAACAATTCGGAGTAGGAATATCAAGGCTAGCCTTTGTCATTCTGAAAAGTAGACGAAATGAACATGAAACCAGTGAGTAATCGATATCATTCTCATTTCCTGTTTGATAACCTCTGTATGCGCAGGAATTCCCGATTGCACTGAACTAGCGTAATCAATTTGGGAAGAATATCTACCACAGCTTGAACGAAATGTTGTCAGATGTTTCGCAGAGTGTTAGAAAAATGTGTTCGTGAGAATCATGTTGCACCTAGCCGCGACTTCACTTAATCTTTGTCAGTTCTCGCATTCTTTAAGCAATTTTGTCCACGGGCCAATCCAGGGTCGGTTAGTATCGTCACTTCAAGTTCTGCCATTAAACGTTCCTCCAATAACAACGAGTTGCGATAAGATTTTCAGTCGGGAAAAAAATTCTTCTAGTTGCTCGTAAAACTCATCTATTTCTTTTTCGCTATAATTATTGGTTGGAGCATAGGCATTGATGACGGCCATTGAGTAGTTGGATACTTTAAAACGCCTAAACGCTAATCTTGGAAATATGCCCTTCAAGTCAATTAACACACCAGAAGCTGTTGGGAATAGAAAAAATGACACCCCGTAGTGCACTGGGTTTAATGCACAAGATGATGGAAAAATAATGCAACCAACTGACAAGCTGTAAGAAGACGAAACGGCTATAAACAATTCAGCCCTGTTTCCCGAAGACACGAGGTGTCAATCTTGTAAAGACTTAGCTCTGTAGAAATAAATGCTTAAGTTGAAACAGATAACAGTGACCTTACGTTCCATGCTCCTATGCGGAGTGCGTTTCGGATGCTAATTGAACTTGGGGGGGATAATCGTTCATTAAAAAAATTAGTCTTCAGTTATTATTTAAACACATAGAATAAACGGAGAGAAAGCAAACAAATTAAAAGCAACGTTTATGCAGTCACATTAACACGTCACCAATTCGAAAAGTATACAAACTGCAGTATTTAAAACAACTCATAAAAAACAAAAATGTGATGATCGTTCATTCAAAAAAAAAAGAAAATTATTATAATCAATACTGTTTAATTAAAAGGTCGTAACAAAATATGTTACAAAGTGAATAATTAAAGTTTTCTTAATAAATGCAACAACAAAATATAAACGATTAAATGCAAATAACATACCAACATTCGTCCTTCTAGGGGCAACAGAGCGAGAATCTAAATATTAATAAATCCAATAATAAAACGTTAATAAATGCATTGTCATATGTAATTATTTTGAATTAAATTACAATGTAGTTCATGTACATGCTACATTGAAATTAGTTGTTTCCAATTGATAACGGTAATGCCGAAGTGGTTCAGCAATACAGTTATCGATTTGAGCCTGGATCAGCACGAGCTTAATCGGCGCTAAATGCGGATAAATGGCATTCAAATGGGTAAATGATGATAGTTACACTTAAAAATTATATTTACATTAAGTTAATAACATAGAACTATTACGCAAAAAACTGTCAAACACAACTATTTTTTCTTTACATAATTTCATAAGTTTCCTTAATAGATGCAACAATAAATATAAACGATTAAATACAAATAACATACCAACATCCATTGTGCAAGGCATTGCATAAGAGCAAACTATAAATTAATAAATGCAATAATTAGAAGTCAATAAATACATTGTCCTATGTAGATATTTTGAATTAAATTACAATGTATTTCATGTGTATGCTACATTCAAATGAACTGTTTCCAAGTGATAGCGGTAATGCTGAAGTGGTTCAGCAATACAGTGATCGATTAGAGCCTGGATAAGCACCGGCGCTAAATGCGGACACCTTTCACCTAGGCTAAAATGTCCAATTGGTAAAAAATGATTCCCGTAAAACATTGAATGGTACTTGTCAGTGAACTCTTAGTTTTCAATTTTGTTGCTTTAACTTAAAAGGTGTATTTTTTCAACGAAGTAATTAAGCTAAAATAATATGGACTATCAATACTTGAAGTGAATTGTTGATTAACATTTTATAATTATAAATAGTTGAGTGTCATGGGATTTTTGGATAAATGGCATTCAAATGGGTAAATGATGATAGTTACACTTAAAAATTATATTTACATTAAGTTAATAATATAGAACGATTACGCAACCAAAATTTCAAACAAAATTATTTTTTCTTTACATAATTTCATAAGTTTTCTTAATAGATGCAATAATGAAATATAAACGATTAAATACAAATAACATACCATTATCCATTCCACAATGGCTAACACGAGTGCGAACTATAAATTAATAAATGCAAGAATTATAAGTTAATAAATACATTGTCCTATGTAAATATTTCGAATTAAATTAAAATGTAGTTCATGTACATGCTACATTGAAATTAGTTGTTTTTAATTGATAGCGGTAATGCCGAAGTGGTTTTGCAATGCAGTGATCGATTTGAGTCTAGATAAGCATGAGCTTAATCGGCGCTAAATGCGGACCCCTTTCACCTTCGCTAAAATGTCCAATTGGTAAAAAATGATTCCCGTAAAACATTGAATGGTACTTGTCAGTAAACTCTTAGTTTTCAATTTTGTTGCTTTAACTTAAGAAATGTATTTTTTTCAACGAAATAATTAAGCTAAAATAATATGGACTATCAATACTTGAAGTGAATTGTTGATTAACATTTTATAATTATAAATAGTTGAGTGTCATGGAATTTTTGGATAAATGGCATTCAAATGGGTAAATGATGATAGTTACACTTAAAAATTATATTTACATTAAGTTAATAACATAAAACGATTACGCAACAAAAAAATTTTTCTTTACATAATTTCATTAGTTTTCTTAATAGATGCAACGATTAAATATTAACGATTAAATACATATAACATACCATGATTCATTTTATAAGGGACAGCACGAGTGCGAACTATAAATTAATAAATGCAAGAATTATAAGTTAATAAATACATTGTCCTATGTAAATATTTTGAATTAAATTAAAATGTAGTTCATGTACATGCTACATTGAAATTAGTTGTTTTTAATTGGTAGCGGTAATACCGAAGTGGTTTTGCAATGCAGTGATCGATTTGAGTCTAGATAAGCATGAGCTTAATCGGCGCTAAATGCGGACCCCTTTCACCTTTGCTAAAATGTCCAATTGGTAAAAAATGATTCCCGTAAAACATTGAAAACATGAAAATGTTGAATATATGTGGAAGTGTGTAAAGAAGTAATCAAATGATGTCCCTATTCAACCAGGTTAAATGTACTTCTATCTATATTGATAATAATCAAATGTTTGACAAAATGCTAATGTAACATTACGAGACACGAATATTTATAACACGGAAAAAAATCAACCATATTCAAAGAATCGGTTTTGCAAAAAAACAAATGTTTTTGCAAATTTATTGTGTAGTCAAATGTGCAATCAGATTGAATTATGGAATAGCTATTATATCAAATTCTATCAAATACAGTATGTTTATTTCAGCGAAAAAAAATATTATTTTAGTTAATATGAACTACAATCATAAAAAAGTCTTTACATATACATGGTACATACTTGGTACAATAGGAGACGAACAGTGGTCTACGCAATCTAAAAGCAAATAAGTATGCGATAAATTGTGAGCATAATAATAATAATTATTATTATTACAAAACCCTTTTACTTTAAAAAATAAGCATACGGCAATAAGACAACAAAATAACAACAAAAACAAAGTCTCGTAGTTAAAAAAAACATGAGACAACAAACTGTTTCCACGTATTTGAACATTCTACCAAACGTTTTCCTTGATCCTATGAAACATTCATTTCAATTAGATCTTCACAAATACTTCACAAGTACTTCTTAACCAAGTTTTCTGTGGTCTACCAAACTTTCTTTTACCATTTACAATTGCCCATTCCAAAACCGTTCTTCCTAGTCTTTCGGGCGGTAAACGTAGAATTTGACCAAGGAATTTTTCCCTTCTAATTGTAATAATGGCATGAAGTAAAAGAGAGTCAGTTCTTCTCATAATCTTATCATTTAAAATCTGATCCCGCCAGGTAATCTTTAAAATACTTCTAACACACCGGCGATGAAAAAACATCTACCATCTTATCGATCTTGTCTGTTCGATTCCACGTTTCACCCCCATATATTGCCGTAGGAATAATTATTAATACGTACAAACGAAGTTTTGCCTTCAGGCGAATAGAAGAACCTAACCATATTGATTTGAGTCTATTGAAGACTGACATTACCTTTCCAAGTCTGGCTTTAACAACAATTTTGGTTTTTCCGCCTTTACCAATGATGCTTCCCAGATATGTAAAGGAATCAACAGTATCAATATTTTGTTCACTGATTTTGATAGGCAAATCATTGTTTGACTTAGTGCACAATACTTTTGTCTTTGAACAATTAATCCGTAAGGCAATACGAAAACTGATATGACTGAGACGTGTTTTCATATTTTGCATCATTTCTGGAGTTTCACTGAGTAGACCAATATCATATGCAAAATCAAACCCTGTCGATGTCCCATGAGTCCATTTTATTTAATAAGCCAACATATTTATGGATCGAGTCATAATCAAATCAATCACCAGAAGAAACGAGAAACGGTGACAAAATACATCCTTGACGTACTTCCGTGACAAATTCAGTCACCACACTATAACCACTTCTTGTTCGAACACAACAACCTGAATTTTGGTGTAGCGAACGCATAATATTCACATATTTCAACGGTATTCCATAAAACTTAACGATTTTCCACAAACATTTTCAATGAACATTGTCAAAAGCTTTCATATAATCAATAAAATTGATTGTAAGTGATTGCTGAAATTCTTGACTTTGTTCAATATTGTCACAAAGTCTCGGAATCATTTTTTACTGCTGCCTTATCTGCTTCTTTGCATCTGTCTTATAATCAATCATTCTTATATTATTCAGATAACAGGATTGTTTGGTTGATCTCTCTCTAATTTGTTTTTTTCCTAAGATTAATTAGATTCTAGCAGACTGTAGAGCGACATCTTCTACCCAGCACATTTGCTGCACGTCTCCAATTGTTTTATGAAACAATTTCCATTGATCATCAAACCTTTCTACCCTTTTTAGATATTGAAATGCATTTTCTAAGGAATCGTAGCATTGGTTTGAGATATTTGACTGTTTAAGTTTCTCACACAAAAATGGAAGTAATTTTTTGTGGTTTCTATTGTCTTTAATTTTAAACAAAATTTTTCAACAAGACTGTCATCATAAACAACATCTGCCCCGAAATATGCACGTACATGTTGCAAAGAAGATCGCCATTTTGTGCTAATACAAATGTAGTCAATGTCGTTTGTTGTTTTTCTGTCGAGAGAAACCCATGTTGTCTTGTGTATATTTTTGTGAGAAAAAAGGTGTTGCTAACAATCATTCCACAAAGACTGTTTGGCGTCAACAACCTATAACCATTTTCATCTATGCTATCAGCTTAGCCATGTGGTCCAACATTTGAGAAGTACCCAGATCTGTCTTTGTTCAATTTCGCATTAAAATCACCGATCAATATTTTCATGTCTCCTCTCGGCACATCATCTAACAATCTTTGTAATTAATCTGTAATTAATTAATAATCTTTATCGTTCTCCTCACTAACCTCAGTAGGGGCATAGACTTGTACAATTGTTACTTTTGCAAATCTGGTGTTAAATCTGGCTGAAATAACACAGTCGCTCACGGGTTTCCATTCAATCATAGCTTTAGCAGCACTTTTACTCAACATAATACCAACTCCATAAATATGATTTTCTTCATATCTAGAATATAAAATTGATGTATCTCCACTCTTGAAATGACCTTGGCCTTTCCATCGCATTTTGCAAATACCCAAAATATCTTAGTTGTACTTTTTCATTTCTCGAAGGACTTGTTCTAACTGTCCAGTATGAAAAAGTGTGCACACATTCCATGTTCCAACACTGGTTAAGGCTTTGGCATTGAAGATTCTTTAAATCGAAGATTGAGCTTACTTTCGACTTTCACTCAACCCAGTCATCTGTGTAACTCTGTCATCCAGATACGTGCGATCACTTCTTTGCGGTTATTTGCCGGAATGGCGTCCTCTTAACAGTATAATTTTTTACAAAGGCCAAGTTGCTAACCTTGCGCTTTAAATTGATAATAACAATCAATGTTTGACAAAATGTTAATTTAACAGTACGCAAACATCAATAGTTATAACACATGAGAAACTCAACCACATCCAAAGAATATGTTAAAAAAAGCAAATGTTTTTACAATTTTATTATATAGTCAAATGAGTATCACATTAACGAATTTTATCAAATATCTTAAGCTATACAGTATGTTTATTTCAACAAGAGAAAATATTATTTTAGTTAATACGAAACACAATCATGAAAGAATCAAACATTAAACTAGAAATATCTATTTTAATATCACATATATAGAGCAGCAAGAGACAAACATCCATCTATGTAATCTGACAGCAAATAAATATGCGATAAATCGTCAGTAGAATAATTAAATGAACTATTAATCCATCTAAATTGATAATAACAATCAAATCTTTGACAAAAAGTTAATGTAGCGCTACGCAAACATGAATATTTATAAAACACAATAATCTCACCTTCATCCAAAGATGCTGTTAGAAAAAAAAATTTTTGTACATTTATTATATAGTCAAATGTGCAATTCATTAATGCATAAAACGTTATTCTCTACTCACTCATTTTTAATAAACAAAATTCAACGTTATATAAATTCGCTCTATTCACTCATAAATTTTAATTGAAGATTACACGGGCTAAAATAATAAGGCTATTTTCCCGCCAGCAGTATATTGATAATGTCTATAATAATATCCATAATTATATGTTTAAACTTCTTTTTTGTTAATTAGAAAAAAAACTACAGGTGACTACATTAACAAGATAACCAATAGCAAATCGAACCATCTACGCTAAGTGGTTACATACAAGGCAATCACATTTACGTTCATGTATTTTGTAGATATTGTTTGACTTAGCAAGCTTTGTCACTGATCCTTAACCAATGCAAGTTTTTACTAGTTGGAGTAGTCAGAAATACGTTCAATCTCAATCGTAGAAAGCTATAGAAGTGGATTGTATTAAAAAATATGGGGAATTAAAATATTTTATATTATTAAAATGCAACATCTTATTTTAATTCTAATAAATAATGCATGTTTATTTTCAATATATATTCAACACATGAATATCTTTATAAAACTTACATTTGTACACATTTTTACCAGATTGTACGAATTCAGCTAAAGAAAAAATAACAAATGCTCCAAATAAGACAACAATTATTAACAAAATACACTTAAAGTGTACAAGAGGTAAATATTGGAATAATAAGGTACATGTGTATGTGTTGTTCCTACTAGTATTCAACAAATTTTTATTATCCTGGATTAGTGAACCGATTAGTTCATGTAACAAACATGCCACAGTTCTGTTTCAGCACAAACAATACAAATGGACGTTCATTTGGCAGCAGTAATTTTCTGTTTATAAATAAAACAATACATCGGTTATATATTGACTGTTCTTAGAAAACAGCAAAAGTGACCTTTCTCACCTTTACAACCATACATAACAAAGCTTATTTCTCAATGCAACTACTCGTAATAATATAAGAATCCACCTCTAAGTTGAAAAAATTACCAAATACCTATTTCTATATTGATGCGGCTTCCCTATCATTAACCCCACAATCGGTTTTTATTATTTTAAAAAATCAAATTAATCAAAACATATTGCAAGTCGGCGTTACAAAGCAAACACGCCACAAAATGCAATTCACTGATGAAAATATCCTCACCCAATTTCATCGAATCGACACCGACCAGTGCAGTGAACATGGTTAGCACATTCAATTGGCATGACAATTCTTCAATTTGACAACGCAACAATTTAGCATCTTCGGATTTTGTTTGGTCGGCTGACATTAAACCATAATAGGTGTAGAGCAATTCTTGAATTTGTGCTTTTCCAGCCAAATGGTGCATTGGTAATTGATTAGTTGGAAACACATTCTTCATTGCCAAAGCCGACGCTGCATCCACATTGATGGACAAGTTGGAAGTGTTTGGCAATTCGATATTCAAAGTAATTTGACCATGCAAACTGGAAATATTAGCTATTTGGAAGGAATTGGGACAATGTAAAAATTTAGTAAAAATTATTTAAAGTGGAATATTGTTGATACATTATATATACATATATATATAGCCAAAATTTAATATTACAAAAGTGGGTTGTGATCACATATTGGAATATTCACTGTTTACGATTTAATAATAATAATAATAATAATAATAATAATAATCTTGTCCTAAATAATTTACAATATATTTACAACATAACCAATTGAAATGTTGCAATATCAAATGTCATAAAACAAATCTTCAATAGTGTTAGGTGCTCTAGAAGAACAATAGTCATATTTGAAGCTGACGTTTTCTCACCTGGAATAAAAACGTATTTGGCTCCAGAACTATCTTTGTTTTAAAAAGCACAAATAAAATACAAATGATTGAAAATAAAACATTGTCGAGATAAATCAAGTTGAAGATGTGGTGTTCAGTGGAATTCTAAATATTGAAAACTGAGCACCTATTATTTGTTTGTATTTAAAAAAATGGCCGCTACAGTATTATTATAAAACAGACAGAAAGAGGAAGATATTTCTAAAACAACACATTCATTCAACATACCAGACTTAAAAAATCCATAACAAACAACATATTTTCCAGGATAAACGACTCCAAGGTTCTTGGGAACCAACAACGGATCCAACTTCACTTGTTTTCCATCACTATCGACTTCACTTAGTTGCCAATCAACTGTTACCTTGTTTATGTAGGGTTGTAAAGCAGAACTCAGAGTATTCATAACAGCTGGACATATGTCGGAGCTAAATTTTTAAAATGACAAAAATTAAAGTCACCCGCTTCTTGCAAACCAAAAAACATCAACTAATAGACAGTCATTAAATAACACGAAACCTATTAAATTTGTACTTGCCTGTTTCGAACATAAACTGACTGACCTCCGCTTACAGAAGCCAATCCGGAAATTAACGGAATGCTGACACCATGTCCAATGCCAATGGTAAAAATGCGTGCCTTTCCAGCATTCAAAGCAGCCAAACCAACAATCTAAAATAATAGCAATGTACTATCCAATTGCCATTTCTATAAATGCAACTCATTTCAAACATGTCTAACATATAGAAACAAACTACTAACTATATTTGCATCGTTGACCTCGGCATCCGTGAGAAGTATAATCTGCCGCTTCCAATTGGTTCCACTTTTGGGTTGATCAAAGGCCCGTCGAATGGCAGAATACATTTCAGTACCGCCCATATCGGCTGTCAACACACTTTGATAATTCATGGCCATATTAAGCGAATGTTCAGTATAATCAATAGGGCTTGATTGGAATAGTGTATATCAAAATAACAATTATAAACTAATACAGACCATAACACTAATTGAAAAACAGTAACTCAAAGCACCGTCCACAAAATAAATTTCAACTCATCTAACGAGTCATTAGTACATCCGAAGTGGTCCAGAGGTACAGCGCTCAATTTGGACCTGAGTGGGCATCGGTTCAAATCCCACTACCGGAACTAAATTGCTAGCCCATGTTCGATTTCGGTAAACTGTCCACTGCTGAAAGATGGGCGTTTCCCGTCAAAACATTGCAGGTAGTTAAATAAATAATAAATCTTATTTGTTACGATGGACCTTCTAAATACCAAACCATATATGATAAATGCGTGCACATATCAAATTCAATAAATACAAAATTAATCGTCTATATCGGTTTAAAATGCAACATACAAAACTTTATTTACGTCAACAATGCAAAAATACCTTTAAAATAAGTGTGATAAATAAAATTTAGTAAAATTTTGAAGCAAAATGGAGCAACTTCATCCTCTCTCTCTCTCTCTCTCTCTATATATATATATATATATATATATATATATATATAGTATATATATATAGCGAATAGTTCGGTAAAACAAATAGGTAAAGAAATATAAATAATTAAGGAAAATAGTAGACTAAAAATAAAAATGTTCCCTTAGTTTAAGAAAATGTAAGTCACGGTTTGGTCGTTTTAATTAAAAATTCAATAAATAATTTCTTTGTGTCACTGTATCATCGAACAAATAATCATTATTTAATTTACAAATAGTTCAAAACAACAAAATTCAACTTCAGCCATTACTTACCCGTCAAATAAACTTTCACATCTACTGCCAAAACCCATAATTTGGAATCGACAACCAACTGGCAAACTTTTCAAAAAAAAAAGTAACGATTGCTTTACGTGATCTATGTTAGAACCCTGCATACTGCCTGTAAAATGTAAAACAATAATTGACTCAAAACAATACCTTCTAAATTATCAAAATATAACCTGCATTCAAGTAACATCTTGGAAAAATAATGGTTTATTGGACAAAATTCTCGTTAAACACAACCACTCCGCTCCTTGAATATTAAAATAATTAATCCAACAGTTGTGAGTTTTAATAGAAAACAAAAAAACGTCCCTTATTAGCAAAATCGAACAGTAGTATTTATTCTTTACAAAAATATTCTTTACAAAAATATATAGTTAGTTAAATAATGTCAAAAATGCCTATCATTATCAACAGCAAATATTTAAATTGAGACAATTTTGATACTATATAACTAGGTGACAGACTGACGTGATAGTGCTAACGCTTATACAAATTAAGAGAAAATGTCAGACTGTTTTAAATATAAATTAACTATTATTTCTATTTAGCTTTTTAAAATATATATTGTAAATTAAAATAACTAAACCATATAAAGTATTCAATGTTTAATTATACATCTAGATATATATTTTTAAATGGTTTAAATCATGTAACAGTCATCTTTTAAAACCATTACCAATATTAACTGCAAATTACATCATTGTTACAAACATTAATTAATTCTTAATTTATGTGTTTCACTTAATTTTTCAAAATGATTGTTTAATAATTCCAAATTTTATATTTATTAAACACAACAATGATAAAAACCAACATTTAAAAAATCGAAATGTTTACAAAATAAAAACTTTAAAAAAATAAATACTACTGCGGTTTACAATATTGATCGCCAATCTGAATCTATGTTAAAAATGTAAAATCCTTTCATTCATTTTGTGCAATATCAAAAATAAAAAACTAGTTTATTCAAGTTGTAAAATATTACACAAATTTTAAATATTTACTAATACGGACCAGTATCAAAAATTATGTCAATGTGATTATTAAAAAATTACATATACTTTGTATTTTCTTTAATTATTGACGTTATATTTTATGTTAATGTGTTTACTTAATATTTTATTATGAGTTAATTTACAGCTCATCTACAAGTTCTTAATCGTTACCAGTATGTCTTATTCTTCTACCGCTTTTCCTTCCTTTATCGCTAAATATTAATAAAATCATAATTATATTTAACGCGTAATGTAAAATTAAAAACACACTTTTTAAATTTAGTAATTTCTAGAAGACTTTGAGTAACAAAACTACATTATTGCGATACTTTTATAACGGGTTGTGGAACAAGTGCATTAAACGTTAAATGTTTCATTCCCTTTATATCACTTGATTGTTTGACGAAAAACATCTTTGAGAAATTGGACAATTAGCGAAGTTAAACGAGGGTCATTATCAATAGACGGATAATCATTATATTTGATAAAGAAAACAGCGCCAATATTAATAATGTACACATTACATCTTAGACAAAACAAATACATGATAATATGCTAACCTGAACGATCGATTAAAAAAATGATTTCATTTCGATAATCTGAAAGTAGTTCATTTTGCAAAATATTTGGCATAAATTGAACCATCAAACAATGCATAGACAAAAGCCCCGAATCTTCGCTTCTACTCAATTCAATAGCTGACTGTGAGCTAAGCGGATCTTTTAATTCAATAATCATTTGAAAATCGTGATTTTGGACAAATTTAGACTCTAGTTGAACCTTTCCAATCAAACATAACAATTCATAATTGAAATATTATTTGTAGATAATAAGCAACTTAGAATATCAATAATAATATTTTAAAAGTATCAGTTATCTACTTAACAAACCAGTTGTGCACAGCAATTTCCAGATGCGTAAGTACTTAAACATCCAAATGGTAAACCATTTAGAAAAAACTTGGAACACAATTTAAAACATTTGTTTAGTTTAATACTTCCCATCACATTTAATAAATAGTTGATTACTAAGTAAAAATTTTCGAATCATCTATTTTCACTTAAAGCACTAATTCGTATTCTTTAAAAATGGTAAAAATTATTTAAACCTACACAACAAATCGTTGCCTATCTTTAAATTACATGCTTTTACAATTAAATTTCACCTAACCAGAAAATCTTTGTTTTAAACAAACTAAAAGGAATACAATCCCTACAGATTAGTAAAAATAACAATAAAAACAAATTTTCCTATCACTGCCAGTTTTAAAAAATATGCAGTTTGAATATAACACTATTAACCTTAAAAAACGTTTGCTCCTAGAACGAATAAAATATTCAACCAATATATATAATATTTATCAATTTCAATTTTTATGTCTATAATAATTTTACAGTTTATTTATCATAAAAAAATTAATAAAATTTTATTCAACTTTAAATATTCTTAAACTGTATATTTTCACATTTCACTTCAAATTTTTTAAAATTTCTGTTACACTTGAAATCAGTGTGTAAAACAAAAAATATATAAGTACATATTTCAATTAACTTACTGTAGCCAAACGTTTCAAATCATCTAAATAAGTCACTTTAAATTGGTCATGTTCAGAATGTACACCCAAAATTTCACAATCCATAAAAACGTTAGCTTTGAAGTTAACATTAGATGGAACTGCTTGCTTTTGATTAGGTGAATATGAAATATTATCTAATTATAGTATTCATAGAATAAATGTAATTAATTTACGTAAATAATAGCGATCATTCATTACCGCAGGTGCAGTAAAGATAAGTTTCGAATGACTAACATGTCCATCACTCCCTTCAACATTCAATGCTTCCATAAGCCCAACATATTTTAAAGTAATTTGCACTTTGACACCTACAGGGACATTTCCTATATTTACATTAAACCGATCTTCACAATGTTCGCTCATTTCAGTAATAAACGTTGTAAAACCTTCTTTTTTTGCCTGTTCAAAAATTTTCACAGCCTAAAATAAAACAAACAATATGTTGAACTACAATAAAATTATGACTTAACATGTATCCACTAATTAATTAATTTTTTAACGCTAAACATTAATTATATAAGGAAATAATATTTAACATTTTTAACACAATATTATAAAAAGATAATTATTTAAACTTCCTTGTCATCATAAAAATTTAATTTTAACAAAATCTGTATCATATTTAAAACATTCTTATTAAACACTGTTTAATCTTTCATTTCTAAGTTTGAAAAAGTGTTACATTATTTTCGTAGTATTAACTACTAAGTTCAATATAGTTTTCTATTTAAAAATAATAAACACATTTTAAATATAAATTTATATTCATTATCATATAACATTCTATTTTATTTTGTAGTAGTACAAATACTACTATTTTTTATAATTTGGTTATGTTATGTTATGTTATTTTTATATTTTTAATGATAGTAAATATGTATTTTTTACGCTGAATATATCACTAGTGACAAATTAAAGCTTAAAGTAATAATAATAATAATAATAATAATAATAATAATAATAATAATAATAATAATAATAAAAGATTATTGCAATCAAAACTAAATTGTGTTTTCCAAATTTAAAGTACAAAAAAACCTTTAACAAATAAAAAACGTATCCACTATTAAAAAAAGACATCCACATTTAAAATTACAAAATAAATTATATATATTTTTAAAAATTTTTTATGTAAAAAACAATTTAACTGTCTATTTGGTAGCAGAACCTATCAGTTAATTAATACAAAAATTACAATTATCAATTTCTCCTTTCAATAAAAATGCCATATTTTTGCAGTTTGTAAGTTTTGTTTCTCTGTTAATTCAGATACACTACACTCCATTTAAATAATTACGTTGAATGAATAATATTTTAACATAAACAAATAAACACTAATCCAAATTTGTTTGCTTTCAACTATTATAACCTGTGCAAGAAAATAACTAAACACTAAGTAAATGAAGTTCCAATTATCAGAACACCTACTATAAACAATTTAATTGTAACATTTCTCCACTTTCCGTTTGAAAACAATAAGGTAATCATTCCAAATAGTTATAGTCATCTTATTTCTCTAAACAATCATTACAATTTTCTAATTTGTAATTTATATTCACTTGTTGGTTCAAAAACGCAATTTTCTGTAATTATATTAAATTAATATTATTTCAAAGTTAATAAATAAACTTTAACTTTAGTTTGTTTTGTTTGTGTTATTACAATTTATATGGCAACTAACTAAAACTTAAATATGATTAATCAACAAATATTTGATTCAATCATCAAACAATGTGCACGTACTGGTTAAATATATATACCTAATATATATATATATATATATATATATATATATATATATATATATATAGTAAATCCGAATTGTAAAAATTATCTAACATCAACTTGACTGTATAAATATCATATTTTTGAAACAATTACATAATTAATCACTATAAATAAAATGTAATTAATTTTTATTTTAAATAAATAAATAAAAATAACATTTTTGTAATTTCTCAGTTGTGAACACGTGTTGGTTTAAACACTATGGTAATTATGAATACATTTAACCGATAACGTTTTAACGTATTTAAATAAACACTGATAATAGTTTGCCTGATTTGTGTTATTGCAATTTAAGTAGCTAAATTAGTAAGAACTAAATATCGCTATTTAACAAAAATTCAATTTGATCGTCATATAGAGTCAGCGCACATAATGAATATATATATATATATATATATATATATATATATATATATATATATTATTCAAATATTATTAAAAAATAAATTATATATATATATATATAGTATATTTCATTTAATATCAACATATAATCAACATATGCATTTAAATAGTTAAAAACGATAATCAGATTACCTCATTTTTGCGAGAACATTGAGCTAGTATTTTTCGATCTCCAATTAAAGCTTCACAATAATAGATTACAACACTTTGTAAAGGAAAAGTAAACGATGCACTAGTCTCTTTAATTATATCATTTCTATAGTCATAAACTAAAACGACATCTGTTAACAAATTGGTTATGTTTATGTTCCAGGTTAGCGCGTTTAGAGCAAATTGATGTCCACATTTACCGATAAGACTCATCTAATTTTCAGTTATAAATATACAAAACTTTTATTTAGAAAAATAAAAACTAAAAACATTTATTAAATAAAAAATTAAAAACTTAAATTTACTTAATTATATAAAAATAATTTAAAAAAACATACTTTTAAAATTTAATAGTTATCTTAACTATAAACTTTTTTTCAAGTTTGATCTTAAATAAATTATGAGTCAATTTAGCACATTAAAACATTAAAGCGTTGATTACTTAAATTTTTTAAATAAATTTAATTTTGTTATAATATTTAATATTTTTTATTACATTTTTAATTGCTTAATTAATTTTGTATTTAAATATCTAAATTATTAATATTTTAAAAGAATTTTTATATATACATTTATTTTTATACTTTTTCACATAATTTTTTTGTATTTTTATAAAATACATTTATTTTATTTTAAAATTTGTACACTATTTTATTATGGAAAAAATTTTTTACTTGTTTTTTAATAAAAAAATTATTAGTATTACTAATTTTTCTTTCAGTTACAATTTTTTATATTATTGTTAAACTAAACAATATAAACACTTTTAACTGTTTTATAGCGCATCTTATTTTGTATGTGAATGCACCACATGTTATACATTATTGTCGCGTCCTGCTTTTCCTGTTGGTAAATATTGTTGTAGTTTTCTATTTTTGTAATAATAAATTGCAGAACGATATATAAAGCTTTTTTAATTGTGAAATCTAACATATAAATTTGGAATAAGAAATAATACAAATTTTACTTTACACTTAAGCTGATGTAATATTAAAAAGTTGATACACTTAAACATATATGTTTTAAATATTTGAGTTTCACGGTTGGGAATAAAGGATTAATAAAAATAAAAGAAAAGAAAAAACCTCGCAATGTAGGGCGCGCGTCACGCTACAGGTCCATTGGAGTGTTATTCATCCTTTTCTCTTTTCTTCTTTTTTGATGATTATTGCAGTGTTTTTGCATTGTAATATGTAACTTGTTTTATTATTATTTTTGCATATTTATAATTTTTGCTCGTTTTCTATAATTGTTAACTTCCACTATCTACCTTGATTTTATCTTGATTTCAAATATTTTTTGTCACTAATCCCCCTTTACCTCACCATCCATTTCATTTTTCCCCCTGAAAATTTGAGACAATTTGAGAACCGAGTACTAAAAGGCGTTTTGGTCTACTCAACTCGTGAAAAATCCTGAATCTTGAATCCTGTGATTAATCCCCCTTTACCTCACCATCCAATTAATATTTCCCCCCGAATTTCAATGATAATATCGATAAATAGAACTGAGGATCAAAAGGAGTTTTACTCCTACTCAACTCGTGTATTAACCTGTAACTGTGAACTAACAGCTGTTGTTGTTGAAAAATAATAATTAAATGTATTATTAAATTTGATTTCAATTACCAATTTTTATATTATTGTACATTTAAACAATTTTGACTTTTGTTTGATCTTTGTTTTAAAGAGTTTTTTAATATTTAAATTTATCACGTTTGTTTTTGATGTGACTGCAGTTTTGTAAGTATTTTTACGAATTGTTTTCGCTGCTGATAAAGTGTATTGTATATAAATTTAAATTATTTTGTAATAATAATTTGCAGAAGGATATTTTAGATCACACAACTGCTGGGGTTATTGATAAATATCCGTATCAAGTTCAATAAAAGAAAATGAGGACTTAAATCTCAGTAAAATCTTACAACAGCATCTTAAGGAATTTGAGTGAAAGATTATATCGTATTCACTAAGTATAATATTTATATGTTTTTAATGCATAAAAGCGTCTGTAGATCACATTTTAAGGTTATCAGTATATAATATTTATTACTATTATTAAAAATATATATAAAACCTAAAATTAAATTTAAAAACAACGATTTCTACAAAATACTAATATCATTTATTTCAGAAATGGTAAAAAATATGAGAAAATATATTAAATACTTAAGACAATTAAAAAAAATTATTTAAAGTTTTGTTTTAAAAAAACCAAACTACTAAATTATTAAATAAGAAATGTTTAATAAGATATAAAAATTTAGACAAAATCTGCTTATGTTAAAAGAAATAGTTTTTACAATGCTTTTATAGTTTTAATTAAAAAGGAAGACAAAATAGTAAAATCTCATAACAAGAAAGCAAAAATTATAAATTATATTTGAAAACTAGTTTAGTATAGAAACAATGTAATACATACAAGAAACTTGTCGATATTATACTAAAAAACCCATGAACATTAAATAACATTTTGTCAATGCATTATGGAATATTTAAAGATCTTCAAATATAATCATTCAGATTCTAGAGTTACAAATTAAATAAATTATTACCTATTCTACAAAGAAATATAAATGACGAGGAGGAGGGTAGTGTAATGTATTTTTATTAATAATTTTGATAATTGTAAATCATTAAAAAATAAAATATTTTATTATTATTATTATTATTATTAATAATAATAATAATAATAATATTTTGTTACATTAAACGTTATTTATTAATTATTTTATATAAAAAAATATTTAAAGTATCGGATATTTTATAATTCCAAATTAGAATAGTTTTTTTGTTTTTAAAAAGATAGATTAATTGCTTATAAATGACATATAATTTCTGCAGAAAATTATTCATATTTTAAAAAATTAAATTTTACAGGATAATGTTACAAATAATGACAGTTGACGTAGGAAAATGGAAGCACTGTGATGCCTTGTAGCATTGTGCTCCAGTTACTTATCTTACACATATTTAAGTCTTACTAATACATATCTTATTGAATAACAGTGTTAACAAACATTTAAAATCCTGTATACAATTAGCATCAAGGATTAAAAGCAATAGCACTCACCAACTACATACAGCTCTAAACAAATCTAAAACTTCTGGATACATGGGGAGAACTTACTTGCACATAAAAGCCAAAACTAATCAATACAAAAACTTATGTTTGTTATACTTATTCAGAAAATGAACTAATCCAGAATTAAACAAAATTGAAGTTCCAACAAACCTATTGAAATAGGAATAATTTTATCCACGTATAGTAATTTTGAATTTTTTGAATCACATGTTTACTATATTGTCTATATTTATATTCATTATTTTTTTTAAAATTCTATTTCATTTTGTTCCCATTATTTGTACCACTACTGTTTTAAGTTTGTTGTTATTTATATATATTTTTAGAAATGTTATATTAGTATTTTCAGATTCACTTGAATAATAAAACCCCATTGTTAAATTTATATATTTTTTTATTGATGATGAAAATCTATTCTACGCTGAATGTATTTCTAGCGGGATTTTAAAGCTTAATGTAATAATAATAATAATAATAATAATAATAATAATAATAATAATAATAATAATAATAATGACAATAATAATATTTTAGTAATACAGATCAAGTAACGTTATTTGTAAAAATAATTTTTAATTATAATATACAACAGCATCCATTGGTGTAATAAAGCTTAATACTATTATTTATTAAACCATAAATCAAGAACCCATAATTTGTTAAAAAATTAATTTTATTGACTAAAATTGTTATTATTATTATTATTATTATTATCATTATTACATTAAGCTTTAATATCTCAATTTTATTTCAATATTTTAAACTTGAACCTCGTTTTCTTACTATTTCTTGTAACCTTTTTGGATTCGAGTCGACTAGGATATTAACGTAATCTTTTGTGATACGATTGTGCATAACAAAATTATTTTTTTCTAAATGTTGTCAACTTATTTCCTTTAAATTTATTGTAATATGTCTTTTCAGTTAAGTGATAATAAAATGTGTTGATGCTTTGTTTCCACTTGTATGCGTTTTGGGACCAGTTTTATTGTTTATCACTCCGTAGACAGTATTCCATATGTTCTGGCAATTACTTTAGATTTTGAGTTTTTTTGCAGTGATCACCTCTTAAAAATGAACTTTGACCTGTTTTAGGCTTTTTAAAACTGGGTGACAATTGACTTAACGGCATGAAATTTTGAAAAGAACGCCGGACGTCAAACTATTAACTTTGTACGTATAATTATACATATTATTAAAAAATGATTATGCGGAAAATAATTTGTTTTAAAATTATTTATACTAAATTGTTAATAAAAAGGAGTAATAATTGACCAATCAAATATTTGGTGAAAATTTCTTTTCTTTACATGTAGGTACGTATTTTTAAAATATTTTTTTAAAAGAATTATATTTTATTAATTAATAATATAAATTTATTAAAAATTAAAACAATTTAAAAATTTTGCAATTTAAGTTTGAATATTGCAGCAGTCATTGATTTTATCATATTTTTTTTAAAACATTTTTTTTTTGACAGAACAACTTTTATTGAATGTAAAATTGTTTTATTTAAAAAAATGCTAAATAGTGTATTTTAAAGATAAAATGAAAGATTTTAAAATAATTACTGAAATGTTAAGGTTACCTATTGTAATACGTTGACATCTTGAAGAATTTAAATAAATATTTTAAAACCTCGGACATAAGTTAAATTGTTAAATTTCTATTGTTTGATCTTTTATTTTATACACTGCAACATTTTTCTCAAGGTAATTTTTTTAGTAATGCTATTTGTAAACAGGAACTATTTTTAGTGTTTTGAATATTGGTATTGCTAATGTGATGTTTAATGTTTATTTTAGTACAATGTTGATGTGCCTAATATGCTTAAGTGATGTAAGGAAAGTCAATCTATTTTAATGTGTTAATTTTGACGGGTCCCATTTTAGCCCCTGTAGGACATCAACATAATAATAATAATAATAATAATAATAATAATAATAATAATAATAATAATAATAATAATAATAATAGTAATAACAACAATTATTATTATTATTATTATCATTATTATTATAAACTTAAATAAAAATAAAAGTATGTCTTTGAAATAGAACAACAAAAAATAGTGGTAAAGCCATATCTTCATTAATTCAAAATTTGCGTAGCATCTCGAATATTTCCTTTCCATTGTTTACGGTTTTTGGAGGCATGTAAAATAATTAACAACAAATACAAACAAGTGATGCAACTCTTACCATATGTTGTAATATGTCAACTGAAGTACCTACACTATTTATGCCTAGTGGATTTCGTATATCCATATTTCATCATTCCACATCCCGATGCTAGAGCCTCCAAAACGTTTATTGGTGATCGTTACATTTGGTCTAAAATGAAATTGGATATTATCAAATGGACACAAAATTAGTCTTCACGTAATTCTGCGTCTCAGTTACGGACATATGTTCAATTTTACCCTATAGGTCTTCCTCCTCTGCAGTTATTAATCGCCGGTTTATTGCAGACATGGAAGCCAATTCTTCAGACCGATCATGGTCATGTTTCCAAACGGCCTTGCATACATGGTATTTGCCGTTTTCTAATTCCACTGGTAAACGTGCCTCACAATCAGTATGTTGTGTCCAAAAAAATAAATAATAAATAATTTACTTGCTAACACATTGACCGGTACTTTGTGATTTCCGACGTTGACGTTTGTTACAATGAAATTCTACTAATGAATATCGATAACGCTGATTGATTTTCTCGTCATATATTTTTTTCGACCTGGCGTGAGAAAATTCAGCGTGTGTTAGTTTATCAAATGCCTTGATAGCATTTTCCATATCATTCCGCGTGGTCGCTTGTCGAGTATCATCAGCCATAGTAAAATGACGTGAAATGATGTAGAATGACGCAAAAACGAAATTTTTGCCATTATATATATTTTCAACGATTTCATAAATCAATCAAAACAAACAGTCAATCAAGTGTGACCTTCAACATTCTATGCCCACTTGATGTGCCATTGGATACTTCTATAATAAACCATTGATAACCGGCATTACATACCTCAATGTGGACAATGTCAAAAATGTCAAGCATCTTCATATGCAAAAGCTCCAGGTGGGCATTTTTCGAAACCAGATGCACGATTTGCACAGTGCATATATGGGATTGTTACCCATTTCCGAAAATCAACGATACATTTTTACGTGCGTGGACCGATTTACGGGGTAACCCGTTGTTTGTCAAATACCCGTTCAATCAATTACCAAAACGTTTGTTATTACATAGATAAGCAATTTTTGAGTATCAACTATTGTAATACCAATTTGAATCTTTTCTTTTTACAGAATTTATTAAACATTTTGGCATTAATCGTATTCGCACTACAGTATATTACTTACAAGCCAATGGTGTAGTCGAAAGACTTCACAAACAACTAAAAGCAGCGTTAATTATATAAGGCGTTTCCCAATGTTGATGTGAGGCCTTACCAATGGTTTTATTAATTGTTCCTTTGGTCGTAAAGAAAAATATTGATTTTTGTTTTGTCGAATCCTTTCACAATGCTCCGTTTTGGTAAACACGACAATGTCGATCGAGTAAAACTGGCCTTTTGGACGATGACCCTTTACCTTGACCATTGTATGCGATTTTCAATATTCAAGTTTTCCCTGACAGCAACAATGAATCAAATAATCAAAACAACCTACAGCTCAGTTCAATCCCTCGATCAAAATATGCTGATATGTTCAAACGGACAACCCGCAGTGGTAAACGAGCACATTGGCCATTGCACTTCGCAGAATGTTTCTCCAAATAATTCAAATAACACAATAATAATAATAATAATAATAATAATAATAATAATAATAATAATAATAATAATAATAATAATAATAATAATAATAATAATAACTCCTAGTTTGGATCAGAAATGATTCAATCTAGTCAGTCCCAAGCCTGGATAAAAAAGGAGAGTTCGAGCGCAAGGTTAGTAACCTGGCCTCTGTAAAAAATTTATATTGCTACGGAAACAATAAGAGGACGCCATTCCCGCAAACAGCGGCAAAGAAATGATCGCACGTATCTAGATGACAGAGTTACACAAATGACAGGGTTGAGTGAAACTAGAAAGGAAGCTTAATCTTCGATTTGCAGAAAGTTCAATGCCAAAACCTTAACCAGTGTTGGGACATGGAATGTGCGCACACTTTTTCGTACTGGACAGTTAGAACAAGTCCTTCGAGAAATGAAAAAGTACAACTAAGATATTTTGGGTATTTGCAAAATGCGATGGAAAGGCCAAGGTCATTTCAAGAGTGAAGATACATCAATTTTATATTCTGGACATGAAGAATATCATATTAATGGAGTTGGTATTATGTTGAGTAAAAATGCTGCTAAAGCTATAATTGGATGGAAACCTGTGAGCGACCGTATCATTTCCATTAGATTCAACACCAGATTGGCAAAAGTAACAATTGTGCAAATCTATGCCCATACTGAGGAGAACCAAAAAGATATTTTTTATGATCAATTACAAAGTTTGTTGGATGATGTGCCAAGAAGAGACATGAAAATATTGATCGGTGATTTCAATGTGAAATTGAACAAAGATAGATCTGGGTACTTTTCAAATGTTGGACCACATGGCTATGCTGATAGTATAAATGATAATGGTTATAGGTTGTTGACGCTAAACAGTCATTGTGGAATGAGTGTTGCAAAACGTTTTTCGCTCGCAAAAATATACACAAGACAACGTAGGTTTCTCCAGATGGAAAAACAACAAACGACATTGACTACATTTGTATTAGCACAAAATGGCGATCTTCATTGCAAGATGTATTTGCATATCGCGGTGCAGATGTTGGTGCTGATCACAATCTTGTTGTTGGAAAATTTTGTTTAAAATTAAAGACAATGGAACCCACAAAAAAATTACATCCATTTTCGTGTGAGAAACTTAAACAGTCAAATAGCTCAAATCAATTTTACAATTCCTTAGAAAATACATTTCAAAATCTGAAAAAGGTGGAAAAGTCTGATGATCAATGGAAATAGTTTTATAAAAAAATTACAGACTGTGCAGCAAATGTACTGGGTAGAAGATGTCGCTCTACAAAGAAACAATGGATTTCATCAATCTCCTGGAATTTAATTGATCTCAGAAAGAAAACAAAATTAGAGAGAGATCAATCTAACAATCCTGTTATTTGGAAAATATTTGATGATAAATATAGAACTTTTAGATAAACAGGTTAAAAAATCTGCCGCAAAGATAAGAATGATTGGTTAGAAAGCAGGTGCAGAGAAGCAGATAAGGCAGCAGCAAAAAATGATTCCAAGACTCTGTATAAAATTGTTACTCTTCCTAAAAAAGGAAGTCTGAATGATTGCAATAATTGGCGCGGAATAACCTTATTGTCTGTTATGCAAAGTAATTTTAAATCGTTTAAATAATGCGGTAGATAAACACCTTCGAAAACAATAAGCGGGTTTTCGGAAAGGAAAAGAAGCTGTATTGAACAAATACTAACCCTTTATAACATTATTGAGCAAAGTCAAGAATTTCCAGCAATCACTTACACTCAATTTTATCGATTTTATGAAAGCTTTTGACAGTGTTTATCGAGAATCTTTGTGGAAAATCGCTAAGTTTTACGGAATACCGTTAAAATATTATTATTATTATTATTATTATTATTATTATTATTATTATTATTATTATTATTATTATTATTATTATTATTATTATTATTATTATTATTAAGCTTTAATATTTTTCACTAAAGATACATTCAGCGTAAAATACATTTTTACCATCAATATAAAAAGTAGTAGTACAAATAATGGGATCAAAACGAAATAGAATGTCATATGTGAATATATGTGAATATTATGCGTTCGCTATACCAAAATTCAAGTTGTTGTGTTCGAACGAAAAGTGGTCATAATGCTATGTTCGAAATTGTCACGGGAGTACGTCAAGAATGTATTTTGTCACCGTTTTTGTTTCTTCTGGTAATTGATTTTATTATGACTTAATCCATGAATAATTTATCTTATGGTATCAAACCAAGGCAGATTAACAAGAATTGGATTTTGCAGATGATATTGGTCTACTTAGTGAAACTCCAGAAATGATGCAAAATATGAAACACGACTCAGTGATATCAGTTCTCGTATTGGCTTACAGATTAATTGTTCAAAGACAAAAGTGTTGTGCATCAAGTCAAACAATGATTTGCACATCAAAATTAGTGGACAAAATATTGATACTGTTGATTCCTTTACATATCTGAGCAGCATCATTGGTAAAGACGGAATAACCGAAATTGATGTTAAAGTCAGACATGGAAAGGCAATGTCTGTCTTCAATAGACTCAAATCAATATGGTCATGTTCTTTTATTTGCCTAAAGACAAATCTTCGTTTGTACGCATCAATAATCATTTCTACGGCAATATATGGGAGTAAAACGTAGAAACGTACGGACAAGATTGATAAGATGGTGGATGTTTTTTATGGCCGGTGTTTTAAAAGTATTTTAAGGATTACCTGGCGCGATTACATTTCAAATGATGAGATTATGAGAAGAACTGACTCTCGTTCACTACATGACATCAGTACAATTAGACGGAGAAAATTACTTGGTCAAATTCTACGTTTACCGCCCGAAAGACCAGCAAAAACGGTTTTGGGATGGATAATTGTAAATGGTAAAAGAAAGGTTGGCAGACCAAAGAAAACTTGGCTAAGAACTATTCGTGAAGATCTAATTGAAATGAATGTTTCATGGGATCAAGCAAAACGTTTGGCAGAATGTTCAAATAGATGGAAACATTTTGTTGTCTCATGTTCTCTTTGAATTACGAGACTTTGATGTTAATTCTTGCTGTAATTGTTATCTTATTGCCTCATGCTTATTTTTTTAAAGCAAAAAGGTTTTGTAGTAATAATAATAATAACTGGCTTAAAACTTAAGGCAAGATCTATAGATATAAACGTTTTAGGTAAAAAATAAACTATTAAGCTTTTAAGCTTTTTAAAGTATTTATGTATTCTGATTATTTACATTATTTAACCCTTAAAATATTATTTTATGTAAAACAACATTTTGGTTATATATATATATATATATATATATATATATATATATATATATATATATATATATATATATATATATATATATATATATATATATATATATATGTATATTGATTTTTTACGTTCAAATTCTGTTTGTTAACTACTTATTGTATTTAATTTTATGTAACACTTAAAAGTAGTTACTAATGTTTAAATTAAACTATTTATTTGTTTTTGAATGACAAAAATGAATTTGGAGGTTGAAGAATTAAATTTATTAAGTGAAATTATAAATTTACGCTCAAATTTGCAAAATGCACAAAATAAAAGTCATGAATTTAATTTTCTGAGATATTCTACCGAATTTAGACTACCCAAACCAGATGACGGAAAACTACCTACATTATACGAAATTTATAAATTACGTGCTCATCTTTCAAGAATACATGATGTAATTTGGTCGCCTACTGATAAGAACATTCTTACGATTGGTTCTGAAGGTTTTATAATTTTATGGAATATTCAAACTGGACTTATACATAATGTACTTGATGCAACTTCTGTTCAACCGCTTAGTGCTGCATTTTTTAACAATTGTGAACATATTATTTGTGGCGGTCTTTGCGCTAATGTAGTTATTTACCAACATAAACATCGATTACCAGAAGATGGTTATTCAGTTTACGAAACAACCAAAGTTTTTGAACATTCTGGTCAAATAAATCACATTTTAAATATAAACGAAACCAAAATGTTAACAAATTCAACTCCTGATGGTATTAAATTGTGGGACATTGAAACTTCTAAAGTTCTCAATCAATTTCCTGGTTTAAGGACGGATGTACTTAGTTTGTGTCGTATAGGAAATGACGAGTCTACATTTCTATTTGGTGATAAAGAAGGGATTATTTTTCAGTGGGACACAAGGCAAAGTGGGTCATCATTATTTGGAAATGGTTTAACATCTATTTATGAGCCTCATTTATCTTATGTAAACTGCATGCAAATGTTACCAAATAATTACAATTTTGTTACCGGTTCTGAAGACGAATATATACATTTATATGATATACGTACAGATGTAACATTGGCCAAATTTAATGACGTAAACACAAAATCAAAAACGTTAGGTGTTAATGACCAATCGGATAGACGTGATTCGGAACATTTTTCTTATGAACTATTAAATGCCAGTGTTTGCGATTTAGCAGTTTCATCATCGGGGCGTTTGGTTATAAGCGGTTGCCGAAATTCTATGATGTATTATTGGGACTTAACCGAAGCCGTTGATACATGTTTAAAATGCCATTTAGAAGATGGTCCAGTTATTAAAGTTGCAATGTCTCATGATAAAACAGCATTGATTTTAGCTACTTGGGATAGTAAAAATCAAGTTCGAATGCTGAGACCCAAAAAACTGTAAAATTGATTGGGTGTTTCTTAAATTAATTAACAAACCAATTTAAAGTAAACTTTTATCCATTATTGTAAAAAATATTTTGCTATTTTTATTTGTTAAATTATTTTCATTCTTGTGTATATAGTGTTTTGAAATAAATAAATTTTTGTTTATTTACTATTAGATTATTAAATTTAATCATGTTTTACTTGTTATGGTCGACTGATTGTTTTATGTAACATGTGTGTTAATAAATATTATTATTTTCAACTGTATAATACTTCTTTAAATATCTGTCTGGCGTTCTATTACATTAAATATTAAAATAAATGAAAATGTACTATTAGAAAATATACAAATATTAATCAAACATTGCGTTTTTTATCTTATTGTATTTGAATATTTATAGTAAAAATAAGTTGAGTAAACTTTTTTGGCCAATAACACTTATTAAATAAACATTCATGCAAAAAGCATTACACTTTTTTATTGAATAAGTAAGTCGTTTAACATTCAATACATTATTTTTAAACAATATATCATTATTATTATTCAAAAATTATATAAAATGCAGTCGCAATTCTGTTTTATAATATTTTACAAACCGTTATTGAAAATATAATACAATGCAACTTTGAACCTGTTAAAAGGACATATCCTTCTTATTGTGAGCGAAACAATTTTTAACAGTATTGAGTAAATAAATAAATAGATTATATTTAATAAAATAAAATTGTGATTTCCATAATAATAAATAATATTCATAATTAATTAAATAAGTATGTAATTTAAGTATTGGGAAATTAAGAACATTTACACAACTGAAAGCGATTTCAGGGAGTGTCACACTAACAAAAATTCACTTTGTATTTTGAATTTAGGCTTTTTAGTCATAGGTTTTAGTAAATAATTGTTATCCTTCTTTCATTTTAGGTTAGGCAACGTGGTAGTATTGTACTCACATTAACATAAACATATAGAAAAGTTATATTTCTTTATATTTTAAATTCCAATATCTTAAACTTCTTTACTTGATTGATTCACTTAATTAGTTTATTTAAACAACAAATTTGGAAGCTAAAGTCACTTCTTTATCAGTTCCAAGTTTTTAATATATCCCGTATAATCCCCTCCCACTGTTAACGGTTTTCGGAGTTTTGTAGAGATATTTCAGTCCGATGACTTTGCCACTCTTTCCATAATAAAGTTCCGACCAAAATAGTGTGAAAATCATTCCAAACAGCATCCATTCAAGTACGTTTCGGATCATCTTTTCTTTTCTTCCAGTCGGTAGTTAAACAACCCAAAGTTAGGATACGTCAAATTGTATCAGGATTTCTGCAAAGAACGCGACCAAACGGTAACGCTTGGACGTCATATAAATTTAATTGGTCAAAATTTGAGTAAATTTTATTGGATGTGGGTTTTGCTCTCTGATTGGTTTATTTTAAAATTGAGCTGTAATCGGATGTTTTGGCACTATTTAGTGTACATTTTTTTGCTCTCGCCTCATTTTGTAATGGCGTTTGTTTGTGCACCGAACTGGACTCTATGGACTTATTCTAATTGGAAGGAAGTAGAAAATGCTATTCACACTTTTAAAATGGATACCAACAGTGAGTTTTATCACTGTGTATCTAGACAAAACCGTGGAGGAGGTGCAATATTTCCATACATCAAGGTTTTTTACAAATGTACTTTTTATCAAAAGCAAAAATTAGAAAACATAAGACTTTGTAAGACCAAGTAACTTCATTTTTATGTAATTTTTTGTAGAACCAGCGCGACCTTCGTTGTCGCGATACCAATAAAGAAAGATTGTGAAATTGAAGGTCATCTCGAATTTGGCAATTGCTGATTTTTTTCGTCGAATCCATTAATACGGAGGATGCAAAATGGGTGTTGTGCTAAATGTACCTGAGACATATTAATTCAATTTTGTCAAGCTTCATGATCTCTGACCCTGTAAGAATCTAGGTTTCAGCTACATACAGTAGCACTGTGCAAACCAATGAAGAGAAAATGTTTATCTTTGTGTTTGGATTGATGGTTTTTTGTTTTCAAAGTGCATTAGCAAGTTTTCCAAACACAAGAACAGGTAAACAAATTCGACAGTTTACTTTATTAGATAAACCACCTCTAAAGTAATTGAAGAGCTCAGATATAAAAATTGGTTTATATTGGGGAACACAACATTATTAAATACAATCCTTGCATCAGGAGCGTCAGACGACATGATGACTGATTTTTTGGACTGATTTTTAGACCATATTCATCGAAAACCAGGTTGGTTAGGACGCGTGATCTCTTTTACCGGACGAATCTATTCAATTATAACGAGAGTAGCAATTTTGGCAGCTCTGCGAAGTAAACTGAAGTATTTGTAGTGTGCAGATATTGGTCAATCCCCTTTCTTGTGAACAAGAACAATAGTAGCACGGTGCCAGTCATCAGGTCACTGCTCAGATTTTCAGAAATCTGTTATGATGCTACAGATGTCATCAATATGTAGCGAAAGACCGTATTTAAAAACATATGGAGCAAAACCGTTGAGACATGGAATGTGCACACACCTTTTTCGTACTAGACAGTTAGAACAAATCCTTCGAGAAATGAAAAAGTACAACTAAGATATTTTGGGTATTCGCAAAATGCGATGGAAAGGCCAAGGTCATTTCAAGAGTAAATATACATCAATTTTATGTTCTGGACATGAAGAACATCATATCTATGGAGTTGGTATTATGTTGAGTAAAAGTGCTGCTAAAGCTATGATTGAATGGAAACCCGTGAGCGACTGTGTTATTTCAGCCAGATTTAACACCAGATTTGCAAAAGTAACAATTGTGCAAGCCTATGCCCTACTGAGGTTAGTGAGGAGAACCAAAAAGATATATTCTATGATCAGTTACAGAGATTGTTGGATGATGTGGCGAGAAGAGACATGAAAATATTGATTGGTGATTTTAATGCGAAATTGAACAAAGACAGATCTGGGTATTTCTCAAATGTAGGACCACATGGCTAAACTGATAGCATAGATGAAAATGGTTATAGGTTGTTGACACCAAACAGTCTTGGTGGAATGATTGTTAGCAACACCTTTCTTGCTCACAAAAACATACACAAAACAACATGGATTTCTCTCGACAGAAAAACAACAAACGAGATTGACTACATTTGTATTAGCACAAAATGGCGATCTTCTTTGCAACATGTACGTGCATATCTCGGGGCAGATGTTGTTTATGATGACAGTCTTGTTGTTGAAAAATTTCGTTTATAATTAAAGCCAATAGAAATCACAAAAAACTTAAGCAGCCAAATATATAAGTATAGAAGTTTAGATAAAAAGGTTAAAAAAGCTGTTTCGAATATAAGAATGATTGGTTATAAGACAGATGCAAAAAAGCAGATAAGACACCAGCAAAACATGATTCCAAGACTTTATATACAATTGTGAAACAACTGTCATCAGTTAGAAAGAGCACCGATATGCCAATCAAAGAAAAAAATTATCGTTTACTTTTGACAGATAATGAGCAATCATCTAGATGGTTAGACCATTTTGGAGAAGTACGTAATCAGCCTATTCCAAATAGCCTTATAAATTTTGGTAATTATTAGGGTATGAATGTGATTGAAAACCCGGAAATATGTACTAATGACATTTCTGTGACTGGAGTGATCCATGCAATTTAGAGGTTAAAAAACAATAACGCAGGGGGATTTGACGAGATAACTGCAGAGATGAAGGTGACGTAATATGCGAGCTTGTTCATTTGTTTAATACTATGTGGCATAATGAACAAGTTCCAAATAATTGGGGGCAAGGAGTAATTGTTACTCCTGCCAAAAAAGTAAGTCTGAACGATTGAAATAATTGGTGAGGAATAGCCTTATTGTCTCTTCCTGGTAAGATGTTGTGCAAAGTAAGTTTAAACCGTTTAAGTAATGCGGTAGATAAACATTTTCGATAACAACAAGCAGGTTTTCGGAAAGGAAGAAGTTGCATTGAACAAATACTCACCTTGCGTTATTGAACATTATTGAACATAGTCAAAAATATCAGCAATCACTTACTATGAATTTTATTAATTTTATAAAATCTTTTGATAATGTTTATCAAGAATCTTTTCAAAAAGTCGTTTAGTTTTACTAAATACCGTTAAAATATGTGCATATTATGCGTTCGCTATACCAAAATTCAACTTTGAACAAAAAGTGGTTACACTGATATGTTCGAAATTGTACGTCAAGTATATATTTCGTCACCGTTTCTTGTTTCTTCTGGCAATTGATTTCATTATGACACGGTTCATAAGTATAATGTCTTATGGTATTAAATGAAACCATGGGAAATTAATAGATTTAGATTTTACGAATGATATTGGTCTACTCAGTGAAACTCCAGAAATGATGCAAAATATGACAACACGTCTCGTATTGGCTTACGGATTAATTGTTCAAAGACAAAAGTGTTTTTTACTAAGTCAAACAATTAGTGGACCAAATATTGATACTGTTGATTCCTTTACATATCTGGAAGCATCAGTGGTAAAGACGAAAAAACCGAAGTTGATGTTAAAGTCAGACTCGGAAAACTAATGTCAGTCTACCGTAGACACAAATCAATATGGTCACGTTCATTTATTCGCCCAAAACCAAAACTTTGTTTGTACGATTTAATAATCATTCCTACAGCAATATATGGGAGTGAAACGTGGAAACGGACAGACAAGATTAATGAAATGGTGGATATTTTTCAACGCCGGTGTCTTAGAAGTATTTTAGAAATTACCTGGTGCGATCACATTTCAAATGATGAGATTATGAGAAGAACTGACTCCCGTTCACTGCATGACATCGTTACAATTAGCAGAAGAAAATTTCTTGGTTAAATTTCACCTTTACCGCCCGAAAGACTAGCAAGAACGGTTTTGCAATGGATAATTGTAAATGGTAAAAGAAAGGTTGGTAAACCTCAGAAATCTTGGCTGAGGACTATTCGAGAAGATCTAATTGAAATGAATGTTTCATGGGATCAATCAAAACGTTTAGCAGAATGTTCAAATTCATGGAAACATTTTGTTGTTTCATGTTCTTTTTGAATTACGAGACTTTGTTGTTTTCTTTAACTGTTATTGTTATCTTATTACCCCATGCTTATTCTTAAAGCAAAAGGGTTTTGTAATAATAATGATAATAATAATAATAATAATAATAATAATAATGATAATAAAAATAATAATAAGTACTATTTATATGATTATCAAAATGTTAAGTAGTCTATGCTGTAATTAGATACAGTTTACCCGTATATACTAGCATGTTTATTATTATTATTATTAAAAAAATGTTTAAGAATAAAGTTTTTAATTTGAGTAAAACATAAATCACATATTCTTTTTATTTTTATATTATAAACGTTTGTTTATTTATTACTTACTTTTGTTGTGTCATTTAAAATTTATTTATATTAAATAATGATAAACGTTCGCTTTTGTTTTCTTATTGATATTTAACAAATTAACATTATTATTTTAAGGACAATTTATAATAAACTAAATCATTCATAAAAGTTGAATATATGAGTAATATTATTAATAGTTGACTGCATAACATCTATGCTCTAAAAACTCATCAATTTTAAAAACTGTAAGTTTCAGAAACTATATTTATAATTCTAAACAACATTTAACATATAAAGTTTATCATTTTAGCAAAGCTTTTTGTAGTTAAACGTGTTTGTCTTACTATCCGTGAGTCTCTGTTTTTTCCAAAATACTAACTATTGATTGGTTTGATAAATAAATTATCTACCTATCTACCTACCTTTTCGTTAATGTCATCCAACTACGAGCCAATCAAAATCGAGCTACTCAAGATCAAATTAAAAATAATTTAAAACCAATTGGATTGATTGAACATTGAAAATTACTTAGTTTAAACATCTTTAAATGTTCGCGTAACATTTGATTTAAATATTACATAACATTCGTATAATATATCCGTCCAAATGGAACAGGTTTAATATAAATTTGTAAAACAAATGTTTTTGAATTGAATATGGCTTCAGCAATGCTCAATGTATCGTCAGTTATAATGAAACGTGAATACATGGGATCAAATTCAGGCAAAACTTATAATGCACGTTCCAATTACAACGTAGTCACACGTTTCAAACATCGCGTTTGTTCCAATTCGTGTTTGAAATTTGTTTACTTGTCTTGTGCTACACTAATTTCGGCTAGTTTTATTATCGAATGCATCTTGTTGCACCTGATTATTGTGCCCTACAAATCTGAATCGGTATTCGAAGAAGGCATGTGCAAATTTAGCGATTCACGACGTGAAGAATTAAATAAACGATGCGAAAACAAGTGTTCGAAAGAACGATCTACATTTCCTTGTTTGCAGCTGCTGGTTTTGTTTACGCCACTCCACACAATTCGCAAAAAAATGCCAATAGACGACACCAAGATGAATATACCCAATGATACTCATTCCATGTTTAGTTTTGCATCTCCCGAATCTCGTATTGTTTATTTGTATGACTATTTTAGCACATTTATATCGCACAAAGCAAGTCGAGTAAGTATATATTTTTAAATATATCGTATTTGTACATGTGCGTGTGTGTTTTACACAAATCATAGTGACTAATCCTTAACAAAAAGTACTTTTGTTAATAATTGTTACATAAAAAAAACAGATTATTGTAAACTATATTTCAAATAAATGGTTGTGGATAATATTGCTATTTTAAAAAAAGTAAGATTTGACATAAATTCGGACAAAAAATCTTTTCTAATTTTACCGATTTGAATATCAAATAAGTTAAATTAGGAATAGATATTCTAAAGCGCATCCGTTTGTGCATGTTGGTTTTTAATCGGATTAAATTATTTCATTCTAAACAGCACTTTTTGCAATAAGCATACGTTTTTAATTTCCTATAATAATAATTATTATTATTATTTTGGTGTTTCTTTTTATACATAAATGCACATTCGTAAATTCGTTTCATTTAGATTTTTTAGTAATAATAGTTTGTTTTACAAAACTCTGCTTTGAGAAGATTAATAAATAAACCAATCTAGCCAATCCTAAGGCTCGATAAAGTAGGAGGATTTGTGGCAGGAAAAGCACTAGAAAGTAAAATACTCACGTCAATGCAATTTAATAGTAACAATGTAACAATGTAACAATGCTTCAAATCGGTTTAATAGAAAACCAAATGGAGAAAATTGACCAGAAACAATAACACATTACAAAATAGGAAAAAACTGTAAAAGAAGAAGTAGGGTTTTGTTTTGCAAAAGTGAAGTTCCTAGCCTGTAAAAGAAGAAGTAGGGTTTTGTTTTGCAAAAGTGAAGTTCCTAGCCTTAAAGTTTAACCCTCCTACTTTATAATACGGGCATAAAACCAACTATATAAAAGTTTATAACATTAATAGCTTATAATGGCATAAAAATCATTTTTAGAAAACTTTAAAATTTTATTTTAATCTGAATAATTTTTTACCAATTAGTTATTAATAAAAATTATTCAAATGCTCAAAAACTTAATTACTGTAATTTCATGGTTTTATATAATATATAAATAATTGTAACAGTTAGGAGTTGAAATTGTTATCAATTTATAAAGTATGAGTTTGATCATTTTTGATTTATTAAAGATCAAAACAAGTTTTACTAAATAAACAAAAACCGAAAATATTAACAAATATTTCCTGAATTCAAAATAAAAAACATCCTATTATTTACATAAAAGTATTATTCTTTAGCTAGATCTATTGATTTGTTAGCAACTATTATTAAGATTTTTTGCAAACACTAATTGAATTTTTATCTGTAGTTAAAATGTTTATTTAAGTTCATTTAATGCCAGTTCACTAATAAATTATTATAAAGTTAATAGGTTAATTATTTTGATAAAAATTAAATTAATATGTTATTTGTTAATCAATGTATAAAAAATAATTTCTATTGGTATTTCATAGTGTAAAGTATTATTCTCTATTTCTTGGTAAATTTTTAACATAAACATTCCAAGGTCATTTTTATACATTTTAAATTTAATTCTAATTATTATGCTTATACAAATCAAATTTTTATTTATTTGTTTATTTGTTTACAAAAATATATATACAAAATAATTAATATTATATAATAATAATAATAATAATAAATATTAATATTATTATTATCAGTAGTAATAGTAGTATAGTCAGATGCTTGTATATTTTATTATTTTATTATTTGTTTTATGTTATTATTTTATTTAATATTTAATTATTTTGATTAGTTTAAAAAAAATTAGTTTAAATTCTTTTGTTCTTGAGAACATGCATCCCTAAGATTGTTCCATATAAATGTGCGGTTTATCAACGTGCCTATTTCATCTCAAGTTACATTCTGATTTCTTTGTTTAAATATAATTATTTAAATTAAAAAACATAAAAGTAGCATAATTCCTTTAATCCAGATTATTTTTATTAAAATTTTTAATAGTTTATATTACGCAACTTGGAAGTACTTTATTTCAAAGTTTTCAGTATAATTTAGTAAATAATACGTTAAATTGCATTCTATTTATTTTGCTTTCAAAACGGGTACTACAATATATTTCTAATTTTTATTGCAAATTGTTTTACATATTTAAAAAATGTTTAAATAGATTCTTTTTTTATTGTAAATTTAATTATATTAAAGTGGTATTATTTATTTTTTATTACATCACTCAAGTTTAAATTTTGCATATTTAATAAACAGTAATGTAACTTCGTACAATATTTAAAAAGTGGTGTATGCTATAATTTAAATAGTTATAAATACAATGTTAATAATTATATAAAAAAGGGATTAGAATAATCAATATAGATTTTGACAAGTAATTGGTTATTAATTTTTTTAACATTTATGGTAATTTAGTTTTCATCATACAAACATATAGACTGAGATGAAGTAAAATTTACATAAATATTTCAATTACTGAATTAAAATAAAGTAATATTACTTTATATATATACATATATATATATATATATATATATATATATATATATATATATATATATATATATATATATATATATATATATATAACTCCATAAGTTAATGCGATAATCTAAAAAATATTTTTGTATGTTTAGGATTGTGAAACATTTTAACGACTTATAGCATAAACAATTACAATTGTATACAATATTCACAGAACTACATATTTTATAGTTATTTTATCGATCCACTTATTTATTTATAATTATAATCAATAAAATGTGTTAAACATTTTTTTAACTAATTTAGATTATTACAAAATGAACTAAGCGCTAATTATTATCAATATTTTATGCTTTTAATTCAAATCATGAAAATTTATTTGTTTGATTTTTTTGTAAATAATATGTTTAAATGTTATTATAAGTTAACATTTACGCTACGCACATCTTGTTGTTGTCAAATGTTTTTCAAATAATTCTAACTTAAACTTAAATTTTACTATTTGATTTGTTGCACAAATAAAGGATAACATTTGTACACGTTAATATATTTAATCAGGTGTAATAATCATATCAAGGGTTACTTAAAACACAACTTTTTGACAATAGACACTTTCAAAAATGGTCTGATAAATGCGTGTTTTTGTAAGAAAATAAATCATTAATATTACTAATAATAGAAAATAAAATTAATATTGATAATGCAGTTTTTATTGTGTATTGTTCAAAATATTATTTATTTATTTTTATTTTTTATTTTATGTTTGCTACTTTGATTGTTTTACACGAAACATCTTTCAGCAGTGGATATTTTAGCGAAGCCGAACGTGGGCCCGCATTTTAGTGCCGGTGGTGGGATTCGAACCCGTGTCCACCGAGGTCCATTTTGAGGGTTGTACCGTTAAAAACAGTTTGATTGCATTGGACGAGATTGTAAATAAAAATTTAATATTTAGATGCAATTTTGCGTCTATTTAAAAAGTAATCAAAGAGAACCAATTAGAAAATTGTCGTTTTTTGTTATTATTATTATTATTATTATTATTATTATTATTATTATTATTATTATTATTATTATTATTATTATTATTATAGATGTATATATTGTGCGTTTATGATTTTATAGTTTTTTTATTATTTTTAAATTTTATTGTTTATACAATATATTATTCTCAAATAAATATAATTTTTTAATGATTAAAAATTGTCGGTTTAGAATTGCCAATAAGTGTCGTTTGCTAATTAAATCAATATTTTTGTATTTACATTTTATCTAAACATCAATATTACTATAATTTGTTACTTAACATTGAACATGTTACAGACACTGTTGGAGGTAGGTACATTAAAACTTTTAGATTGTCTAGAGGTACATAATAATAAACCGATTTTTTTATACCAAACATTTGTTTATTACATAGCTAAATAATTCAATTATTATTTTATAAAACATTATTGTAAATGAGTTAAATGTATTATTTTTAATAATTATTTTACTTAAATAATTCAATGCTGTTATACGACAATTTGAATTACATATCGATTTATTATTATTTACTTATTTAAAAACCTTTCTCTCCGAGGAGCATGGGAGAGCAAAATGGCTTCATAGGATTGGACATTAAAAGTTTGCCTTTGAACATCGTGCATATCAAAGATTGAGATTTTATTCGGATTCCATCGAGCCCCGTCATTGGAATCATGCTGCCTTCACTTTAATAAAAAATAGTGTCTTCTCCTTGTTTCTTTAACACTAAGTTTTACAGAGATCAAGTTGCTAACTTTGCGTTCAAACTCCACTCCTTTTTAAACGGACCGGCTACAGTAGTTACATATTAATTACTTTACTTTACTGTAGATTGAAAATCATTTAATATGTATTTCTTAGTACTATTTTGGCATTTGTAAAAAGCATCTTTTTATTAATAATAGCTTGTAGATATTTTTTGTCTTGTAAAATATGCAAAATTATTTTAGGCAGTTATTTATGTAATAGTTTACTGTTGACATTTATAATATGCATGGTTTGCAATACCACCGCGTTAATTAATCTGTTGCATCAAAACAATTTTTTATCGAATTAATGATTTTGGAAGATATATATATATATATATAAGATTAAAACTAGCTACAAGTAGCCCAATTAAAACAAAAATACATTGAATTTGTGTAAACAAGTAAACTTTTTATTTATTGATTTGGTTTTTCCTACGTGAATGCTATGCGAAAAACATTTTTTAATCAAATGGGCGTTTAGGAAATTGAACTAAAGACCCGCTCTTGTTACTCATAGTTGCTCGAGTCAACCTTGCCATCCCAACAACCTTTTTACCTTTTATTATTTTCTTCTGTGTATATTCCATTTTTGACTACAATGAATGTCAGACAATCATTAACAAGTAATTAATACAAGGAGAACATTGTCAATAAATTTTGAATTTTGTTTAAGGTGTTATTGCATCATGTTTTGTTATTATTGTCAATAAGTAGTTAGTCTACTATAAATTAACAAGTTTTTATAATTTACATTAGTCATAGTTATTGTAGAATACATTCAAATAGTTATTATTATGTTCATTTATTTATAATTTTGAAAACACTAATTTAAAAAATTAAATTCAAAGCATCTCCTCCTAGTTCGGATAAGAAATGATAGAATTTAGCCAGTCCCAAGTCTGAATAAGAAGGGAGGGTTTAAGTCCAAGGTTAGAAACCTGACCTCTTCTACGGAAACAATAAGATGACGCCATTTCGGCAAATAACGGCAAAAACGTGATTGCACGTATCTGGATGAAAGAGTTATACAAGTGACAGAGTTGAGTGAAACTAGAAAGGAAGCTCAATCTTCGATTTGCAGAAACTTCGATGCCAAAATCTTAACCAGTGTTGGGACATGGAATGTGTGCACACCTTTTTCGTACTGGACAGTTAGAACAAGTCCTTCGAGAAGTGAAAAAGTGCAACTAAGATATTTTGGGTATTCGCAAAATGCGATGGAAAGGCCAAGGTCATTTCAAGAGTAGATATACATCAATTTTATATTCTGGACATAAAGAACATCATATTTATGGAGTTGGTATTATGTTGAATAAAAGTGCTGCTAAAGCTATGATTGAACGGAAACCCGTGAGCGACTGTGTTATTTCAGCCAGATTTAACACCAGATTTGCAAAAGTAACAATTGTGCAAGTCTATGCCCTACTGAGGTTAGTGAGGAGAACCAAAAAGATATATTCTATGATCAGTTACAGAGATTGTTGGATGATGTGGCGAGAAGAGACATGAAAATATTGATTGGTGATTTTAATGCGAAATTGAACAAAGACAGATCTGGGTACTTCTCAAATGTTGGACCACATGGCTAAGCTGATAGCATAGATGAAAATGGTTATAGGTTGTTGACGCCAAACAGTCTTTGTGGAATGATTGTTAGCAACACCTTTCTTGCTCACAAAAACATACACAAGGCAACATGGGTTTCTCTCGACAGAAAAACAACAAACGAGATTGACTACATTTGTATTAGCACAAAATGGCGATCTTCTTTGCAACATGTACGTGCATATCTCGGGGCAGATGTTGTTTATGATGACAGTCTTGTTGTTGAAAAATTTCGTTTATAATTAAAGCCAATAGAAATCACAAATAACTTAAGCAGCCAAATATATAAGTATAGAAGTTTAAATAAAAAGGTTAAAAAAGCTGTCTCGAATATAAGAATGATTGGTTATAAGACAGATGCAAAAAAGCAGATAAGACACCAGCAAAACATGATTCCAAGACTTTATATACAATTGTGAAACAACTGTCATTAGTTAGAAAGAGCACCGATATGCCAATCAAAGAAAAAAATTATCGTTTACTTTTGACAGATAATGAGCAATCATCTAGATGGTTAGACCATTTTGGAGAAGTACGTAATCAGCCTATTCCAAATAGCCTTATAAATTTTGGTAATTATTAGGGTATGAATGTGATTGAAAACCCGGAAATATGTACTAATGACATTTCTGTGACTGGAGTGATCCATGCAATTTAGAGGTTAAAAAACAATAACGCAGGGGGATTTGACGAGATAACTGCAGAGATGAAGGTGACGTAATATGCGAGCTTGTTCATTTGTTTAATACTATGTGGCATAATGAACAAGTTCCAATAATTGGGGGCAAGGAGTAATTGTTACTCCTGCCAAAAAAGTAAGTCTGAACGATTGAAATAATTGGTGAGGAATAGCCTTATTGTCTCTTCCTGGTAAGATGTTGTGCAAAGTAAGTTTAAACCGTTTAAGTAATGCGGTAGATAAACATTTTCGATAACAACAAGCAGGTTTTCGGAAAGGAAGAAGTTGCATTGAACAAATACTCACCTTGCGTTATTGAACATTATTGAACATAGTCAAAAATATCAGCAATCACTTACTATGAATTTTATTAATTTTATAAAATCTTTTGATAATGTTTATCAAGAATCTTTTCAAAAAGTCGTTTAGTTTTACTAAATACCGTTAAAATATGTGCATATTATGCGTTCGCTATACCAAAATTCAACTTTGAACAAAAAGTGGTTACACTGATATGTTCGAAATTGTACGTCAAGTATATATTTCGTCACCGTTTCTTGTTTCTTCTGGCAATTGATTTCATTATGACACGGTTCATAAGTATAATGTCTTATGGTATTAAATGAAACCATGGGAAATTAATAGATTTAGATTTTACGAATGATATTGGTCTACTCAGTGAAACTCCAGAAATGATGCAAAATATGACAACACGTCTCGTATTGGCTTACGGATTAATTGTTCAAAGACAAAAGTGTTTTTTACTAAGTCAAACAATTAGTGGACCAAATATTGATACTGTTGATTCCTTTACATATCTGGAAGCATCAGTGGTAAAGACGAAAAAACCGAAGTTGATGTTAAAGTCAGACTCGGAAAACTAATGTCAGTCTACCGTAGACACAAATCAATATGGTCACGTTCATTTATTCGCCCAAAACCAAAACTTTGTTTGTACGATTTAATAATCATTCCTACAGCAATATATGGGAGTGAAACGTGGAAACGGACAGACAAGATTAATGAAATGGTGGATATTTTTCAACGCCGGTGTCTTAGAAGTATTTTAGAAATTACCTGGTGCGATCACATTTCAAATGATGAGATTATGAGAAGAACTGACTCCCGTTCACTGCATGACATCGTTACAATTAGCAGAAGAAAATTTCTTGGTTAAATTTCACCTTTACCGCCCGAAAGACTAGCAAGAACGGTTTTGCAATGGATAATTGTAAATGGTAAAAGAAAGGTTGGTAAACCTCAGAAATCTTGGCTGAGGACTATTCGAGAAAATCTAATTGAAATGAATGTTTCATGGGATCAAACAAAACTTTTAGCAAAATGCTCAAATACGTTAAAAACTTTTGTTGTTTCATGTTCTTTTTGAATTATGAGACTTTGTTGTTGTTTGTTTGCTGTAATTGTTGTCTTTTTGCCCTATGTTTGTTTTTAAAGAAAAAGGATTTTATAATAATAATAAAAGATAAATTCAAATCAACTATGACTGTAAATTTAGAGAAAAGTAAACGCACATGTCATAACACTTTTATTTACATGAATGCTTATTTAATACTTTTGTAAAAAACTAATTTTTTGTCAAATTAATCAACTTTTCTTCGAAAACAAGTTGAACGTCATATTAATTTGTGAATTTTTAGAAGTCTGAGACTTTCCAAAACTATTATTCTTATAAATATTTTAAGTGCCAAATTAATAAATAAATAATTAATTATTCACTTGTCCAAAATATTATTAATCTTGTTAAGGATAACTTAACTATTCCGTTTCTTACATTTTCCAGTCATGACCACTTAACTAACCACTATTGATCATTATCGATTTTTTTTTCAATAAACAAACAGTATATTTTTGCTATTCGTGAGTTGTGTTCACTTACTGTAGTTTGTATAATTACATTGAATCAATGTTTGAACATAACTGAATAAACACAGATAATCGTTTGTTTGCTTTCTGTTATTATTAATTATGTGGATAAATCACTAAAGACCAAGTATCGCTTATTAGCGAGTATTGGATCCAATCATTATGTAACGTCCGCATATCCATTAAAATCTTAATTATTAATTTGCATTTTTGTAATTTTTAACCTACTGTAGTGTGCCACAAGTCCCTGTCATCGACGTGAAGAGGACAATAGACTTGCTGTAGAAGAATTCAAAGAAAGTCTAAATCGCCGTCACGTATTTCGATGTTATGCTCGACCGACAAGTTCGGAAAATTTGAAAACATTTGTAAAAAGGCAAAATGCATCATCTATCCACTCAACATCCAATCATCTCGGTGTTGCGAACAAAACGGTAGTAACTCTTTATTCATCAGATCTAGCCGATTCGAGAGATTCTGCTGCTATTTTATATCAATTGTATACACGTTCTATGTTTATGCATGCTCTATTGTGGCCTGGAGGGACATTTGTTACTGCCATGATTATTATGTTTGCTACTTATTTTGTTGATGGATGCGAAGCATGGGCTGGTGACAAAACTGTAATTGCTTGAATCGTATTTATTATTTACATTTTCAAAGGCGTATTTTTTATTTAAGTTGTTTTTTTTTTAATTAAAATTACTCATATGTATACATATTCATTTCATTGTAATAATAACACACTACTGTTTATTAAATTTGTAAAATATTTCAAATCTTGTTTACATTGTTATAAAGTATGTACAAAAACTGTCTGCGTGTATATTTTGCTAATTGTATTCAATATATATCATTATTTAAAAATCTTTTTGCTCTAAAGAGAATGGGGCAACAAGAGTGCTCAATTTAATTGTACATTTAATTTGTGGCATTTGTATAACGAAAATTGAAATTCCATTAGGATTTCCTCCAACCCCATCGTTGGAATTATGCTGCTTCCACTTCTTTGCCATAATTTAATAAAATGGTGTCCTCTAGTGTTTCTTTATCAATATTATTTTTGTACAGAGACCAGGTTGTTAATTTTGCTCCTCGTTTCTCAACTGGACTTGGGACCGGCTACGATGAAGTTATCGTTTGGCTGCTGTAAAATATTCAATCAATAAATGCAGTAAGTGGAAAATAATAAAAATTTACTTAAATGGATATGATTTTGTAAAAATAAACGATAATTATTGATGTTAGAGGAGCCAGTTAGACACGTCATTTTAAACGTTTCTTTTGTATTGGCCATAACGTTCAAGTTGGCATAAAAAAATGTGGAGTACTCTAGCAGTACAGCACTTGATTCAAACCTGGGAGAGCATAGGTTCGATTCCCACCACCGACATTTAATGCGATCCCACGTTCAGCTTCACTAAAATATACTGTATACTTGCTAAAAGATGGTTCTTATAAAACATTCAAAGTGGTAAAAATTAAAAACAATAAAATGATTTAATACTGTTGATAAAACCAAAATCTAATTTCAAAGTATTTGGTTTTGTAATTTTAAAAATAAAGATGAGTTATGTTTAGGCTATAGATACAACCCTCACAACAATTACTGCAAAAAAGTGATTATTTAACTAAAACCTCTTTAGCATCTACATAGCATACAAGAGAAACGTCACTTTAATTATAAAATATACAATACTATATAATAATTGAAAAAAAACTATAATTATATATACATATATATTGTAAGTAAAAAAAATTATATAAAATATCAACGGGTGCAAAATCGGAAATGGAGTAAAATGATTAACATGATTTATAACGTCAACTATTAATAAAAATACAGATTGCACGCAATTTTTTCAGTTACCAAATGATTAAGGACATTACAACGTTCAAAAAATTCAATAATCTATGTGATCGCCTTTCTTTTGAACAACCTGATCCAGGCGTTTTGGAATGCTGTCAATGAGAGTGTTGATATATTCTTGTTTCATCTCATATTGAACAACAAACCGAATGCATTCACATAAATCCTCAATTTCGGTATGCTTATTGATATTGCGCTTTAGAATACTGAAAAAATTTTCAATAACATTGATATCCGGGCTGTTAGGTAGCAATTGAGCGAAAGATAGTTTTTTTGATTTTAGCCCCTCTACTGTCTAAATGTAAATATAAAGCAAATATAGTGAATTTAGATGAATATGACGTTACCTTTTCGGACGTATGACATGGAGCATTGTCCTGAAAAACAGTAGTAATCCCCGTGTAAGTGTGCTGCATTTCATAATGAAAAACATCCTTCATAACTGAAACAAATTTTTCACTAGTTAAGGTACCAGATATAATTCTCCATTTGATAGGTTGATTATACTTAATACCAAACCAACACATTACTTGTCGAGGGTGGGCTTTCTTTCTAACAACCGGGAGTGAATGTTTTTAAATACTTGTCCCACACAACACTCTGTTTTTAAAGCCAAATGGTTCATCCCGAATCATTGTTTTATCAGCAAAGTATACGGAACGCCAATAACATAAGTGTCGTTCACTCCATAGTTTACAAAAGGCTAATCGGTCATCCTTTTGTTTTTTGGTAATAAGTGGCTTGATCTTTGGTGATTGTAGAGTTAAACCAGATTCAATTGCTCTGTTTCTTATAGTGGAATAAGTAAAACTGTTTAAACTATTTCTTTTAGTTTTTGAAATAGGTTTATTATAATTTTTTTTTTAACTCTATAATAATTTTTTGATCATCTGTACTTGTTGTTGCACGTTTTCTCCCAACATTATCGTAATTTCGGGGTTTTTGACCGTTGATAATTCGATAAATTGTTGAAAGGTTAACTCTATATAAATCTGCTAATCTTTTTGGTGAAAATCTTTCATTTTTTAATTCTTTAATAACACGGTGTTCATTTTCAGTAAGATGAAAGCATATTTTATCACTATTCTCCATTTCAAAAACAATGCAATCAGAAAGCAGAATTAGCGGCTGAGCGGAATCTCAAGGTTAAACGTAAATAATAAATTATTAGATTTATTTTAAAATTTTTATTTAAAATTAAGAAAAAAAAATTTCTATTATTTTTATTTATATAGATTAGAATAATTAAATGTTTATTTTGATAATTATTATGACATCACAATCAGAGCAGATTTGAATGTACGTTAACATTAATTTTAAGAATTAGTTATTGTTCATTTTTAATGAAATTAAGCACACAAAATAATAATAGGCTAATTATTATAAAAATTATGTAATTTTAACTTATTATCCACGTTAATATAGAAGTAGCTTTTAAAATATGCTATTTTGGCCGACTCAGCCTTCTTAAATAAATATTTCTAAGTATATATAAAGGATCTATTAACACTAGACATTATTTTTAATTCCCGATAGTTGTTTTTACGAAAAAACAATTGGACATAACAAATTAATTTAGATTTAATACCTTTGTAATTTTTTGCGGTAATTGTTAAAATGGGTGTGTTTACCATAAAACGTACAACCTACATTTCGAACTAAATCAATATACTTTCTCATTTTAGTATGTCTAGACGACTTAGTAGTTCACGATTATGAGAGTTCAAGTTTCAATCCTATTTTTAGTATAAATTTCAAAACAAGTTATTCAAATAAAATTTGCTATTTTGACGTAAAACGTATGCTTTATGACAATAAGAAGTTAAAATTCAGGTGCCTTGACTGGTTGATGATAAAATTACCTCCTTGTTATTTCCAAATGTGTGAAATTTTTTAGATAATTCCGTGTCCATATTATTTTTTGTTCAAAAACTTGCATATGTTCCATAAGAATATGTAAGTAATTACTCTGTTTTGTGTTGATTGGTAGTGCGTACAAAAGTTGATAAAATCGTCTGAATGTCTGTTACGATAGTTAAACAATTGCATATAGCATTGGAATATTTTATAAAACCGTTTCAGTACCTTGGGTATGTACTTATAGTCACCCGTCAAAGGTGCGCCCGATCCCTCCACACATGAGTCGATATGTTGGACATTGCATTAAAATAAACGGTTAGGAGTATTAACATTTTTGCAACCAGAAATTGCATTAAAATATAAGCTTTATTTAAGATTCCACGATTGTAGATAATCTTGTTTAAATAATTTTAACTAAAAAGCATTAAACGCTAATTATTTTGAGATCCACATGATTATATGCATGTATTATATGTATATATTCAGTCACATTACTAAATAAATTTTAAGCTGCGTTAATCCACTTTCAATGTGTTTAATCTTGTGTAAAGAAGATGTTTCAAATACAAAACTTTGAAATTAATCTAAATAATACTTTATAAAAATTACATTGTACCATTTACTAATATGGATTTTATTTATTGCATATCTTAAAAGTTTTAGTTGTTGTTTTTGCTGTGATTGTTATCTTATTGTCTCATGCTTATTTATAAAGCAAAAGGGTTTTATAATAATAATAATAATAATAATAATAATAATAATAATAATAATAATAATAATAATAATAATAATAATAATAAAAATAATAATAATAATAATAATAATAATAATAATAATAATTATTATTATTATTATTATTATTATTATTATTATTATTATAGTCATATATATTAAATTAGGTAATAACTTTTTCAGTTTTGGAAACTGAAAAAAAGAAATTCTTTTTAGCTTGATGTGTTAGTGGTTAGCTATAAAATTAAGTAAAACTAAATTTTATTTTTATCTAATTTCTATGCAATAAGTTGTATACAATAAGTTGTATTTCGTACATATTATATCTAACCATACATACGCGTACATAAATTTATCACTATTTGTACCCAGTTACCAAACAGTCTAATTGCAATACAAATATTACATACTGACCTATATTTGTAAGTGTTAAATCTCGAGATAGTGCATATATTGTGTATGTTATACACACAACATTTTATTGCGTTATGCGTCATTGCTCTTTTCACACCTCAAGAGACTGAGCGTTTTAAATATGAAAATAACACACGTTTAGTCATAGCAATTTTACGCATCTTCATTAGTTATAACTATCACAACTAGAATAGATATAATGTAATTGTCGATATGATTGATTTTTGTTATAAAATGGGAAGTAAAATATTTAAAAACGAACCAATTGAAAATGTCGCTTTATTAAACTGTATTGAGTCCTACATCCATTAGGAAGTAATCGATAGATTTTATTTTGATTACGGGAAAACTTGATTATTCATTTTTACTTCACGATAGACTCTCAAATAAACTGAATAACAAATTTTGAATAAATTATTTTGTTAAAACATAGACTTTAAATTGTGTTTATGTATAAAAATAGTTGAATCAACGTAATCGATATTCGTGGTTTTAGTAATTTTGAAATACAAATCTCGAAATAATGGTTTTATTATTTTCAAAACTCTAGTTCTGAAGGGCTTGAAGCATAAGGATTGCTCCATATGATTGCAAATTGAACATTTGGAATTGAAAATCCAGCACATCGAAGGCTGAGATTTTATTATCTTTTGGCTAAACCTAGTTATTGGAATATTGCTTTCATCTTTTGACCGTAGTTTTATGGAATGATATACTTTTGTTATTTCATTACCAATATCTTTTAGAGGTCATGTCGCTAATCCTACAACCAAACCCTCTTTTTATCTTAATCAAATTTGGGGTCGGCTACGGTAAAGCTTGTAATTGTGTTAGCATATTTAAATAGTGTTACAAATACACACGAGGTATAAGCTTTCAATAGAATACATTTAGGACCATTTACTCCAATTGAGTTGTAAATTGCCAATTACATTCAAGGTCAGATAGCATGCACATACTACACATTTAAAAATAGACACTATGTGTCCGCATATAAAGCCAAAAATTTAACCAATTAAAATAATACTATACGTGTAAAAAAATCGATAAAAAATCTGCCTGTCTCTACTTTTAAAATTTATGTAATCAATATTTTAATTAGCATTCTGATCATATATTAGTTTTATTTTGACGCGACTCTTAGCAAAAGGTTTCTCTACCTATCGGAATTGCAGTGTTATTTTAACCATTCATCCATGTTTCTTAAAAGACCTGTATTTGAATCAAACCGAAATATGCGTCCGCGTACTATGGTATCCCGAAATTCAGCAAATAGAAATAGCACCCTTTTGTCTAAACAATTTATTGGAGATTCAAACAACCTTGAATCTGTGGCATATGTTCTAGAGGTGCAAGAAGAAAATACGAACGTTTTGACAACCAAAGTACGTGTTACCCAACCTTGGGTAGTCATTAAAGACAGAAACAAAAAAGGAAATCTTATTCGACTACCCGTCACAATTTGCAATGCGCTTTTGCAACGTCTTCTGTCATGCAGCAAACCCATAGACCAAAATAGTATACATGAGGTTAATAACCCTGTTTCAGCTTCTTCGCCAGAAGTCATCGAATGTTCACCTAATGCAACCTGTGCATTTGGAGATGGAACAAATTCTGATGTTTCCAAAACAATTGATGAAACTCAAGTTAACACAAAACATACATATGCAACTAGGATTTTCAATATTGAACAATTATCACCTATACGAATTCTGTGCGATACGACTGGTTGTACAATTGAAGTCTTAAGTCGCGATCCAACGAATAAAAATGTTGAAAGCAAAGACGAAAGTGTCCAAGATGCATCTACTGCCAGTTTGTCCAAACGATGGATTGTTTCTAATTTGCCGCCAACAAATCGTACCAATTCTTTGGAAAATGAACAAAGTGATGACCATCATATAGACAGCAATACTAGTAAACACGAGGATCAAAAACAATTACCTGAATTTCGTGGATTCATAGAAGTCTATGAAAAACTGTTGCCACAGTTATCTGCATTTTTGGGTTAGTAATTCTAAGTTAATTTCAAATTTTTCATTTTATATATATATATATATATATATATATATATATAAACAATTATTGAAACTTGTGTTGTACTAAAAATCCGTTCTTTGTTTGTAATTTTTGAAATAAAACTTAATATATTGATTGATACTACAACTATGACTACTACTATTACTACAACTCTCACAACAATTACTGCAAAAAAGTGATTATTTAACTAAAACCTCTTTAGCATCTACATAGCATACAAGAGAAACGTCACTTTAATTATAAAATATACAATACTATATAATAATTGAAAAAAAACTATAATTATATATACATATATATTGTAAGTAAAAAAAATTGTATAAAATATCAACTGGTGAAAAATCGAAAATGGAGTAAAATGATTAGCATAATTTATAAAGATAACTATTACCAAATGATTAAAGATATTAGAAAGTTAAAAAAATTAAATAATCTATGTGATCGCTTTTTTTGGAATGCTGTCGATGAGAGTGTTGATATATTCTTGTTTCATCTCATATTGAACAACAAACCGAATACGTTCACATAAATCCTCAATTTCGGTATGCTTATTGATATTGCGCTTTAGCATACTGAAGAAATTTTCAATAACATTGATATCCGGGTTGTTAAGTGGCAATTGAGTGAAAGATCGCTTTTTTGATTTTAGCCCCTCTACTGTCTAAATGTAAATATAAATCAAATATAGTGAATTTAGATGAATATGACGTTACCTTTTTGAACGTATGACATGGAGCATTGTCCTGAAAAACAGTAGTAATCTCTGTGTAAGTGTGTTGCATTTCATAATGAAAAACATCCTTTAACTAAAACAATTTTTTTACTATTTAAGGTACCAGATATAATTCTCCATTTGATAAGTTGATTTTACTTAATGCCAAACCAACACATCACTAGTCGAGGGTGGACTATTTTTGTAACAACAGGAAGTAAATGTTTTTGAAAACTGGACCCACACAACACTTTGTTTTTGTTGTCAAATAGTTCGTCCCGAATCATTATTTCATTGGCAAAGTATACGGAACGCCAATAACAAAGGTGTCGTTCACTCCATAGTTTACAAAAGGCTAATCTATCATCCTTTTGTTTTTGGTAATAAATGGCTTAATCTTTGGTGATGGTAGAGTTAAACCGGATTCAATTGCTCTGTTTCTTATTGTAGAATAAGTAAAATTGTTTAAACTATTTCTTTTGGTTTCTAAAATAGGTTTATTATAATTTTTTTAATTCTATAACGAATTTTTGATCATTTGTAGTAGTCGTTGCACGTTTTCTTCCAACATTATAATAATTTCGTGGTTTTGACCATTAATAATCTGATAAATTGTTGAAAAGTTAACTCTGTATAGATCTGCCAATCTTTTGAGTGAAAATCCTTCATTTTTTAATGATACGATATTCATTTTCGGTAAGATGAAAACATTTTATATCACTACTGTCCGTTTCACAAACGATGCAATTAGAAAGCAAAATTAGCGGATGAGTGGAATCTCAAGATTAAACGTAAATAATAAATTATTCTATTTGTTTTAAAATTTCTATTTAAAATTTAAAAAAATAATTATTTTTATTATTTTTATTTATATAGATTAGAATAATTAAATGTTTATTTTGATAATTACTATGACATCAAAATCAGGGCAGATACAATGTGCGTTTAACAACAATTTTAAGGATCAGTTATTGTTCATTTTTAATGAAATTAAGCACACAAAATAATAATAGGCTAATTATTATAAAAATTATGTAACTTTAACTTATTATCCACGTTAATATAGAAGTAGCTTTTAAAATATGCTATTTTGGCCGACTCAGCCTTTTTAAATAAATATTTCTGAGTATATATAAATGAACTATTAGGTATTTGACATTATTTCTAATTCTCAATATTTTTACGAAAAAATAATTAGACATAGGAAATTAATTTAAATTTAATACTTTTGTTATTTTTTCCGTTAATTTTTGAAATGGCTGTAATACTACTACTATTACCAATTCAATAATGCGTTGTAAACTTATCAAATAAATAACCTAGATAATATTAACTTTCATGGATAAATCAATATTATTAACCACTTGATTGAAAATGGTTGTAAATAATTAAAATATGGATGCTAATAATCCTGAGGATTTGAGTAATACTTATAAAATCTCAATTTTTAATGATGGTGATATTCCTAACTGTTCCTCTCTCACGTGGTGGATCCTGGACTAGGTGCAAATAGGTATCTAGACTAATAACAGCAGAAACCGAGTACTTGGTGGTATAACTGGACTTTCGCCTAGGCGAGTGGGTGCAAGAATACATTCAGGGTACTTAAAAGATGTCAAGGTATATGTATGCCATATGTAAACGTTGGGGGTACGAGAGATAACAATAACAAGTCATCGAAATCAATCGTTTAATATACCGTATAAATATAAAAAATAATGAAGAGGTGATCATGTCACCAACATAAATGAATAAATGAAATGAATTCAAATATGAGTACATATGCTCATTTCTTACCAAATTCTAAAGTGGGTTGCAAGTGCACATGAAATTAAGTTTTCATTGGATATTTATGTAAGTTTGTAGTTACAAAACACATTCGTAATTAGCTTCAACAATTTGGTAGAACTTTAAATAATTAGAACCTTTTTCAACCGCACAGTCAGTTATGTGATGATACTTTTTAGTGTAAAAATTTTCGTTTTCATTTTATCATACTTTTTATTCGTTGTATTTTTATTCAGTAGCCTTAAAAGTGTTTAGATATTTATTACATTTATTATTATATTTGCTATCCACAAATACGATTTTAAATATTGACGAAAATTAAAAACAACAATAGTAACCATATATATATATATATATATATATATATATATATATATATATATATATATATATATATATATATACCGGGATCTAGCCAGTCCCAAGCCTGGATAAAGGATGAGGGTTTGAGCGCAAGGTTGGCAACCTGGACTTTGTAAAAATTTATATGCTGCGGAAACAATGAAAGATGACGCCATTCTGGCAAACAACAACGTTTCTGGATGGCAAAGTTACCAGATGACAAGGTTGAGTGAAAGCCGAAAGAAAGCGCAATCTTTGATTTGCAGAATATTTAACGCCAACGAGACTTTGTTATTGTTGTTGTTGTTTTGCTGTAATTGTTGTCTTATTGCCCCATGCTTATTCTTAAAGCAAAAGGGTTTTGTATAATATAATATAAAATACCGGGATGGTCTAGCGGTTCAGCGCTCGAGTGGGACCCAGGTAGGCATGGGTTTGAATTCCACCACCGACACTAACACCTTAGTCAACCTCAACTAAAGTTTTAGTAGGTTATAAGATTTTGTCCTTGCAGATTTTGATTTATTAAAACAAATTCAAAATAAGATAATGTGCACTTTCTCTTATATAAACTATACATTGTATCATATTATTTAGCTGATGTTGTTATTCGTTTTCGTCCCACAACAAAGATACCCGAAGTCCCGCCATTGTACAGTGTTTCAGGCAGTAGAAAATTTTTTTTCGACCTGAGGGATACGAGATGGGGTTGTAGATTACAAATCTCACAATTGACTAATTTCCATCGTAATACAGTTGGCATACCACTAGAGACACTGGTGAATTTTCGATCACGATTAGATAAGATTATTGAAAACTTACAATTGGATGATCACTATTCATTAAAATCGACATTGGGTGCTGAAGTAGAAGATAAACAGCTACGTGGACAGATGGTTACTAATCCTTCTAAACATGAGATAAACGAAAATGATGAAAAACATGATAATATTGACAAAAAACCAACAAGTGTTAATCGCAACTACCGAAAACAGAATTATCGTCCCCAACTTTCCACTTTGACGCGCAACGTGTCTGACAATACTTACCAGCCAAGACGAAACAAAGTTGATAGACTTGATTACTTGTATTATAAACAAGCTGGTTTACCTCAAAAAGGACGTTTTATAAACAATTCATCTTATCATCATCACAGATCGGGATTTAGACTAAAGCCACAAAAAACCACAATTGATTCGCAAAATTCAGAAATACAGTCGGTTACCAAGACAAACAATGCAGTTTCCGTCCACGAAACACATTCATAATACAAAAGTCAATGATGTTCTGATGTGTTAGCATAATTTTCATTTTAAAAGCTTACTGTGTTTTCAATGAACGTATTATATGTGTAATACATTGGTTGTCATGACGTGTTTGAACTTACACTATTTTCCTATTATTTACCAGTTTGCGTTTTTAGTTTACAATTCGTTAAAAATTTTGAAACCGATGTACTAATAAATTATATATATATATATATATATATATATATATATATATATATATATATATATATATATATATAAGTTTTCTTGGTTCAGTCTGAAATTCAGGTGCTTCAAGATAAATTTTATTATTCCAACGTTTTTCATTGCGCCACACTCACATATTACTATTATTATTGTTATAGTTTTTTATATATATTTATGGTCATACAAAATAAAAAAATATGCTTTCATTTCATGTTAATTGTTCATTGAGGTTTTTTAAAGTTAATGAACTCCCTTAAAATAACTTAAAATAATAAAGGATTTTTTACACGTATCACAGACAATTTGCATTATTTGCTTTACATCATTGTAATTATTGGTGTCATGTATTAACAAAAATCAATTAAATCGGTTCAACTAGTAGACAGAAAACTTTGCATTAGCTAGAAACACAAATTTTGTGCAAAATGCTGTAGGATCAAGTTAATAAAGTAGTAAATGAACAGAAGTGAAACAGAATTAGATTTAACTAGTGACAAACAATAAACTGTTTTAACTTTAAATTTGAATTTCTTGAAACGTTTCTGAGTTCTCACAATTGTATGCAGCAAGAATCAATAACTAGTAGTAACTTCAAAACAACTAGGATAGTGTTTGTTCTAGATATTGTCCAAAAAATTAACTATTAAAATTATGGCTGCAAAAGTCAATTTTATTATTTTCCAACTTTTTATTTGATAAAATCAATTGTGTTGCATACAATTATCAACCAATCATCTGATTGGTGTTATGATAACTTTTTAATTGTCTCCAGACCTGTGTGGCATTTCACTGTTTTATGTGCAAAAAGGCACATGCTCAAGAAACACGAAAATGATCCAGTTTCTTGGCAAATACCTATCTTGCGATTGCATCACTGTTTAACAATGGCAGTGCTGCCTGATTATTTTATAAAAGTTGTATCTGTTTAACCAAATGATTCCATATAATGTAAGTATACCTTCTAAAAACCCTGAGCGCATGATTTCATCCGTCCGTAAAGATTGAAGTATAATTATAACGCTTTAGTCTGTTTTTGATGTGTTAGTGTAAATCAAGAACTCATCACATGGATGTACAGAACTAGTTATATGACCATAAAACATTAAAACTCAATAAGGATTACGCAATTCTTAAAGATGATTATTATCTTAAGCGTACAACCTATGGTAGAAGTCAAACCCAGAAATTTCTTTTTAGAACGAGACGCCTTACATTAGGTCATGCAGCCAAGATGATTAACTACTTTTACATAAACGTATAGATCAGAAATTAACCGATCTAGCCAGTCTCAAGTCTGGATGAAGGAGAGTTTACAGCAGGAAGGGCATCTGGTAGTAAAAACCCACACCAAAACTATTTTATAACCATACAACTTCAAACTGGTTCGATACCAAACCAAATGGAAAAAGCTGTAAGAGAAATTAAACTGTATCAAAATGTTTTTTCAAAAATGAGTTAATTTTTAAAAACTGTAACTATTGTTGGTTTTTTATTGCTCAAATGTTTTGGACAAAATATTTTTCAGTATATGGAACTTCAGTAAAGCCAGACAAAGATATGCATCTAGTGCCGTTAACGGGTCTCAAACTCATGTCCAATCAGTTTTAAAACTAGCACTAGCCACTTAAGAAGTATTAATAATTTATGTCAACATGTAGACCTTCGATTTTATATTAGACAAATTAAAACTAATGTCTAAATAATTTGCAGGTTTGTCAGAAGTTACTATCGCGTTGATCATAATATGATAAGATTGTATGTTTTACATTAATTAGTGTCAGTTTTATTAAGCAATTAACCTAAACAAATAATTATTTTCATTATTAAAAAGGTTGAAAAACAACTAAATAATTGTCAAATAATATCATCCACTCTCTTGAAAATCACGTTGTTAAACAGACGAATAAATGTGAATTATATAATATTGAAATATCAATCGTAAAATTTATTTGCTCTATATATTTCTTTTTTGTTTATTTTTTCTGTATTCTCTTCCTCGTTAGTGTTTTCTTCCCAATATCAAAGTCTAACTATGTTGCATTTTAAAACAAAGCGAAATGTTTAAAATAGTTTTTATGATGTATTAGAATAAACAATATAACAATAATGTCCGTATAAATAATTACAAGGTTTATTCCGACACACGCAGTTCACTTATTCTCATTCTGGAAATTTAACTTCAAACCAATTTCTCCACTTACGGCTACTTTGATAAGAAATTCCTGTGAAGATAAAAGCAAAAGTACATTTAAAAATAACAGAAAATATTTTAAGATGTTAAAATTTATATTTTAGTTTCTTAAATAGTTGCATCATAACTTTATTATAAAATACATCATTATCATCATCGGAGATAAACACCCCCCACCGGTTATTATCACCCAGGGTAGTCCAAAACACCAAAACGTCTGCAAAAACGTTAACTTTTGTAGTGTGTACCTAAAGAATGACAACTGAAGTGTGCTGACATTAAATGTTAATTACATCCCGAGTTAAACCCCTCCAATGATCTCTGTTGGCGGCATAGGGTAAACTAACGGACGCCCATTTAAATAATTCATTTGGACGAGAAGGCTTAGCATAAATAAAAGGACTGAGTTCGTATCCTACAATGTCTGTCCAAATTTTCCGTTGGCCGCCTGACTTTATTTTCCATCCGACTAATGGGTGGGCTTCCATAGCTATACTGGCTGAATGAGTGGGCGATCTACGTAAAACATGTCCGATCCATTTTAATCGTCTTTCTTTTATTGTGCTAGAGATACATGGCCAATAAATGTTAAGAGACTTACAAAAATCAGGGAGTAGTCGAAATATTTTACTAGTTATTAAATAAGTGCGTTCAATAGAGGACAACGTGTGAAACTATATAGATCTTAAACAGCTTTGCTCAAAATAAACAAGCTTTTATGTATCCACTTGGGTGAGAGTTCAAGTTTCGCATGCGTAAAGAAGAATGGAATGCACTAAACTCTTATATATTCTAATCTTGGTTTTAATAGAAATATTACATTTGTTCTATAAATGTTTACTTAAACGCCCAAAGGCTGCAGTAGAGAGGCGAATACGACGCCGAATCTCTGAAGAGCTGGATCCTTTATTATCTATGACCGAACCTAGGTACGTAAATTCATCAACCACAGGGAGTGGGCTATCATTAACAATGATTGGATTTCTAAAGGGGATGTTCGCTAAAACCACTGTTTTTAGTATTAAGATATAAACTGTATTTCTCTGAGGCTTTTTGAGTAAGTCGAACCACATTTTGCAAATCTTCTTCGGTTTCTGCCATAACAACCGCATCATACAAAACAAATCAAATCAACCGTCCCTTGAATAGGACCAGCCTCAATCAGGCTGTCTTGACTATGTTACGTGAGTAATCGGCAAGTCAATGACATGTAGAATCAACAACCGGTCACCCGTAGAAATACTAACCAAGTCCAACTTTGTTAAATTTTGTTGATCTGGTATTATGATTATTATTGCTTTAGGCTTTAATACCTCACTAGAAATCCATTCAGTACAAAACTACATTTTCACCATCAATAAAAAACTTACATTACAAAAAGTAACACAAATAAGGCGAACAAAATAAAATATACAATATCATATGATAATGATTATAAGTATAATCAATACGGTAAATATGTGGTTCAAAAAAAATTCAAAATTACTATACTTTGAATGAGTCATAATAAGGCACAGTTACATTATGGTGTAGTATGTACTTCAAGCAAATGCGTGGGTGGAAAGATCAAGTTAATCTTGTGATAGGTTTGAATTAGTATAATCACTTTCGAGATCAGAAGTAAAATTCAAACAAAGTAGATATTCCTTACAAAATTACAAATTCTAATTTAAAAACTCAGAAATGTAACTCACTTTTAGCAAAGTACTTGAACGTACGGTGTCCATTCCTGCACTACGAATATTGACAATTATGGTCTTAATTATTTGGTCAATTACAGAACAACTACTACTATTTTCCAGTTGAAACCCTGGACAAATATTTTGTAATACAACATCTGTCGAATACAATGCGTTCAATATTTCCATTGCTGCTGCAATCGGAATAACAAATCGTTGACGGTCGGTTGTATAATCGTTTAGATATGGGGCGCTTCCTACAAACAAAGAAATTATTCAGTTACTCATTCTAAAATAAATTAATAAACTTTATTAAAAAAATTGTAGAAGAGGTAAGCCTAGTGCAATACACCAATAGAAACGGTTATTTTTGTGATTAGTTGGTAACCCACATATCCAAACTAATTTTGAGGATTATATTGTTAATAATTTATTCATCTTTTATGTGGTATCATCATCTGTAAAGCATAATAATTTAACAAGTCCCATCATCCCATTCAGATAAACCTTTTATATTTCGTTTTCATTACTTAAATATTTTATGAAAAAAAGTACTTTGGCAAACGAATGCGTAGCAAGGATAAGGCCTGCATTTGGTGCCCATTGGAGGACTCAAACCTACATACTCCAGATACAAGTCTGGTGTCTTAGTTACACCGGCAATCCATCATTACCCAGTACACGTAATATATTAAATATAGTCTGATATAGTGAAAAAAGTTAAGCATAAATGACGTGCCCCTTTCTAAACTAAACGGTAAAAATCACATGCTCAAAAAGGAAACAACAAAAAGTACTTTTTTCATTATTATTATCGGGGATATACAACGCCAACCGGCTATTATCGCCCGGAGTAGTCTAAATTCTAAAACGTCTGCCATGTGCAATAAACGACACTTGAGGTGTACTAACCTTAAACGTTATTTACATCCCGAGTTAAACTCGTTCAATAATCTCGGTTAGCTGCAAACGGACGCCCAATTAAGTAATTCATTTGGACGAGGGGGCTTAGAATAAATAAAATGACTGAGTTCGAGTGCTACAATGTACGTCCAAATTTTCCGTTGGCCGCCTGGCCTTCTTTTCCCTCTGAGTAATGGATGGACTTCTGGCTGGATAAGTGGTTGATCTACGTAAAACATAGCCAATCCATTTTAATCGTCTTTCCCTTATTGTGTTAAGGATACATGGTCAATGAATGTTAAGAGACTTCCAAATATCTAGGAATGGTCACAATATTTTACTAGTTATTAAATGGTTGCATTCAAAAGATGGCGGCGAGCAAAACCATATCGATCTCAAGCAGCTTTGCTCAAAATGGACAAGCTTTTGTATATCCACTTGGGTGAGAGTCCAAGTTTCGCATGCGTAAAGAATGGAACGCACTAAACCTTTATATATTCTAATCTTAGTTTTAAATGAAATATTACTTTTGTTCCATAAAGGTTTAATTAAACGCCCAAAGGCTGCAGTAGAGAGGCGAATACAACGCCGAATCTTTGGAAAGCTGGATCCTTTATTATCTATGACCGAACCTAGGTAAGTAAATTCTTCAACCACCGGGAGTGGGTTACCATTAACAATGATTGGATTTCTAAAGGGGACATTCGTTAAAACCACTGTTTTTTAGTATTAAGATATAAACCGTATTTCTCTGAGGCTTTTTGAGTAAATCGAACCGCATTTTGCAAATCTTCTTCGGTCTCTTCCATAAGAACCACATCGTCTCCATATTGAAGATCCGCTATCTTGCCAGCATCATGGGTTATATAGCCCTGAAATAACGGGAAACTTCATCAAAGATGGCATCAACTACAGAATTAAAGAGTGTGGGTGCTAAAACAAATCCTGGGTTGACTCCTGAGTTTATGTAGATTGCATCAGTTAAAGAATCTCCATTTCGTATTACTGCGTTTGACGACGTGTATAACAATTTAATAATGTTGACAATTTTGGCAGGAATTCCTTTGGTAATGAAAAGATTCCACAACAGATTGTAGTAAACGGAATCAAAGACAGCTCAATAATTTATAAATACATAGCATGTAGGCTGTTGGTATCGCAATCGAAGTTCTAACGTTCTACGAACAGTGTGAATTTGATCGATGCATCCCATTCCAAGGCGAAATCCAGCTTGGTTCGCTCGTGTTCGACACTCCCGTTCACCACGGATCCTGTGTAAGATAATATTTGCCAAAAATGTTGAAGCCCCGCAAAGTAAGCTGATTCCTCTATAATTAGCGGGGTCAGTTGTGTCTCCTTTCTTATGGATTGGGATTATAATAGCTTGTGTCCATGCTTCTGGAATTTTTTCTTCTTTCCAAATGGAGTTTATCAAAGAATATAAATCTTGAATAATATTTATCCCGCCATACTTCTTGTCAATGCGTTAACGACCTTAACGCCTGAGTGTCCGTTTAGTCTACGACTGTTTATTTGGCACAGCCTTATTCACAGTTAATCTTTATTGCTAAAGGTCGTTGCACTATCCGCCACCTTTGGATGTACTAAGTAGGGGTCGGTCTCCTCTCTTGCTTCCAATCTTAAAACAGAAAAAATATAACCATCTAAAGCACCTGAAAAGTTCTACCCCAAAAATCACTTGTTGTTTACCTTATTTTAATGAAAATACGCAATCAATTTATATACAAGCACTTCTATTTTTAAAAGTAATATTTTAAATAAAAAACGTAAACATAACAATGAAAACATACCAATATCTGCTCCGTGTGAAACAGCTTTACTCAAATGTTTGACAAGGCATGTCACATCTCCAAATCCAAGATTAACTCCTTGGCCAGCCAGTGGCAAAATGCGGTGAGCCGCGTCGCTGCCAATCAAGACAACACGAAAACGGTTTACTCATGCATACAAATAAAGACAGCAATTCTCTTTAAAAAATTGAACGCCACAGTATTAGTGTTAAGCAGTAGAGTATTTATGTAATAGGATTGCCATTCCAATTTCTGAGTGTTGATAACCTTAGTGAAATTGTATTCTCAGTAAAATTTAAATCCAAGCACATTGTCTTAAACAGTCTGGTTCCTAAATTACTCGGTCACCCTATATATATATATATATATATATATATATAATTTTTAAATATTTAGTATACTACATTTAGCTAAACGTTCGTACGATAGTTTATTATTTTTAAGATTTAAAAGTCATTATATATTACTTATTTAAATTAAATTAAGTAGTATGTTCAAATGTACAAAATTACTCAATCAGTAAATCTGAATAATACAATTTGTTCCGTCCCATTCATTTCAACTTGTTACTTAAAGTGAAAAGTAAAAACTCGAATTGAAACAAGCTAATCATGTTTACCGTTGTTATGCAAGTAAAATCACAACACTAATAAAACGATACTACATTAATAATTAGAAATGAACGCATTTATAGTATGCCAATGTAACAACTCCCTACCAAAATACAACCTACCCAATCAAAACAGCACGGGAACCACAATAATGCGTAGCATGTTGAAATCCAAGAGGAAAACAAAATCGCTTTGTATTTTCCTGAATTGATTGCACATGTGGAAGCGATGATACGTCAAATTTACTTGATGATTGTGGCATATTGATACACTCGTCGATACAACTGGCAAGTTTCTGACCTACTATACTCAATAAGGATCCACACTGATTAATTTCAACACTTGGAGAATACTTTAATTACAGAATAAAAGTTGAAAATAGGAAAAGGTTAAACAAGTACATATCAAATATAAGTATAATTCAAAATTAATCAGGAAAAGCAACCTGAAAGTGACTTTGGACCTTATACATATATATATACTTATATATATATATATGGTATAATTCAAAATTAAACAAGTGCCAGTAATAAGGATCGAACCCATACCCACCCAGGTTAATTTGTGACAGACAATTCTTTATAAGTTCCAGGCTCATATAGCATCCCGATTGTTTGAAGGAATGTAAAAACAAGTCAGTTCAATGACTTAGCCATTGTTTCCATATATATATATATATATATATATATATATATATATATATATGGTATAATTCAAAATTAAACAAGTGCCAGTAATAAGGATCGAACCCATACCCACCCAGGTTCAAGTCGAGCGCTGTACCGTTTGACCACTCTGGTATATATATATATAACCTTGTGGAATTAGTTTCCTGGTAGAATTGCTAGAATTGTATACCAAACAAATTAATGAATAAGAAAAGGAATAATGATATTTCACCTGTCGAAATCAGTTATTTTAGACAAATGTTTATTTCATAATCTTAATCGTTCTGCTTCAAATTGATTAGTCTGGTAGTATTGCGACTGCATATAACAGTTGGTTATGTGACAGCATTGCTAATTTATTTAATATAGTTTTTCGCTAACAATAAATAAATGGATCAAACAATCATTCAATTGATTGTTTATGTGACCATCTTTTCATTTCTACAAAGACAAAACATTTGAAACAATCGTTTCCACCCTTTTGCATACAAAAAAATTCGGATTAAATAAAGCATATAAAAAGTAACTAATCTTTTTCGATTAATAAACGGATACCCTGTAAGGTTACAACTGATGACAAAAAATTCACAAAAGCACATAATTTTTAAAAAAGTTATTTTTTACCAGGTGAAAAAAGCATAGTCGTACACTTGGTCTCTCTCATTCGTATTAGTCTATATCCACAATGCTCCACATGGAATCATAAATATCATATTCGGGAATTGAAATTTTATAAACATTACTCAAATTATCATAATCATTAGAAGCCCTTCAAAAATACGTAACTTTATCTAAAAGGCAACACGTTTTAACTGTGGAAAAATATTTTGATTCTAATCAGAAAATGAAAGTCATACCTAAACCTACACCACTAATCTATACACAACAACCAAATTAAAAATTGTTAGTTTATCAGTATTGTAAATATCTTATAATTTTTTTATTCTATAAATACCATACAATGTAAAAATATATCTTGCCAAATTCATACTGTTTTAATATTTGAATTCCGTGCCCCCTGCTCCGTTGACCCAAACCGTAAAACGTAATTTACACTCACTCCTCAAACAACAAACAATTCAATGCATTTCCTTTTAACTTAATTGATCAATAGTAGATATCAACTACTAAATGTTGAATTTTATAAAAAGTGATGTACAGTAAAAGCTTTAAAAATCTTGCAACTCACAAGTGCATCGTTCAACTGATGAATAAATTCGTCGTCAGTCAAGGACATGAGATACTTGGCTTGGCCCTCGGTTGTACTCCAAACCAAAGACGAGTGGTTGTTGGCAAGCTATCCGAAACAAAATATTTTTTGAAAAAAGTGAAAAGACAATATGAATTCAATTTGACTTTTACTTGCACTGTGCATAGGGTCCATGCCGCCTATGGGTAACTAGTCCAGAATGTACCACATGGAGGAGGAATAGTCGTGATGGTAATATTCCTAACTGTTCCTCATATATCTTTCACAAAAAACATGATTCAAAAAATGCAAACATTTTCCTCTTTTTAAAAATATGACTAGCACATTGAGTCTTTCTTTAAATGTAGATAAGCAAAAAAAATAACAGATAAATCTAATCAACGTGCACAGACGAATGTGGATCAATATTCAATATAGAGTTGAAACCGAATATCATCTTCTAGTTAGGCTTAAACGATGTAACAACGTTACAATCATTAATAAAATAGATAGGGAAAAAACTGGTAAAATAATTGGTTCAATATAACTTTACTTTAATCAATATATCCAATTAAAAGAATCATTAATTCATAAATTCACAAAAACATTTCAAGAGTTCATCATAAAAAACTAAAATATACATTTCTAACCAAAAGAGGAGTAAGGTTTGAGCGCAAGATTAATAACCTTGCCTCTGTAAAAAATTAAGAAACAACAAGAGGGCACCTATTAATTAAATGAAGGTAAAGAAGTAAAGCAACGTGAATCTGATAATGGAGTTCGGGGAAATACAAATAAAATTTCAATCTACACTATGTACAATCCTCAAGGACCAACAATTAAATACACAAACATATGGAACAATCTTGTTGTCCTGTGCTCTTCAAAGCAACTGAGTTTTTAAATAAATAAAATAAATAATGCTTAATTGAGTGATCATAAATGTAAATTGTTAACAACTGAATAGTTGTTCTTCATACATTATCACAAATCGAACTAGCTACAAGTCAACAAATCCCATTTCTGGCAAAAGTTCAGTAAATTAATTAACTATATGTAATTTTGCACTGATACAATAATCCATAAATACGTTATAAATCCTTCTATAAAAAATATACTAACGATCCCGAGGATTCGAGTAATGCTTATAAAGTCTCAATTTCCAATGATGGTGATATTCCTAACTGTTCATCCTCCATGTGGTGCATCTTAGACTAAGTGCTGAACGCATCTAGACTAATAACAGTAGGTACCGAGTGCACAACGGGATAACTGAATCACCGCTTTGTTGGGTGGATGCAAGCATATCCCCAGGATACTAGAAGGTATCTTAAGGTATACGTATACCTGTAGCTCTTGGGCTAAGAAAGATAACCCTGACAAAAAATCAAGCAGCCTCGTAAATCTTTGCAAACAGTGTTGATGTTACAAGAGTGCCGTCTACCAGCCAAGAAACTTCGTTATTCCTCTACGCTTGTTACGCTTATCAAACTATCGAACTCAATTCTTTTATATACCGTATAAACATGGAAAATAATGAGGAAGTGATAATGTCACCAACCAAAATGAATGAAAAAATGAACTTCCTATAAAACCTTAATACCAGTCCATATATATATATATATATATATATATCCAACTTAGGTACTAAAACTAAAAAGATTTACATGCACTTACCGGTAACAATGCAATGGGACCAGTGGGAGTAAATCTTTGCAGTGCCGAAACGTTTTCTTCATGCTTGATGAAATATAACAGAAAACACAATTAATAATAAATTCGTTTTTTTTTAATTAGAAGTAAAAACTGCCTAATTGAATTTTACTAAAATAATGCCTCGCATTAATATATCACAAATAATACAAAATTACTCCATCCATTTTCAAGGTGGCTACAATTGCCGTCTGACCATGATTCCAACCAAGAGTGTGAATATTAGCAGCTTTCCGAACCACTGAATGAAATCCATCTGCACCAATCTTTAAAAATACTTTATTTAATATTTGATCAATAAAATAATTAATATAAGTAAATAAGCATAATAGAACATAATAGAAATGTAAAAATATGTATTGTAATAATATTGTGGCAATTGTATATAAATAATCAACAAAAAGTATACATTAAAAATAAACTAATTAAAAAGTTACTTCAATGTTTATATATTTCAGATCTTTTGTAATAAAGTTTGAATTTTTCAACTGTGTAAACTATGTAATCCTTAAAAAATGAAACTAAAAGTAAATAATCTATCATCTTTATAACTACTTTTTATTTATTACAAACAATTCATCACGGCAAATTCAAGGCTGGTATCATTAGTGAAGCAACTTCTTGGACCAGAAAAATTTATCATAATCATTGTCATCGGGGATAAAGACCCCCCACAGGTTATTATCGCCCAGGGTAGTCCAAAAAACCAAAACGTCTGCGAAAACGTCAACTTTTGTAGTGTGTACTTAAAGAACGACACCAGAAACGACCAGAAATACTAAACTTGCGTGCTAATTGCAGTTCCTAGCAGAGTTTATTAAACATAAAAAACCGATGCAAATACCCAATTTAACAGTTTATATTTTAAAAAATACAGTTCCAACGTACTACTAAATTCGTATCAATTGATTGGCAATTTTCCTGTGACGAATCTTCAATATAAACATTCGCTAATTTCACTAAGTTATCACTCGACGGTAATTCAATTTCTTTTACTGTGCTTCCATAAACAATATCAATGTGATAATCAGAACATTTTATACATGCATCTAACTGTCTTGATAAAGCTTCAATAATCACATTATTTTCAACTATGTGTGCCAAAAATTCTTTTTCAAAAGACAGTTGTGATTGTGATTCGTTTTCCCATATCTAAACATTATCAAAAAAGATGTAAAAAAATACATGTTTGTAAAAATAATCAGCCATCTATTTAACAGAATCCCAAATTAAAGACATCTAAAACAAAGTAAATCTGTTACTACTTAAATTCCTAAATGTGTGATTATAAAAAACCCATAAATAATACTACTAGTTAAGTTCAAACAATTGAATTGTACAATTAAGACTGTGATTTCACTGTTTCTTTTTTACTAAGTTGCAAAGCATAAAGTGAACTTATTCATACTGCCTTTAATTTTTGTAGTAAAAAACCCAGCTCTAGTCTGCTAATTTTTTAAGCAAAAATGTTCTGTACTAAACGCTCTTTAACCATTTCCACTAGACAGTTAAATCATTATTATAAAACAATAAAGTTCTTATAGGGGTATAATTAAAATTCAATAACCTCACTAAAATTATATAAGTACTAGAATTTAAAAACACTCAAATTGGGGTCGACAATCAGTCTCATGGCTTAACCACTAGGCCAATACGATGCTATCTCTAAAAATAATTAAAAATCAGACCCTAAACATATAAAAAATATTAAAAATCGAACCTAACCAGATTATATGTAATTATTATAATTGTTTATTCAATAAAATTTCGAAGAATGAATGCAACTAATAACTAATACAAACAAATCGCACCTAAAGAAAATCCATTTGCAAAGTTTAAAATAAATAATATAAATAATATACTATGTCCAATTTTTTAATAAATGAAACTAACCATCATCTTTTTAACCGGTTGCAAACGAATAGATTTTATAAATTCCCAAGCACCAACTTCGCTTAATAAAATTCGAGACAATCCGTTTAAAGCAACCACTCGATTAGCAAATTCTTCAGTTTGTTTAAATGGTTTAGGCAAAGAACTTTCAAGTAACAATATACTTTTATTGCGCAAAACATTAGATGAAGCTTTAAAATCTAAATGTGAATTGCTTACCAACAGCGGTAACAAAACCATAACCAACCATACCGCCACCAATCACAACCATATCATAATGATTTTGTAGCTTAAGTGTACTAAATTTACAAACTGTAAACTGCAACGGTTTTTTCAATAACCGACAAAAATCAAATATCATGGTAAAAAGATATTTTAAAACTTCTTATAAATTACATTAAATCGTTCAAAAATTATCTGAAAAATATAATGTAAAACTAGTAAAATAAAATTTTATTTTACAATTTTTGTTAGTTACAACCAAAACGGTACAAACCAATTTTTTAATACAACCAATTTAAAGTTTTTACACTGAATTAAAAATATATATAAATGCAACTAAAACCTTAATAAATAAAAAATCTCATATATTCAAAAGTATCTCCCATTCAAAAATTTTAAAAGATATTTATAAAAATTTTAAAAAGTAATGCATTATTATAATTTATTACAATCTATTAACATTTCAAAACTTCTTTGTTAAAAAACAATTTTCCATTCTTCAACCCTAAAAATTAATAATATTGTTTCAATTTAGTTAAACGTTTTAATAATAGGTTTTAATTATAAACCTTACCCATATTCAAGTTCAATTTTCAAAAATAACTTAACTATCTAGTTTTTGATATTTTCATTTGTAACCACTAAATCAAACATTATTAATCACTATAATTATAAATTCCTTCCATACAAATAATTTGTCAAACGATAACATTAAAAATAAAAAAACGTTTAAAATATATGTAGGTAAATAATTAAGATTAAATGTAATTAATTAATAAGCATTAAATTCAATCATCATACAACGCTCATATACTCGTTAAATTATACAATTCAATAACTAAATCATAATAAGATTATATATATATATATATATAAAGGCATTACATAAACCTACAATTCAACAGAAACGTTACACAAGTACATAGCTGGTGACTTCAAAACATTCAAAAAACGATTAAATTTATAAATAAAACTTTAATAAAATAAAAACTTTTAACAAAATTAATTAAAAAATTTTTAATATCAATTTGTACAGATGAAAATGAATGAAATGCACTTCAATATATATATATATATACCAACATAAATTATAATTTCAAAAACAAACACAAAAACACTATATAAAATCAAATTTTAAATTATTTTAAAGAATTAATTTATTATTACATAATGCATAATTGAAATGTGCATTACTAATAGTCAAATTTACAAAATATTCAATTTTTCAATAAACACTTAATTTCAGAATAAAATATTATCTTCAACTTTAACAATAGAAACAATCTAACTACACATATTTAAAATAATAACTGTAATAAAACAAATTATACGTTTATTTTCTGATTTACTATGTTTAAATAAATTCAAGGACAAATCAATATTTAAAATTTAAACAAAAAATATAAATTTGTATTGTTAAAAAAAAAATTTTTAATTTTATTTAAATTTATTTACTTATATAAAAAATTAAAAAATTAAAAAAAAAAGTTTGTTAATCTACTTTAAAAGAATATAACTGGTTTTTCTCCAGCGATAGATTTTGTTATTTAATTATTTCAGTTTTGTTTTGTTTTTAAAATAGTTTTTCATTTAGATATAGTGTCCACTAGCTCATCTATCTGTGGCCTCCAACTGTGCAAGAGGTCTGTGAAGGGTGGCATTGCCAGAGGATTTACCAAAGGATATATGCATGCACTTGGTCTTGTTGAGTAAAAGGTAATTAGATACTGACTAATTAAATATACTGGTGATGTCAGCCTGAAGTAAATCAGGGTTATCACCCCAGATCTTTACATCGTCAGCATAAAGCAGTATATTGGAATGCACACATGATGGCAAATCATTTATAAAGAGAATAAATAGTAGGGGACCTAAAACAGACCCTTGCGGTACCCCAGAAGAGATGGGACAAGAAGTGGAGTAATCTGATCTAACCCTAACCTTAAAGGTACGATTTGAGAGAAAATGTTTTATCCACAATCCCTATACTAATGGGCTTAGAGATAAAAAGTTCATGTGAGACTTTATCAAAAGCCTTTGCAAAATCAAAGTAGATAGCATCCACAGACCTATGGTTATCAAGTAATTCAGTATTGCTATTAGTATAAGTAATTAAATTGGTTAGACATGATTTATTAGGCATAAAGCCATTTAGCACAGGATTAACTATATTAAGCCTGATAAGGTGCTCAAGTAAATGGGATCTTATAAACCTTTCCATAATTTTGCTAGGAGAGGAAAGGATACTAATGGGTCTATGGCTTATGAAGTAGTTTCCCTTTATGTATTCTAATGAGTCTGTTACATTTATTACGGATATCAAAGTAGGAGTAATGAGATCAGGGAAGCTTGGAGGTTTTCCACAGATAAAAAGCTTTGTTCCTCTTTTGAATTAATTTACAGATATACCTTGAAAGTCTATGGTTGGTGTGTTTTGGAATCCTGAACGGAACAAACAAATTTACCCCTTCTTTTAACACATTAGTAAAGGAGTAAGCATTATCAAGATCATTAGAATATAAATAGTCCCAGTTTGTATTAGATAAAAAGTCCCTGAGTCCACTAAAATCAGCTTTCCTGAAATCAGGAATAGGTTTAGGGTTAGAATCCCGAGTAGAAGGGACATTGCATGGAAGGTGTACTTCAAAAGCCAATAAAAGATAATCACTCTTGCCGAGAGGAGGCAGATATAATAACATATCGATATTAGCGGGTTCATTGGAGTAAATAAGATCGAGGCAAGAGGGATTACAACCAGTCCTATATCTTATTGGAGAGCGCACATGTTGTTTTAATGCATATGAAGCACCTAGATCCAAAAGATGTGATTTAAAAAAATTATAGGAGACAGAGTGGGAGGCCCAATTCATATAATGGCAATTGAAATCCCCCATTATTATGAAATGCTTAAATGGTAGGGTGAGAATATATTTAATTTCATTAATAAGCTCAATATTGGAATGACGGGAGAGCGTTGGGGAGCGATAAAGCAGGGAGAACAAGTCTTAGAGGTGGAGGACCCAACAGCTAAATGAAGAAAATCATAATCTGCTTTATGGGTTGTCGGATGAACAGAGATTAAAGAATAATCTAAAACAACTTTTACATAGAATAGACAACCACCTTGTTTACCCTTCCAAGAATCTAGTCGTACTACACTAAACCCTTCCACAAAAAGTTCCAAATCAAGTAAATCCCCAGAGAGCTAAGACTGCGTAATACCAAATAGATGAGGGGCAGAGAGTAACTGACGGATTTAATTTAATTTATTATAAAAGCTTAGGCTATTGGTGAAGTAAATTTTTAAAGAAATGGGAATGGCAACAATGGGGAGATTTGTCTTAACCGATATAGGATTGGGGGCGGGGATGACTCCGGGGTGCTAGTCGAATATCCTGACGATCAATATCAATATGCAGCCTGAGTGGGGTGAGTTTGACTATAGGTAAGGCATGATAGGCAGGAATGAGAGGTTTGGACCGTCTAGCTACACGTTCAGATAGGGGAAAATCTTTCGTAACTTTGATACCTTTAAATTGGGACTTGACATTAGTCCAATTATTAAGGACTGTATTTTTGTCTATAGAGGAAGAGCAAGAAACAAAGATTAGAGGAGATGTATGTTTCCTCTTACATAATAATCTACCTATTAAGAAGTTATCTACTTTAGGGCGACATTTCTTAACTATATCAGACACCAAATCCTTATAGTTAGTTATATCAGAGCTAACTCCCCTAACTATAAGATTTCGTTTACGTTTGACACTATTAGCACAGTTTTTAGCTCCATCAAGAATCTCTTCTTGAGATAGCTTGAAGATGGATTTGGATACCATAGAAGAGGAGCTGATACCAGAGGTTAACGTTTTGAAAGAAGAGATATCTTTGGCTAAAGAATTAGATAGATTGGAAAAAAAAGAGATGACTCGATCAGCTTTAATGGTAGAATTAGAGACCGTATTAACCACGATAGTTACAAGATTAGTAACCGAGTTGATTTTAGAATCAAGCTCTTCGATTCTAGAAGACAAGGAGTGATTATTACTGACTAAATGTAAAATTTTATCCAACTTATCGTTCCTGTACTCATTGCTAGAAGATGTTTCGTGCAACTCGATTTCATATCTGCAATCCATGCAAATATAATCCAGAGGACTATCTGCTAATTGCGAGTAATGTACCGAAGACAGTCCGGAACACGCCTCATGAAACCAATTTTTGCAGACTGCGCAAAAAATGCCACCCTTTACAGACCTCTTGCACCGTTGGAGGCCACAGATAGATGAGCTAGTGGACACCATATCTGAATAAAAAACTATTTTAAAAACAAAACAAAACTGAAATAATTAAATAACAAAATCTATCGCTGGAGAAAGACCAGTGATATTCTTTTCAAGGAGATTAAAATATTAGTATTTAAGCACAATGCTAAGCAAAAACGTACAAAAACACAGAAATACAGAAAAAAACATACACACAGCTTTACACCAAAAACAATCAAAAAACAAAAATGACCGAAATGAGCGGGTAACAATTAGCAACAATAAAGCAAGCTACTTTTGATCAGCACGTCACGCAAGCGTATCGCACAAATTCAAAAGTGACGCAAGATGTAAAAATATCTTATTTACTTAATTCACATCAGTTATATCATTATTTATTTATCTATAGTAATAGTGGGTAAAGCTTGCACGGCATAAATTAGCATAAAGATTAATTATATCACTTGAAAAAATATATAAACAAGATTAACCACAAAAAATAATTAGGAAATTATAGTGATAATTAGTTTATTTTCATTAAAATAAAATTTTATTTTAGCAATCTAATTACTTATTTACATTAAGTCAACAGTACTGACAATTTTTTAATTAGTCATTCTAATTTCTCTTAGACACTTACGCATTTTTTGGTTAAAAATGTAAAATGATTTCTATTGGTTTTAATTATATCACAAATTATCAACTATTATCAAAAAGTGATATTTAACGTCTACCCCGTTTCCCACACCACTAATTAATTTTTCCGCCTTTTCCAAAGTTTTCATTTCGATCTTCAGTTATTCTCTTAACTTCCACATTTGATCTCGGAACGGGTAACTTTGAAAATAAACTTTTAGTGTTATTATTGGGTAACCAATCCTAACATCAAGATTAGTAGGTAACCACTTGCAAATGCAGCCTAATCAAGCGACGCCGCTGCCCTTTTGAATTTAAAATCTACCTGACGCAGTTTATAACCTCAATATCTAAATGCACATAATGTATAATTCGTCAAACCATTAATTAGAATTACGCTTTTTATCATTATTTCAAATAATTTTTTCTATTATTCAATTTTTAAAAAACCTTTGAAAATAGTTTAGAGCATTAAGACTTTTATGATAATGAAATAATTAAATAACGTCAATATTGTCCTAAACAGCATTTTAATAAACTATTCAACGACTTTTTGAATAGGTCGATAAGTCAGCGATATGCGAGATTGTATTATAATTTTAAGTGTTTTATTTACAATATTTTTTGTAAAATAACAAGAATTGTGACTATACAAATTTGGTTATTACTTATTTTCTATACCTATTTACCCAATAAAAATGATACAAAGTACACGTATGTTATTTGTATGTAAAACATCTTTCAAATTAAAGTCATTCAAATATCCATGCGTGCAAAATGAGTATTTTTCATAAAGAATAATTGTTGTAATTAATTACCAGCAATAATTAGTATATTGAGAGGTTTGTATCTGATCTAAATGTAGCATGTAACTAATTAGCTAAATTGATTTCATCAACATTTGGAAATTGTAATTAACAATGTAATAAACGAAGAACACAATGCAAATTGAAGATAAAAATATGGTTTTGGCGCAAATTATTGCTTAAGGATATACATGCTGACATACACTGACACAAAGTTTCATTAATGTTACTCCATCGGAAGCCAAATGGTTTGCAATCAAATCAGCTACTGTTTTAATATTTGATTGTTTACATCTTAAGCACTAATTTACTACAAATGTGTTCACGCAACATTTACCGATTACAGTTTAAATAATAAGTTTTCAAAATATACATGTTCGTAATAAATAAAATATTTTTATATTAACAAAAATTAATTTACATATGTACATAAAGATTTACTTAATATGTGTTCACTTAATTAGAAATTAGCATAATTCTTTCGCTATGTCGCAGCACGCATCACAGGAAATGTGATCTGCCATTGCGATAGTGTTAGATAAAATCATTGTTTCTCTAGAGGAACGCCCATTTAACCATATTCGTCCATTTACTCCAAGACAAATTTCAAATGGATACACCTAAAATTATTACAGAAAACATGTAAAATTTAGATTCTGTATAATAATTAAACACAATTTTACCTAGATAACCTAAATAACATAATATCAAATATAATTTATTACATTATACAAGCCTAAATTATTATCTTAGTAAGTAAATAATAGTCAAATTTATTACTAAATATTTACCTTAGATAGAAGACTTATTAAAGGAAACTCGTCTTGTTTAATCAAACGACGTATTAATTCCTGGCTACAATACAAAATGATTCCCCCATTTGATCCAAACGCGTTACCAACTGTGCCAGGTTCGTGACGTCCTAAAATGCCCATACCTGAAGCTTTACCCGCTTCATCTACACAACTCAACTCTATTTCAACATCTAAAGGGAAAACAAAAATAAATTAAAAGTCGTTACGTATTAATATGAAGACATGATATGTAAAAACAGAAAGAAATATAAAAAAACACATTGTTTTTTAATTATTACTATAACTTGAATGCGTGAATACTTCACAAAAAACAATTTTCAGTAAGTAAACCTTTTGATAAAACACCCAAACACATAACTACCCAGTGTTGTACCACATAATTACATCGGCAATCCAAATAAATAATCTGTAAATACATAAATAGAATAAGCTAAATCTATTAAATAATAACTTATTAACCATAAAATACAAGTAAAGTACCGAAAATTCTATATTTAGTGATCCTCTGATTCATGTTAGCCTAAATCCAAAAATTCACTACACAGATGTTTAGAATTAAGATTATCACCATAACTGGAAATTAAGGTCTTATATGCATTGCTCAAATCCTTGAAATCATTAACATCTAGAAATAATGAAGAGGTAACTATGCCACTAACCAAATATTTGAAAACAATAGCCCTTCACTGTTTCCCGTTTTGAACACGTGTGATTTAAGCAAAAGACCACTCTAACAATAATGTAATTAGCTGTGTAAACCGTCATTCATACAAGGATATGCTTATCCTTGTATGTTTCAAAAATAATAACAGTTTCCATATGTTGAAAACAGTGTTAAACCACGTCGTTTATCATATGTATAATTAGAAAGTATTAACGTACGTGATTTATCTATTTTTCTTTTAGAAAACAACAAAACTCCTCAGAGTCATTAGAGTTGAATACCACTGTTTAATTTTAACTCATACAAAGCATATGATCTTATCAACTCATGTGTGATTTGACTATCAAGTTTATGTGTTGGGATGATCTGGCGGTACAGTGCTTGACTTGAATCTAGATAGACATGAATTCGAATCCCACCACCGGAACTAAAATGCGGGCCCACATTCTGTTTCGCTAAAATGCCCACTAAAAAGAAAGATGTTTCCTGCAAAACATTCAAAATAGTAAACTACTTAAAAATATTAGCGTTAGAATTACGTATATAAAATATAAAAATATCAATCTTACCCAAATCAACCTTTGTAATAGCCGCATAAACCACATCACCAGCTTGAAGATCGGGTCGATTTTTCTTCGAAGACCCTTCAAACGAGAGATAATTCAGAACGGCTGGATTTGCACATCCAATGTCAACGGCAAAATCATCACCCATTTTGCGCGTTACAATACCAAGAACACGATCACCTGATTCAAATTGTGCAATATGACAATAATGCATCAATCGGGTGAGCGGAAGTAATATATTGGAAGAACCGGTTGAAATAAGACGATCTAACCAAACCAAACGTTGACACTTATTCTGGTTAGACGTAATTTTGCTTTCAGTATGTCTGCATCGCAGTACACCAAACTAGAAGTTTATGCAAAAAAAGCATAAAAAAACAAACTTAACCAACAAAAAAATAATGTAAAAAACTGTGAATACAAGGTAAGCATAGATTAACTCAGCATCGCAAAATTTGTTGTCAATGCACAGTATAAAAATGTTATCAAAATAAAAAATCAGTTAACAAATAAAAAATTATTTTATTTCACATTTCTACCGCTAATTCAATACACAACAAGAAACACCCTTTAACACGATAAAAAATATAGATTGTTCTTCAACTGTAGCCCAAGTAATAAAACAATTTAAACATTAAAATTAACAACAATAAACATTAAATCTTTAAAAAAGGTAAAAAGTCACTACAAAATATATTATTTACAGGTTCATAAATAATATAACTGTGTATAAGAATACATATCAATTGTGACAGAAAACACTAGCAAATATATAACAAATCAGCAATTGAGCGTTTAATTAGTAAGAAAATATAAATAACTACTAAAAGTACAAACATAAATAAATTAACACTGAACCTTAAAAATATTGCCTTTAATAAAAGAATAAGCTAAAACAATATACGGGCTAACAATAAACCATCACACGAAGGTGAAAACAAAACCAATAATTATCAATAATTTAAAATTTATTAATAAAAGCTTTTACTTGTCGAACAAAGATGTATGAAGTACAATTTGAACCACTTTTCTTATTTTCTAAGCAAACTGGAGGTACAAAAATCAAACCTGGACCAGTACACCACAGTATATTGGGATCAGCTAAATCTACCAATTGAAGAACCATTCCAGGTAAAACTAATCGATCAATGTATTTGTCATAATTTGAAAAATCACCATTTTTAATTATTTGTAGAATACTAGCCATATAAAATATATCTAAATAGAATATAAAAACAATGGTTAAACGTTATATATATATATATATATATATATATATATATATATATATATATATATATATATATATATATATATATCTTATTTCAAGGAATGCTAATTATCCCGAGGATTTTAGTAATGCTTATAATTGACTGTTCCTCCACGTGGCATATCTTAGTCTAGGCTCATTAAAGCACCTAGACTAACACACCATGGACCACGTGCACAGAAATGTATCTGGTCCAGACTGCGCCACGTAGAAGTAAATTGGGAACATTACCATTATTAAACACTAAGAATTTATAAGCCTTACTCAAATTCTTATAATCATTGATATCACCAAATGAAGTAGTAAGGCCGACGTGTACAGGTACTGTCCTGCCATCGCACGACCTCTTATCATTTATGTTTTCCATAAGAATCGCAGCCCCAAAGACCATCAACCTACCTAACTCCCGCCATACTACTCGTATCGACGTTGCCCATCATAGACACCCGATGAACACAATCAACATCGAAATATACTTAAATACCTTTATTTTAACTAAACAAATATAATATACACAGTAATGTTAATATATAAAATCGTTTAAGCAAAAATTACTAAAAGAAGTTTAAAAATTAAAAACAAGTTTTAAATTAATAAACTATTGCCATTTTAAAATAATGTATCTATTTAAATATTCGTAAACAATTACAAAAAAATTATAGATAAACATATGCATAGATATATACGTATATCATACTAAATGAAAAATGCAAGCGTGCCGATAAAACTGTAAGGACGTCAAGGTTAAAGAGTTAATTACCTTCAGAAAAATAAATAATTAACAAAATATTAAAATATATAAAAATAATTGTTTTAATTTATTTATTTAAAAAAAATTTGCATATAATAAAGTATAAATAATGTATAACTCAGTAAAACAATAAGCTAATTAAATTGATTTATTTAATTACAATTTAATTCAGGTTTCAGGTTGTTACACGAGTTAAATAGGAGAAAAACTTCTTTTAGTACTCTAATCAAAGTTATCGGATATCATGAATAACAAATATGAATAACAAAAATGAATAAATAAAAATAAAAGGATGTTAAGGAGTTAGGAAAATTTAAGAAGAAAAAGCTTATCGTATGCCGATTTAAATGCTTGAATGGATGGGGCTAACACAACGTGTGAGGGCAAGTTATTCCAGGCCGAAATAACTCTGTAAGAGAAGTGGTAAAGACCTATACGGGATTGGACGCGGGGTTTAGAGAGCTTGAGAGGGTGTCCTCTCCGAGGGTCGCTGGAAATTGTGAAAAGATGCTTAAATTGATCGGACTTGATGAGTTTGAAAACTAGGATGAGGTCGCCCCGGAGTCTTTTATTTTTCAGAGGGAAGAGGCGGAGGGTTTCCAATCGCTCAGAGTAGGGGACGCTTTTAAGGACACGCGGCAGTCTAGTAAAGCTTCTTTGGACCTTGTCCAGTTTGACTATATCGGCCTTTAGAAGAGGGGAAGTCACTTGAATGCAGTATTCAAGATGCGGCCTAATATAAAGTTGATAGAAGAGTCGTGTACAGCTAACCGGTAGGATCCCCAAATTACGCCTGAAAAACTTAGTAAGACGATAACAGGTTAGAATCGCTTTATTATGATGGGACGAAAAACTGAGGGAGGGGTTGAAAATAACTCCTAGATCTTTAACCGTATCAATTTTAGTGATGTTCTGGAAACTCGGAAATATGAACTGATTCCCAGAGAATTTCCCGAAACAGAAATGGTTACACTTGGAAATGTTTAGAGGGAGAGCATTATCAAGAGACCATTGATGGATGTTAATAATATCTCGTTGCAATTGTTCAGGGTTGGAACCCCAAATTTTGACATCATCAGCATAGAGAAGGATGTCAGAATGAACAACCGAGGGCAAATCGTTGATATAGATAACAAAAAAAGTGGCCCTAGTACTGATCCCTGGGGGACACCTGAAGTAATCTGGGTAGGGGGGAGGATGCGTTTCCTAATTTGACGCTAAACTGACGATTAGAAAAAAGTCGTGTATCCATTCTAAGAGAAGAGGACCTATACCGAAGGCTTTGAGTTTGCTAAGCAGTGCGGAGTGCGGAACTTTGTCAAAGGTTTTTGCAAAAGTCGAAGTAGATAACGTCGACTGATGGTGAAAGTTCCAGCCTATGGGTAATGTTCTTGGTGAATTCAAGGAGGTTGGAGAGACAGGATCTCCCCGCCATAAACCCATGCTGAGCTGGGCTGATAAGGTTATTGTGTGCGATAAAACCCATTAGATGCGATTTTATTATTTTCTCGAGAATTTTGCTGGAACAAGACAGAATACTTATGGGTCTGAAGCTATCGGGCTTAAATTTGGAACCTGACTTATAAATTGGACGTATAAAAGCTAGCTTCCAAATTGCAGGGGAAACGCCGGACTGAATGGAGCGGGTAAAAATGTGGGTAAGAGGAGTAGCGAGTTCGGGTGCACATTCTTTGAGGACTCTGGGGAAGAGGTCGTCAGCACCGCGAGAAGTTGATTTAAGCTGGGACAAGTACTTAGACACTATATGAGGAGTGATGGTAGGGCTATCGGAATCGAGGGCAGGATCGGGAAGGAGTCGATTGAAAAGTCGGGATTGAAAACGGACTTAAAATATTCCCCAAAGGTATTGCACACCTCAGGGAGTGGTAGAAATGAACCAGTATTATCTTTCAGCTTAGGAAGAGAGATGTCGTAACCCCGTTTGTTCTTGATGAATTTGAAGAGAAGACTATTATCCGATTTGGCATTGCTCAGGAGTGAATGGAATCTGAGGTTTTTAAGCCGTCTGAGACAAGCAACGGATTTACTACGAAGGTCTAGGTAGCGATAGAGGAAGGAGGGGAGTCCTGATGATTTCCACTTTTGAAAAGCTATATTCCGGGACTTAATGATACGAATAATAAAACGGGGATTTTGGGTTTAGAACAGGTAGGGATATGAAAGGGAATAAAGCGTTCTATACCTATTCGGATGGACTGACAAAAGTGGTTATATGTAGCATCTAGGTCATTATTTGAGGGGTCCCAGTTGACTTGCCTCAGGAAGTTCTTGAGACCGACAAAATCGGCTTTGCGGAAATTAGGAATGGGCAAGGAATGAGGCTTATAGCCCACAATTGGTGACGGGAAATTGATTTTGAGGGCAAGCAGAGTGTGATCACTCTTACCCAATGGGGGAGTTGGACAATACTGTCTACTAACGAGGCTATGTTCGTAGAAACTAGATCTAGGCAGGAGGGGGAGCTGCCAATCCTAAACCTGGTAGGAGAGCGGACGTGTTGGTATAGTGCGTGCTCAATACTGAATTGGAGGAGCAAGGCATCAAAGGATTTAGAGGAGCAGCTGAGAGAGTCCCAATTGATGGAAGGGGCGTTGAAATCACCCATCAAAATATGGTAGTTATGTTTGGTCGTTAACACAGAGTGAAGGTCTTGGAAAAGGGACTTGTTTGAAGCATCCGAGAGAGAAGGGGGACGATAAAGAATAGAGAAGAGGGCGAGTTCTTTAGAGGAGAGGGAGATCGCAACAGAGAGAAGATCATATCCATGTTCAGAATAGTCTGAGAAGGGAAGGGAGAGAAACTGATCTCATCCTTGATATAGAAGAGACAACCCCCGCATCTAGAGACCCTTGAGTCACGTCGGACAATATTGTAGCCATGGATTAATAGTTCATTATTATGTATATCATCTGATAACCAAGTTTCAGTGATGCCGATTATGTGGGGTTTAGAGTCATTAGCCAGGCTGGTTAATTCGGTGAGTTTACTCGAAAAACTGAAAGCGTTGGCATAAAAAATATTTAGTAAGACGGGGTTGGGGAGGGTAATAACGGTCTTCATTCTTTTAGGCGATGGTGAAATGGGACGCGACTCCGGGGCGGAAAGGGAAAATCCTGGGCAGTGGAAAGGGGAGAGGAGGTATCCTTTAGCTTAAGAGGTAAGCTTAACTACTGGGATGGCCGCGAGTTTGGGGCAAGTGCTGAGGGGTAAGACAAGAGATTTACCCAACCTGTCAGCCGTAGGGTGGTCCTTATGGAGACGGATCCCAGGAAAATTTTTGCGAATTGATGGCCACATGCTTAAAATATCAGAGACAACGCATGGGGTACCGCTGACAATGATAGGAGGGAAGGTATGGGAACGCTTACAGGACATACGTGTTATCTTAACTTCGGGGGCTGACGGTAGACAGGTATTGATCAGCTCAGAAACAATGTCCTTGTAGTTAGTAGCTGTTTCTGGGATCCTTTTGACTATTAAATTATTCTCCCGGCGTCTATCAGCAGCAAATTGTTTGGCTGCAGATAGAATTTCATCCTGCGACAGTCTAAGGACAGCTTTTGTGGTTGGGAGCAAAGAGTCCTTGACTGTTGTTGAAAGAGATTCTACTGTGTCTTTGAGGGAACTGATATCGTCAGCCTGTTTTGTAGAAACAATTGAAACAGACTCTTGGAATGCGGAGAGTGAGTTTTTAAGGACTAAGTTACTGGTTTGGACTTCTCTGACTAGATTAAATAGTTCTGAAATGGAACGATCCTTTGGGTCAGGAGATTTAAGGTTCTTTACCAAAAGGCAGTTGATGCAGTGAAAATCGACGCTACTATTTGCTAAATCTGTATAATTGGTAACTGAAAGACCGGTACACTTTTCATGAAACCAGGTGTTACACCCAGAACAAAACATACCAGACTTGACCGACTTACCACACCCCGTCTTCCACAAAGTGCGGTTTGGGAGGTCATTATTAAGTCGGAAGAAACTGAAATGACTGTTGAAATAAAATAGAAAGCAAATATCACAATGCAGAGCAAAGTGATAATCAGTTAAAGAATTAATAAAAACGTTTCAAATACGAATCATGCAATTCGCACTTGTTCAATCAGCTGTACAACTCAGGTTGCACAAATACCAAAAACGTTAATTTAAAAAGGCACGATTTATAAATCGAACCGATTAAAAAATAGGGCAACACTGGATGCACAATAAACACACTAAAAACACTAAAAAACAGCAAAACACCAAAAACACTAAAAACAAATAACAATGCCACGAGACACGTAGCAAGCGCGTTAACAATAAGCAACTTTTGATCAGCACGTCACGCAAGCGTACCGCATTGATTCAAAAGTGTTTTAAGTGTTTTAGGTGTTTTAAAGTATTTAGTATTAATAGTGATTTAAACTTTAGTTAAAATATAAATGTTTAAAAAAATTTTTTTTTAATTTTAATGTTAATTTTTAAAATAAAACTTTATATATATTTATTAACTAATTAAAAGTATTTTGTTTCTTAACTAAGTGCTAACCTACAAATCACTAAATACTTATTATTTTGAAATTATATTTATTTAAAAAATAGTAATCTAGGAGTAAATATAAATAACATATATATATATATATAACTAAAACTTTGTACATAAAAGGACTGAGAAATCTAAGAATGGGTAATTGCGTTATAACATTTTTTGTTTACTATTTTTTAATCCTTAATTTTATATTATTTACCTGTAATTTTTAAGTTTATTTAATAACATGCCTGTTTTTTAATGTCAAAATTAGCAGGAATTTAACATTTTAGTTACTTCAAATTACATTTTGAATTCTGTTTAAAATTAGTACTGAGTGTTACTGTAGGTAAAAGAAAAGTCATCCAGTACGTAAAATTCTGATCAAATATTAAATTTTAAAGCATAACCAAACAGTATACTTGCATAAAAGTGCTTAAACTTATTTATAAAAATATTTATGTTTGTTATATTTATCCCAAATATTAGCCACCCTAGAATATAACAGAACTAAGATTTGATTAAAATAGTACATCTTTTTTACAATACAAATATTTTTGCAACAACTTACAAAAAACATAATAATGTTATTTCATTTTTAACCACAGTTAATCATATTATATTAATTTATTTAGTTTCCATTGTGGTATTTTTTCAATATTCACTAATAATGTTAACTAATGGTAAAAATTGTGATAAATTGTCACCAAATTATATCTGATATGTGTAAGAACATTTTTAATCCTATACCCTCATTTAAAGTAAATAGGATACATTGCAAACTTATTCATACTGCCCCCTTTTACTTGTTAAATTCCTTTAGCCTCAACATGTACTAAGCCTTCTTAAAAACTGACCTAGTAGACTTTTTAAAGACCTGCCGCCAAAGCGGTTTATTTTTCTAGATTATATTCCCAATAGTGTGTTAAAGCTATTCAAAGTCTCTGTAGTTATAGTAGCACCCTTAAGGCTAAATACAATTAATCAGGATTTTTCTCTTTCGCCTCGGGGTCTAAGTTAAGTCCCATTAAGACATCGATTAAGACAAAACTATCCGTTATTAATATCTCTGTCGCTCTCAGTGGTGTACACAAATGCATTAAACTATAGGAACAAGTTTATTTTATTTTTATGTTTGCTACTTTGAATGTTTTACGAGAAACATCTTTCAGCAGTAGACATTTTAGCAAAGCCAAACGTGGGCCCGCATTTTAGTGCCGGTGGTGGAATTCGAACTCATGTCTATCGAAGTCCGAATTCGAGCGTTGTACCGCTAGCTACTTCTGATAAACCTCATATTATTGGAGTCACAGAAACCTGACTTTCAGATAATATATCGGATAGTAAAATCAATATTTATGAGTATAATATTGTTAGAAGGGATTCAAATAAAGGTAGGTGTAGAGGGTGTATTTTTTACATCAAAGATTCCATACAGTTCTCCATTTTCAATTCAGGTTTCGGTGATCCGCTAGGTGGGTATAATTTTCTGCATCTAGAGATTCCACTGGCTTTGGGAAAATTAGCTCTCTTTTCCATTCTGGATAGACCCCCCTTTCTCTCAAATGCCTCAAATAAAGTTCTAATAAAAGAACTTCTTTCCCTTGCTTCCCTACCCCATAAGTACATTGTTATAATAGGAGACTTTAATGCTCCCTCAATTAACTAAAACTCTCTTGATGGGCCTCACGTGTTCTTCGAGTACAGTCTGCTCAAGCTCAGTATTAATTTGCCTTCCAGCAACATGTCCGTTCACCTACCAGATATAGATCTGGTAGCCATCCATCTTGTCTTAACCTTATCTTTACCAATGTTTTATCTTTAGTAGACTCTATCAAGTTCCTTTCTCCTTTAGGAAGAAGTGATTATTCCGTCCTGTCTTTCTCAGTTCATTTCCCCTCGCCGATCTCTAAATTGCAAATGTAGAACACATTGCCCTTCCTAGATTTTAGGAAGACGAATTTTAGTGATTTACAAGAGTATTTTCAAAATGTTAATTGGAATTTACAAGGTTTTGATAATGTATATAGCCTTTATTCCCATGTAATACAAAGTAGATTATTTGCCCCTTTTAACACTCCCGCCTCGTATAAAAAGATATTTCCCAGTCGTTTAATCCAGAAAAGAAATATAGCTTTTATTAAGTGAAAAGTTACAAAATTGCCATGTTTTCATTACAATTACATCGATATTCAAAATCAAATTGTAGCTGCCATAAAAAATTTTAAAAATAAAAAAAATTGCACTTTACTGTTTAGAACTAAAAATGATAAAAAAGTATTATTTAATTTTATTAAAAGAAAGCGTGCTTCGGAATGTGTTCTTCTTTTTATTAAGGATTGTAATGGTTTGCCTCTATCAGCCGAATTTTCATGTGACACATTTAAGGATTACTTTAAGTTTGTTTTTTTGCACTAGAGACATGGTTGCCAGCTGTTCTGCTAATCCTTCTACTAGTTTGGGCAACTTTAAAATTACTAAGGATATGGTATATAAACACATTAAGCACTTAAAATCCAGTTTTTACGGGTCTGATAATATATACCCCAGAGTCCTCAGGGAGTGTGCCGATATATTGGCACCAGTTTTTTATTACTTATCCAATATGTCTCTTTTTATTGGTCAACTGCCAGAGGTCTGAAAACAAGCATACATTAGGCCAATTTACAAAACAAGCAGCAGATTCAATCCTGATAGTTACAGGCCAATTAACATATTACTTGCACCTAGTAACGTGCTACAGAGACTTATTAAAGAGTATCTAGTAGACTATCTTCTGGATAAAAAATTAATTAATTCTGCTCAACATGGTTTTCCTCCTGTCTCGTTCCTATCTAACTAATTTATTAGAATTTACAAATGTAATAACCAGTAATTTAGCGCATCACCCTTCCGCTAAGGCTATCTACTTTAACTTTTCCAAAACTTTTAATAAAGTTCCACTCTCTCTTAATAGCTAAGCTAAAGACTTTTGATATAGGCATTCCTCTGTTGAACTGGATCATTGATTTCTTGAAAGATCAACATTTTAAAGTTAGGCTTGGCAAAACCTTGTCTACCCAGTCCAAAATTACGTCAGGAGTGCCACAAGCATCAGTCCTAGATCCCCTACTTTTTATCATGTTTGTTAATAATTTATCTACAAAAGTTTAATCAAACATTCTGCTTTATGCGGACGATGCTAAGAGCTGGGGCAGAAACCCTAAACTTTTACAGCAAGATATTAACAATATTTATCTTTGGTCGGTTACGAATAAACTGCCTTTAAATTTAGAAAAGTGTAGGCATATAGCATTTGGACAATTCTCGAGAAAGATCTTTAAGATTTGTGATAAAATTATTACTACGGTAAAAGAGATTAAAGATCTAGGGGTCACTTTTACACCATTCCTAGTATTCACACTACATCACAAAAAGCGGCCCTAAAATATTTTAACCTAATTAAGTTTTTTAGACGTAATTTAGGTAAAATTCCGATGGACTGCCTTCGTCTACTTTTTATGTTATATATAAGACCACATTTAGAATATTGTATTCAGGTAACAGCCCCATCTCAGAAGGCGGATATATATCAATTAGAAAGAGTTCCAAGAACGCTTTCTAAACTCCACTTATGAGCTTCGTTTCAAGTTGTACCCAGAGCATTTGCCGATACTAAAACTATTCCTTTTAGGAGATAGACGACTTAATCTTAATCTATCAGTTATTTGTTAGCATTTTCAATGTAAGTAATGAAAACTTTAGGGGACATTGTTTTAAGATTTACAAACTCAGAGCTCTCACTCGCTTTAGACATAATCATTTTTCACATAGATCCATTGCAGAATGGAATAAGTTTCCTAGTCATGTAGTCAATTCTAAGTCGTTAGGGTGATTTAAGATTAATTATGATCAGCACTTGCTTGCCTCTTTTATTTAAATTCTTCACCTATCTACTTGTCTTGTTCAACTTATTTTCCAACTTTTCTCCTATATTGTTACTGCTTTTTATCTTTTATATTATTTCATCCTGTTTGTCCCAGTTTTTTCCTCCCTCTTTATTCTCTCCGATTTTGAACTTTCATGTACATTGAGAGCCGAAAATCAAAAGGATAAATTCCTACGCACCTCGTGTACCCTCCTGAATCCTGTACTAAGATAATGAGATGAGAGATGATGTTAGCCAATGGAATATGGACAGTTCTGATCACTGACGATGAGAAAAGTAGCCAAAAGTGTAGAATATATTTTTATGAAAAATTGATTAAATAAATACTCAATATAAAATGAAATAATGCATCAATATTAATAAACGTAGTCATAATTTTTAAATATATACTTTTGTAATCACACCTTAACAGCATGTAATAATATGGTATAGGCTCTTTATAAACTGGCAATACTAAATGAAATAAGTGTCATAAGGTTAATAATTTATTTGTAGTTGTTAAAAAGGAAACGTCACATAAATATATACATTTATTTACAGATAGACCGTTCTGTATTTACACGATATTTTAAAATGAAAAACACGGGATAATTTAAAATTGTTTATTTATTTATGCAGTCGTTAGTTATCTAGATGTTTTCTGTATATAAATTATTCTAATTTGAAAACACAATTTTGTGTGCATAAGCAGTAACAACATTATTAAAATTTGTAATTTACTTATGCTTATTATTAACTATAAAAAGATTGTTTTTATTAGGTGTAATTTTTGTATAGTACAATTGTACTATTTTTAACACTATATTTTTTACTTTCGTTGTAAAAAGGTTTTTTTATCCAGTTTTTGTAAATAGAAACTAGTGTGTTTATTGTAATACCTGCAATTCCTTATTCATTATTAAATCGTAATAAAAATTACCAAATATTTAAATCCTTACTAGTAATTTTGTACTTTATGCTCAGACAATCGACTCTTGTTCTAATGCAAAATAAAATAACTCTACCATTAAAACCTTTGGCTCATTGTATATGCAGTGCGATACGTCACCAACCAAATTAAACAAATTACCACAAAAAACACAAAATTATATGCCAATAATGTTTATTAACAGCAATAACAGAAAACAATACATTAAAAAAATTAGTTTTATAAAACTTAGTAATACTATGTAACTTGATTAATTTAGAACATTTATCATTATTATTATTATTACGCTTTAATATCTCACTAGATTAAATTCTGATGTTTGAGTTGTTTGAAGTAAGGTAATCATTTAGTTCTTTAGCATCCATCTTAAATTGATTTGCTTCTCATTTATTAAAAATTTTGTTAATATTTTTCAAAATAGATTGTGAATCACGGTTTGATTGAAAATAATTATTAGTATAGTTATTAAGTTTGTTTATTTCCAGTTTAATTTGTTTAAGTTCTTTAATTTAGTATATTGACTAGATTTATATGTTACCTCTTTTTCTCGTCTAAGCTTTAAGATTTAATGAAGAAATACTGTTGTTTGTAATCTCAACCATAACTACTGGACAATATTTGTTAATATAAGTGTTAATAAGATCAGTAAAAAGTACAGTAGCATCATTTAGGCTAAGATTGTTAAAATTGATGTTATTAATGTTTAATAGAGTGGATTTACGTAATGCTACATTTAACAGTTATTAACGTACACCAACTGTAAATAAATACATTGGATTAAATTGACAACTTTTCAATTTGTAAGAATTGTCAACATAAACATATATAATATATATAATTCAAGTCCTTTTAAAAAACCTTAATTTTTATTATCAGTAAAATATGTTTAATTATTTCTTAAATCAAAGGCATTTTTATATACTGTTTGTGCTTAATGGAATGCTAATAACCTTGAAGGTTTGAGTAATGCTTAGATATTTTCAATTTACAATGATAGTGATATTTTTGACTGCTCCTCATCCACGTGCTGCTTCCTGTTTTAGGTACCCATAAGTAAGAACCGAGTGCGTCGCAATGTAACTGGGCTTCCGCTTCAATAGATAGATGCAAGTATACACTCAGTGTAATTAAAAGGTTTCTTAATATATACCTTGTGCTAATAGCCAAAATATTGGGCGACCTCACCAATCTTTGCAAACAGTAGCGCCGTTACAAAGATGCCGTCTTTTAACCAAAAAACTCGTTATTCTTCTACGTCTGTTATGCTTATCAAGCCATCGTAGTCGATCGGACAAATATAGAAATAATGAAATCGACTACGTTACCAACCACATGAATAAATTATATTTTATTTAATGCATAAACACAAAGATATCAGTCTATTAATTGGCTATTATTATAAAATAATTATTAATTATTTGTTTAAACTTAGAATTTCTTTAAAAGTCAAACATAAATAGAACTAAAAGTTACAAAAAACAAGATGCAGCGACGTGCAATTACTGCCCAATTTAGTTCAATGCAAGAACTCAAATATATTTCTTTAATAAAAAAGCAACAAATATTTTCAATATAGTAAAAATTAAGTATACCATTATTAATTTTTTAATCAATTAAACAATGTGAATTATAAAATTAAATAATGCAATTTCAAAACTGTTTTACAAACTAATGTAAAATCAAAGGCTCAGATAATTCATAAGCAATTTGATTAATTGGACAAGATGAATACAATTCTATGATACAACAATTTAAAGTTAAATTATGTTGTGCGATATAGTGCGATATTATTTAAGTATAAAAATAACACAAATATTTATAAAATAACATATTTATTTAAAGTTTATTGTAGTTTAAGCACTATACAAATTAAATACCTAATATAACTTCACTAATACTGTTTAGAAATAAACTTACACAATGAAATACTTAAGTACAAAACTAATTGAAATTATATATGCGTATATATATATATATATATATATATATATATATATCTTTCAAATTCTTAATAAAAACAAATAAAAAAATCTCTAGAATATGTAAATGCATGACAAAATCGAAGTATTTTTTTTCAATTACTTTCATTACACGTTTTAATTAATCATCGTCCAATAAGCAATCAATGGTTTGTGCCATTATTTTGTCAATTTTTTCATCGCCTGTCACTTCCAGATTGTACATTTTAAATGCTTTCAAATGCTTTGAAGTTATTTGAAAATTTTCTATTCGACTCAATACTTTACTTGACCCAGAAGCATTTGGCAAAGAATTGGTTTCATTTGATACTTTTTTTTCGGTTTTTGAAGCCTTTATGGGTCGTGGTATAAACTTGTGATCTGGTGCCAATGCATCCCAATCCTTTAAGGAACGGCAAATGTCTAAATCTTCCGGTACATTTATGTAACGTATTCGAGGACCGCAAATGGTTAGAGACTGCAGAATAATAATTATTAATTGAGAAAACAATATATAAACAAAATTGTATCCATACTGTAAAATACAACATCTATACTACATAAAAAAATTTTTTAAACAAGCTGGGAAACGAACGGTTTTACACATTGTTGTAACAAAATGTTTTAATAAAAATTACGATTATATTAAAGATGTTAAAATTATATTTGCAGTCATATGTACATTAGCATATGTTTGAGTGACCAAAATTGCATAAGTAATAATTTATAAACAATATTCGGTTGTTATACAATATATTTTGTACAAATTGTGCCACAATATATATGTCTGTATTAGGGCGTCATTTTGTGATACTAATTCGTGTGATTATAATCACAAATAATTCCAATATAAACCCAACCTAAATAAAATTGTTAAAATAATTTATTTGTGTGCTAAATGGACCAAATACACAGCGGTATAAAATGTTCACTGCTAAAAATTGTTTCTTGCAAAACATTTAAACTAATAAAAAATTTGAATCAATAAATGTTACTCAAACCAACGTCTACCTGAACAAATTCTACATCCAGTTCGGACTCGTCACAATTGGCAAATCGAATCAACACACCGTCGTCCAACTCCAAATTCATAAAACCGTCGCAAGAAGTCAAACGTCCCGTCACTCGAGTTTCGTCCAACAACGTGACCGTCACCAAGTTGCCAATCACCGAGGCTGGAAATATTGCTAACAGGGTTGACCTTAGACGATCTCTTGCACGCCAAACCTTACATGCGTCTTGGTTACTTAACGTTGCCTATTGGAACAAAGACATGGAGAGAGAGAGAGAGAGATAACAAAAAATACTATTCAGTACATTACATATTATTAGAACAAAAAAATGAAAATAATTTTTTACAACCAATAATCTATTTTAATAATACAGCAGTAGTTGTTTTCTTTTATTTATTTTTCAGAAAGCTGACATTTAACTAAGGTAAACAAAAGCCCACATTTAGTGCCAAATGAATTCGAATCTTTGCGCTCAACTTTAAGCCTGGCACTTTAAAAATAAATACACGAATAACACAATAATTTTTAGGCTTTTACTACTGTGAATGTTTTATGGATATTTAGCACAGCCGAACAGCGACCAGTATTTCGTTCCGGTGGTGGGAATCGAACTCATGCCTACTTAAGTTCGAGTCGAGCACCGTACCGCTAGACCATTTTGGCACTTAAACTAAATAAATAAAATTGACATTACCCAATCTAAAAAAGACAAGTAGATAAAATCCAACTGTTTTACTTATTAATTTGTATTATTACTATTTACGAATGCTACTGTTTTTATCCAAATGATCTGTTTAAAAAACATTTATTTAAATCTAACAAGTGAAGAAAAGCTTGCCTGAATTACATATAAGTAAACTAAATTTTACTTTTCATCAAAATGTTAGTTTTCATTCAGATCAAAGTTTGAAAATAATCATATAAAAAAATACAAGTAAAGAAATATATATAATAAATGTTCACTATTTATTTCTGCTTTGCAACAAATTGTTCACGTAGCTGTGTCTAGATAATTCGTCGTTGAACTTGCAACTCCACTGGATGGACGTCAGATACCACCATGGGCACTAAGTCCAAATCATTGTCTAACTGCATTAAATATGCATTTCTTCCCTAACAATTATTTATTGTACAAGCAATGACAAAAAAATCATTTTTAGCTTGAAAATGTACTAGACGCATACGCACATACACCAAACAATACTCAACTAAAAGACGGTAGAAAATATAATCAATTTATTAAATGTAAATGATATGCATGCGATACAAATTTAAATGTATAAAGTGAACATAAATTAGTACACAATTAAAATAGCGTAAATATGGTTCAAAGCAAAGTTTAAAAATTATTATCATTATTACGGTAACCACTATAAACAGATTATGTATACACTAGTGTGAAGACACTCTAGTTTCATTTAAATTGGGGATAAATCGTCTTTTCTTGAAAAGGTACACTCCATTAAATCTAGTCTCAATTTTTTCAAACGGTAATCCTAATAGGTAGGACGCAAAAACTTGTAACTTATAGAACATGGGATTTGAGTCACACAACCGACACCAAATCCTCACTTGATCGAAATGTCTCTCTATAAGCATTTTTAACGAGCAGGCGGACGTTGTGTGATAATCGAATCCAATATCCGTTAATTGAAGATACTTATTATTATTATTACAAAAACCTTTTTGCTTTAAAAATAAGTATGGGGAATAAGATTACAATCACAGTAAAAAAACAACAACAGTCACATAATTCAAAAAGAACTTAAGAAAACAGAATGTTTCCACGTATTTAAACATTCTGCCAAACGTTTTCCTTGATCCCATAAAATATTTATTCCAATTAAATATTCCCAAATAGTTCTTAGATAAGTTTTCTGTGGTCTACCAACCCTTCTTCCATTCCAAAACCGTTCCTGTTGATCCTTTAAGCAGTAAATGTAGAATTTGACCAAGTAGTGTTTCCAGTCTAATTGTAATGATATTATGTAGTGAACGAGTTAGTTCTTGTCATGATCTCATTATTTGAAATGATTGCGCCAGGTAATCTTTAAAATACTTCTAACACACCGGTGATAAAAAAACATCTACCATCTTATCAATCTTGTCTGTTCGCTTCCACGTTTCACTCCCATATATTACTGTAGGAATGATTATTGATGCGTACAAACAAAGTTTTGTCTTCAGGCGAATGGAAGAACATAACCATATTGATTTGAGTCTATGGAAGACTGACATTGCCTTTCTAAGTCTGGCTTTAACATCAATTTCGGTTTTTCCGTCTTTACCAATGATGCTTCCCAGATATGTAAAGGAATCAACAGTATCAATATTTTAAAATCAATTACCAGAAGAAACAAAAAACGGTTATAAACTAAATCCTTGACGTACAATTTCAAACATAGCAGTATGATCACTTTTGTTTGAACACAACTTGAATTTTTGTATAACAAACGTATATTTTTAAACATATTTCAACGACATTTCGTAAAAGTTAACGATTTTCTACAAATACTCTCGGTGAACACAGTGAAAAGCTTTCTTTGGTCGTTTATCTACATAGATTATAATAACAAAAAGCAAATAAAATCAGCGTTTATTTAGTCACCTTAAAACATGATCAATTCAATCTAATTAAACAAATTACAGTATTACAAATGAAAACAACTTTCGAATAAGAAAATTGTGATGTCCGTTCACTTGAAGAAAAAATCGATAATTCTTAATTAATTGGTTGTGACTTGAAAATGTTAAAAACTGGATAGTTAAGTTGTTTGTAGATCATATTTGCTACATATTCGAGCAATAAACCCACTCGTGTCGAAATGGTAGAGGCGACCAGACGTAAAATTGAGTGGGCGTTGGTTTGAGTCCGACCACTTTAAATGTCCACTTCCTAACAAATGTTTGCCTTGAAGCATTCAAGCTGTACAATGAATAAATGAAATCAATCAACTTTTCGATAACAAAAACCAAGACAGCATTGAATAAACAGTAAATTGAAATTTAATAGATTGTGTCGGTCAAACGTTTGATTAAATCCAAACCGTTTTAAAATAATTGAATAAACTTTAGTCGGAGTGTGATTGACTTGCATTCAATCGTATCAACAATATCGTATATTCACTTTTTGTCATAGTCCCACATTTACTTACCAAATGATCACCAATATTGGTTTTAGAAGTTAAAAATAGTAAAAATTGGTTATAATTTATTTAGAAAAGCCTAGTTGAAGTCAATATCAAGTGAGATGAAAGTGCAATTTGGAATAAGCGCACCAACTTGAAATAGCCTTGCTGTTACATACTGTACAACAGGAATGACTTAATTTCGTTGGTTCAATTTTATTTATTTAATTATTGTTGCTTGACTGTTTAAATAAAATCATTTTAGTAAACGGACATTTGATGAAGTCAATTGGGGGCCCCCATTTACTGCCGGTAATGAGGATCAAACTTGTACCCACCCAAGTTTGATTCCACTCCGGCAATTCACAATGAAAGCAACTTTGCCAAAATAATAGTCAATCCATAAATCAAGGATGAGGTTACAATTCACATTTCAGTACATCATAAATGTTGATTGTTATAAAACAGAAAAAAAAACGTTTACACAAGTCTTGACAAAATTACAATCGAATTCAAAATGTTTGTCGGATAAACATTTAAAATCTTTATTTAAAAATTTTCAAACAAGCATATGCACAAACTTGAAAACATTTTATATATATATATATATATATATATATATATATATATATATATATCACTATACCCTTAAGCTATCTAAATGTGTATTTAAAACGTCGCATCAACGCACAAATTTAATTTTATACACAAAACTTTATCTACATATCGAGTATAATTTCAAATACTTTTAAACTAATCCAAGCTCTTAACTTTTACATTTTAAAATGATACCAAATGTAGAAACTAATCTTTTAAACAGAATCGTTAAATGGGATATTCTGATTAGGACAACGTTATGTAAAACCCACTGCGTAAGCATTGGACTGGAGAAATTCTTAACCTCCAAATTAAAAAATGGGGTCTTTACTACACATGTTGTACATTATCACAAAAACATAAATAAACAAAACGTTTAACCTTTTCTACTAAGATTATCACTGCAACTATTTAACAAAAAACATGTTTCATCAAGTGAATGAAGTGGTGAAATAAAGGTTTATGTTTTTCGTGTTGTTAATCGCATCAAACGCTTGCAAACACTCAAGTGTAATGTAGCTCTTCGTGTTACTCCGGTGGAAACCTTGTATCTTGCAAAATCCAATACTATTCAAAACATGAATGCGGGCCCATGTTCGGCTTAGCTAAAATGTCTAATACTGAAATATGTTTCTCGTAAAACATTCACAGTAGTAAAAATAAAAATTTTTTAAATAAAAATTTAAGAATATTCATTAAATTACTTAATGTAGCTTTAGAATAATGAACCTTTAAAGTATGTCGTCATATAATAATCATTATCACCATTAACGGTAAAAAATCATATTTAAAAGCTGCCATATAATATATGCGGACCCAATACTACCCAGTCAATAAAGTAGAATAAAATTCATGGAAAATAAATAAATATATACACATGCTATGCGAACATGTTGTATATCAGTATTATATAAAAAATGATTTTAATAATTACACATGACGTTTTGGATTTTTATCAAATGTCGAAAAGCAACATTGCTAATTACCATTAAAAACCAAATAAAATTGATAGGTTATTTTCAAAAAACTGAAATTCAAAAGGCTTAAGAATAAATACTATACATAAAAATTAATCTCATTTTTTCAAGGTTGCTTTAAATAAAAATATTATATTTTGTCTAACAACATATACTCAAACTTTAATAGGAGATTTAGTTTATTATGAAGTTGCTATTAGTATTTTTGCTAAACTATTGGGTAATATTGAATGCTAAATAGATACAAAATTAAAACCTGAGCATTCTGGTCTACAAACATACATTATTATAATAATAAACTAAACAAATAAAAGAAATTAACAACTGTCAGAAAACTAACGCTTAAATGTGATAATAATAATAGTTGAAGTAGTGATTGAGTGGTTTAGTTGTAAGAATGTTGATCTTTAAACTAATTAATTTTTGTTTTAAAATTAATAAAGTAAGGGGGTAAATAAACGTTCTTTTTTAATTAAATCACTTTCACGTTTAAAAAAAATGCCATGTAAAATACAGAAGAATCTTGTTTCATATGGAAATCAATCTAAAGCAAGCTAATTTGTGTGACAGTATAAAAAGTTGACAAATAAATATTAAAATTTTATTTGAAATCCGTTTCATACAAAACTCACAATCGATACGCAAATCGTAAATAAAAAAACCAAAACAATCAATGTAAACATACAGATTTAAATAGGTGCATGTATAATCGATTACAAAAAGATACAAGTGTTTTTGAAAACTCACTAATTACTATTACTTGTACGACTGCTAATGTCAATAACTAATATATATATATATAGTTTAAACTTATTATTATTGATGGGCTGAATGTTCTACTAAAGTATCCAAGTCAATAATCATAATAATAACAACAATAAAACAAATTATTTGTCCATACAATTAAGGGTACACATATTTAAATAAGCGTAAACGTACATATATTATAATGTACAGTTGTAAGTGCGCTATTACATTGTTAAACATTACCTATTCATACTGTATAATAAGTAAAATAAAATAATAATTTCATCAATATATGATGCTGACAGTGAAAGTCGATTAAAATCATGAACAAAAAATATAATGTCAAATATTACATGAAATTCAAAGTAAATCTAAGTTTTTTGATCACTAAATAATTTCTTGTACAATACACTACAAGATATCAAATAATAAAGGTGATCGTCTCTTTTCGTAAACACTTGACTCAGGTGCTATGGTATGCTGTTGGTTAAGTTGTTGGCAAATGCTTATGTAATCTAAATGTTGACAAAAATTGGTGAAGGCTGATAGTTCACTTAATTTGGATATGCTTATACATTTTTTCGTTCAATTGTAACAATTAACATTAGAACTGTAAAATGGTAATTTTTTTAAAACAGCAAGGACAAAAGGCAAATTTTTTAAGACCGCAGTGAGACCGACCCTGATGTACGGATCGGAAACGTGGAGTATTAAGAAAGCCCAAGAGAGAAAATTGAATTTAGTAGAAATGAAAATGCTTCGATGGTCGTTAGAAGTATCCAAATTAGACAGAATAGAAAATGAAGTAGTTAGAGGAAAACTGAATATCATCGAAGCTCATAAGAAAATTCAAGAAAAAAGGTTAATATGGTATAGCCATATTCTACGTAGAGAAGAAAACTACGTTACGAGGAGAATAATGGCATTGGAAGTGGAAGATAAAAGAAATCGTGGCAGACCAAAGAGAAGATGGTTGGATTGTGTGGAATCCGATATGAAGGAAAAGGGACTAACAAAAATTGACGCTACAGACAGAACCAAATAGAGAATGCTGACCAGAAACAGCGACCCCTCATAAAAGAGGGAATAGCTGTAAAGAAAGAAAGAAATATTACATTGTGAGGTTGTCGTTAATAGAAATTATTAATTTCTACAAAAAATTCATTAAAACAGAAATATTTATTTAAAAAACAAAATTTTTTTTTGGTTGGTGACGTGGTCACCTCTTCATTATTTCCCATATTTATACATGTTAAGAAACAAAATGTTAAAAAAATAATCATTTTTATTTATATTGCGAGGTAACAACGTTAAATTTTGTTGTAGAAACTTAGAGTATTAAAATATTTTCAAAGATTAATTTTAGGCACATCAAGCGGTACAGCGCTCAAATTTGGACCTCGGTGGGCATGGGTTCGAATCCCATCACCGGCACTAAGATGCGGGCCCACGTTCGGCTTCGCCAAAATGTCCACTGCTGAAAGATGTTTCTTGTAAAACATTCAAAGTAGCAAACATAATAAAACAAACAAACTAATAATTTATTAATTATCATAAAGAATACGTAAACTGCATTTATTGATTTCGTGTATTGTTAATAAAGTGTGATCTCCTCACAATTCTATTTATTTGTACTTTTTAAATAAATATTTCTTATTATACATAAAAGCCAGCGTGGAGTAATATACATGTCACTGAATTGACATGTCCCTGTATGCCTCCAAAAACCGTGAACAATGGAAAGGGATTATTAGGGATGCTGTATGCACTTGTGGCTCTACCACACAAGGTTTTTGTTTTTTCAAAGAAAAGTCAATTCTTTACAAATTGTTTACAACTTGAAAAAAAAACAATTAAAAGCCAACACACAAACGTCATTCTTCATTCTCTTCAACAAAACAACAAAGTAAAAAAAATGAAAAAAAAATCAATAAACATTTATTTTTTTAAAATACATATTACAAAAAATTAGATCACAATAAAAGTACAAATTATTTGAAGTTAGTAAAACAATATCACAAATCGCCATTATATCGGTTAAAATAGATCAACATAAATTACACTCACGTCGCTTGTAGCTGTAGAATTGTAATAAAATCTGAATCAAAATTAAATGTTACAAGTTAGAAAATTTGTTGTGTATAAATTATTAACTGAGTACTTTTTGTTATAATAATCACAATGCATAATTGTTGATCAGAAGCCATATTTTTTAATTTTTGTGTTTAAATCCATTATTTTGCAAAAAACATTTACAATAATAAAAAATAATGGCTGCTTCCAATATTCAAACTTAAATTATTTCAAATTTTAAAAATTTTAAATACTTCCATTTTCAATATATTTATAAAATTAGTTAAAAAATCATAGTATTTAATTTTTTTAATAAGTGCCTGCATATAAACAAATAATATTGCACCAAACATTTAATTGGTCAATAATTACTCCATTTTAATAACAATTTAGTATAATTTTAAAAATCCTTTATTTTTTAAAAATTGATACGAAAATATTAAGTAATTTATAAGTAAGGACCGCATAATCTTTTCATTAGCAAGATGCTAATGGCCTTGAGGATTTAAACAATGTTTATAAAGTCTCAATTTTCAATTATGGTATTATTCCTGACAGTTTCTCTTTCATGTTATGCCACCTGGACTAGATGTCCATAGGCATCTAGACTAACTGGACTTCCGCTGTGGTGGGTAAGTGCAAGCGTACACTCAAGATACTTCAAAAGTATTTAAGGTATATGTATAACATATGTAGCCGCTAGGATAAGGAAGAAAACCCTAACAAAAATTCCGGCGGTCTCGTTAATCTATGGAAACAGTGGCGCCGCCACAATGCAGACTACCATCCAAGAAACTTTGTTATTTTTCTACATTTGTTACGTTTATCAAGCTATTGAAACCAATCGTTGAGTATATCGTACAGATATAGAAATAATGAGGTAACTATGCCACCACCCACAATAAATGAATAATTCTAGCACTATCTGTAACTACTTAATGGCAAATAAACGATATATTGTCAGAAAAATGCTACCAATTCGATTTTTCTATTTCTAAATTGTATGAGTAGTCAAATCACTAAACTGTGATTTAATTCATAGTAGGAATAACTTCAGTTTCTAAATAAAAACGTTTTAATTTCAATACCCACATACCAGCTTCCAATGAGACTTGGATAATCAAGCAGTATTACAATCATAACTAAAAATGCATTACCAGTAGTACAATTTCATTCTAGCCAAGACATCTGACTAAACAGTTCTGCTCAAATTGCAATTGGTATCAATATTTTCATTTATAAACATACATTTAAAAAATAATAAAGAAACATACTGTAAAATCAAAAAGTAAAACACCAAAACCCCCAACCAACCAAGGAACGGATCGAAGTAAATAGTTTCGTTCGGTTGAATACAATATAATTTGCATACCGTAACATACATTGGACGTAATTGTCATAAAAAACATGTAAACGGATAAACCTTCAGTTGATTTACGTTTGTACTGTATGTATATACAAAACGTTTAAAAAAATTAAACAAAAACGTATACTTAAATATCAGCACAAACTGCAATTTAAAAAAATGTTATTTTTAATACGTTTCTTAAAGTAAGTAAGAAATCTTATTTAGTTGCTTTTTAATTTGAAACAAAATTTTTTGATTACGTCTTCAGTATTTCTTAACCTCATTAAACAAATGTAAAGTTAAACACCAGCATAAACACGACACTATTTGAAATACAAAGATGAAACAAGTCAGACAATTTCCGGTTGGTAAATAAAAGTATACTCAATTTAGGCTTACTAAATTACGTAAAGGTCACAGGTCATAATTGTATAATACGAATACATACTGAAAACAGGTGTCTAATAACATAAGTGCCATTTTGTTTTAAAATAGATTCCAAAAATAATAAAAATACGCATATATAAATACAATGTTGATTAACAAGCTCTAATTAACGTATCATGAAATAAATTAAACTTACATTTTTATATATTTGAGGTAGTCGAGAACAAATATACATACAAGCGGATATCCATCCCAAAACGTAGCCTATTATAGCTTCAAATCCCTAAAACATATATATGTACCAAAAATTCACAAAATTGGAAAAGTACGGATATGATGTAAAGATCGAACACTTAATATTATTATTATAGTTATTGCTTTGGATACTTCAGTAGAAGTAGATTTCAGGATACAAGATAGGTACATTTATAGAATACATAATTAGCAGTGTTCAACATCGGTCAAAAGAAAACAAAAACCAGGGTAGTCAAGCGTTCAACATGTCAGATTGCTGGTCCACTATGTAAATGAATGTTCAATTTCCATTCTGATCACAGTTACAGCATAATTATGAACATTTATCAAATGGATATGCAACCGCACAAAAATGAGGACTTTGCTATTTTGTACTAATATTTTAGTCCGTTCAAGTATTTACAAGAGATGTAACTAAAAAGCACGTAACGCCAAACCTTTTTATTTATCCCAATAAATGAATTTTATCTAAGATTTGAAACAATTAAATAATAGTTAAGACCACAAGTACATACCAATATTAATTATGTATACATACATAAAAAGGACATTTACTAAAGTACTAAATTAACTAACAAACCATATTATATTTCACATATTCCATTATATAAAACACGACCACATATTTATCTTAAACTAGTGTAACAAAATCTGACTAGAAAACCGGATATATTAACTAATCTATATAATCTTTATATATATATATATATATATATATATATATAATTTGTAATATTTGGTTCTGATCTAAACCTTCTGTTGTGTTCTTGTTTTGCGCCCTGTTAGCAAGGATATCACCCAAATCTAAATTATATGGCTTCAAATGACATTTTACAAAATTTATATATGTAAAAAATATATGCATTCACACTTTCAGTTAAATTGTTGGTATTATGAAAATTAGCAGCAATTTGCATAATAAAATGACTAAATAATTAATCAACAATGATGCGTCTTAAATAAATCAACGTCTAGAACACTATAAGCACTGATGAGTCACTAGAAATTCCATATAAAAGTGACGTCACAAACATGAAAGCTGCACGTTTTATTTTTATATTTTCATAACATACACACATGTAAAATTTAAGCATACAGTTGAAATTAAGTTATAGTTCTTCGTAAAGTGGTCTCCACATTACAAATTTTTTTAATTTTAAACTAAATTTCCGTTTTTTTCCAAAAAACACGTTATATATATATATATATTAAAAAACTTGTTGACTAAAAAGCTGTTTTTTATAAAAAACAATTTGCTTTAAATTTTTTTCAACTTACAATCAGAAATCTGGGATATGGATCAATATGTTGAGAATCCTTGACATTATACCATTCCAACAGACGTCTGCTCAACATTGATCTGCTGCCGGATGCAACAAACAAAGTTGATCTTTGTGGAATTCTAAACAAGGAAATGTCGTAATACGTTATAATCGTAGCACCCAAAGACATAGACGCCAACAGCCAACAGCTCAATCGACGAACATGGTTAGTATCACGTGCAGTTGCTTGACAATTTCCATCCAGGAAGAAAGTGTCACTACTTGACGAAAGCGTCACGTCATTGTTATATCGATCAATCGAGTTGTCGTCCGCTAAACGATCGTCAACTTCCATAATTCCTGCAACGAAGTGTGTGATATAAAAAATCCAATATTAAATAAAAGCCCAAATCAAATTTATAACAATTTAACACTTTCATTAGATAAAACTTAATAATAAGCTGTTTTATCAACAAATTCATTTCAAAATTTACATAAAATGTGCACGTTTACACCATTTAGAAATTATTTTCAAAATAAACTTTAAAGAAGTACCAATATAACCATAAATATTAAATAATTTCTAAATTTGAGTAAAAATCAGATATTTTTGTTATATTATTATTATCATCATTTCAATTTAAATTTACAAATGTTTAACCATTAAAAATACAATACTTATTTGATTTAAAATGCCAATAATAATCCTAAGAATTTGAGTAATACTTATAAAGTTTCAATTTCCAATTATAATGATATTCCTGACTGTTTATTCTCCACGTAGTGCATCCTGGACTAGGTGCTCATAGGCATCTAAACTAATAAGAGCAGGAACCGATTGCACAGTGCTATAACTGGGCTTCCGCTTCGGTGGATGAGTGCAAGCATATATCCAGGGTACTTAATAGATATCTTTAGGTGTGTATGCGAACAGTAGCGCCGTCACAAAAATGCCATCTACCAGCTAAGAAATTTTGTTATTTTTCTGCCTTTGCTCCGCATATCAAGTCGCCGGAATCAATCGTACATATATAGAAATAACGAAGAGGTGACTATATTACCAACTACAATAAATGTTTAAAAAACTTCATTATCTATACAAAAAGATTGACCAATGTAGCAAATGGGTTAAGAAAAACAACCGATATAAGATCAGGTAATCTATCATTGTTAATAATAGTAGCATCGTCACAAAAATTTTGTTTATTAGCCGACTTTCATTTCAAACAGAGTTTCCTTCGTATATAAAATAATAGGAGGCAATAAATTAAAATAATTTGTGAATACAAAAATAATAATCACTAGCACTAAATGCAGGAACATGTTAAGTTTCGTCAAAATGTCTACTGTTAAAAGATGTTTTCCCCTAAACATTTAAAGTAGCATAAATAAATAAATAAATAAATATCAATTAAAACTCCGCCTAGTTTGGATCAGATATAACTCAATATAGCCAGTCCCAAGTCTGGATAAAGAAGGGTTTGAGCACAAGGTTAGCAACCTGGCCTCTGTAAAAAATTTATACTGCTACGGAAACAATCAAGAGGACGCCGTCCTGACAAACAACGGCAAAGAAATGATCGCATGTTTCTGGATGACAGAGTTACATTGATGACAGCGTTGAGTGAAAGCCGAAAGAAAAATCAATCTTCGATTTGCATAATCTTCAATGCCAACGAGACTTTGTTGTTTTGCTGTAATTGTTGTCTTACTGCCTCATGCTTATTTTTAAAGCAAAATGGTTTTGTATAATATATATATAATCAAAATAAAGTCAAATCAATCCACCTTTTTCTGCACCCTCTATGTCCAACATATCAATTGGCTTTTATTTGTCGAAATCACTTAGATTAAAAAATAGTACATAAAATAAAATAGAAAAACACTACAAACGTACTGTGTACAAATACTTGTCGTTGTGTTTTGTAAAACATACATTGACCTATCAAAACAATATCGATGAAAACAGAATAAACCGCAATTATTGTCTGTTTAATAAAAATAGTGTTTTACAAAATGTTAAACTATAATTATTTTTATTATTTTTTATTTATATATATGTAACAAAACATTAACAATTGCATAACAATGCTTTAAATAGACAAAAATCAAAACTTACTTGGAAAATTAGTTGATGTGTCAGTATGCAGCCCACAAGATTACACAAATCACCGAAAAGCAGAAATAAAATAAAATATATTGATACAGCCTGAGCTGTTAATCCTCTTCGGCAATTTACAATTATTTGAGGAAGAATAGTAACGATACAAAGAAACAAAGAAATTAAACCAAAAATTAAAGAAGCCCACCCCCAAATATTTACAACACATTGACCCACTGTAATCCATATCCACTGAACACCTTCCGTGCAATTCGAATTAGTAGGAATTAAAGGAGTAAAATTTGTATCTTTATTTTCAAAAATTGGAAACAGTATACCAGTTGACATCTTTACAGTTCAATCCTAAGTGTACTGTATAAATTCCATTTTCACATCAATTTATCTTCAAAGAAGTTACTAAATGGTAAAAAAAAGAATACATCTAAACATCACCAAACAGTAAATGTTGTTTACTAATTCACATTAAATTATAAGTGTATTAGTAAGCTTCGTACAATTACAATAACAAAAAACTGTATTTAAAAGCTTAATTGGTAAACATATTAACGAGTATTTCAAATTTAAATCATTTATCCTATATTTAACATAAACCAACAAACACCCACTACACAGTAGTGTAACTGGCATTTCAGTATGAGGTATATGTGCAAGCAAATTATTAGTGTACCTAAAAGGTATATAAAAGTGTATGTATATCATATATAGCCATTAGGCTAACAGAGAAAACCCTGGAAAAAAATCAGATTACCTTGTCAATCTTTTATCCAAAAGTATCATCATTTTTTAACGTTTATTACGCTTATAAAACCATTGGAAGCAATCGTTCAATATTTTGTACAAATAACAAAGGCATAAAGAAGTACTCATATCACCCACATCATTTTCATTGTCAGAACTTACTACAGTACACATTGCAATCTTTAAAAACTGATTTTAATGTATAAATTAGTTATAAGCAGTAAAAATTGATTTAAAACCTTACAATTATAAATTTTAGATTCAATAGTGTATATATATATATATATATATATATATAATCCACTAAGTACACAACGCATATTTTTAAATCGCTGAAGAACACATTAATAATTGTGCACTAGATTGGCAGGTAAAACACCTAGTAGTTGGTTTTATTGTATTTTAGCTATCGGGCGAAATTAAGAAATAGGGAGTGACGTATATAAGGTATTTTATAACGGTGAAAAACAAACTTTCTAAAAATAAATAAATGATACTTACAATTGATAATGACAAATATTTAAAATTCGATGTACGCAAAGAGTCAGTATGTTTCAATGATTAATGTAAAAAAACAATAGTTACGTTATAGACAAAATATAATTTTTAACACAAAATATAAAATTTATAATAAAACAAAAAAATTTTAAAACTAATATTTAAAAATATATATTAAAAAGTATTAATTTTTATTGGTTCCTTAAAATTTAATATTATTATTATTATGTTAAATTTTAAATTATTTAAAATATTTGTTTTTTAAATGTATTACAGAAAAAACGTGTGTTATACAGTATTCAATATTGTTGAGCGCTAGGTGAAGCGCGCATCACGCTACACGTCCAACAGAGTCCAATGGAGCGTTATTCATCCTTTTTACTTTTCTTCTTTTTTGAAGATTGTTTTATTGTTATTATTGTATATTTATTATTTTTGCTTGTTTTTCCATAATTGTTAACTTTCACGATCTACCTTGATTTTATCTTAATTTCAAAAATTTTTCTGTTACTATACCTCACCGTCCATTTTATATTTCTTCCTGAAAATTTGAAAGAATTTAAAAATCAAGTACTAAAAGACTTTTTATTCTACTCAACTCATGTACAAACTCAAAATTCCTGAAATTCCTGAACATGGGTTTGCTTTCTATTACCAACACTACACCCGTTGAATAAATTAGTGTTGAAAATTCAAAAAAAAATTTTTATATTAATTTGTTATCTCCAACTATTTTTTAGTAAAAATAAATATTTAAAATTTAAAATAATGTAAAATATTTAATAGGAACATTATATTTACTAATAAATATTTATGTTATAATACTGAGTCGGCCAAAATACAGGTTGATACACGAGTTGAATAAGAGTAAAGCTCCTTTTAATTTTAGATTTTATTTATCAATAATATCAAAAAGATTCAGGGGGAAATATTAAATAGATAAAAATTATGAATTAGGGGTAAAAGAGGATTAGTCACTAAAAAACTTTTGCAATTAAGATAAAATCAAACCAGATAGTGGAAATTAACAATCATAGAAAACGTGCAAAAACTATAAATAATCAAAAATAATAATAATGCAAGTTACGTATTACAATGCAAAAACACTGCAATAATCTTTAAAAAAGAAGGAAAAAAAAGATGAATCACGCTCCATTGGACGTGTAGCGTGATGTGCGCCTCACCTGTCATATTTTAAAAATAACGCTCATATAAACGTGGATAGAAAGTTGAATGTACATAATTTTTATAATAATTGTTCTGTTATTAATTTGTGTGCTTAATTTCATTAAAACTAAATAACGTTTAATAGTTAAAATTTATGTATTCAACTTTGATCTAATTGTAGCATCATAATGCTTATTCAATTTAAATTTAATTACTCAAAAATATGTTTTAAAAATTATTTGTTATTTCTTTTTAATAATGTTTTTTGTTAATCTAAAAAAATTAATTTTTAATTATAATTGACCTCGAAAATTAGATTAATACCCTTAGCTGTTTTCGTTCTGTAAAATAAGTACCAATTTATTTCTTCAGGAATACTTAGTCCCTTCTTTACCCTAATTCAAAACTCACTTAGAAGGCATAATCTTAAACTGGATAAACCCAGGGGTAATACTAGGTTAAGAATACACCATTTTTCCCATAAAGTTATGAATTACTGAAATAGACTTCTTGCAGAAATTATTAATGCCCAACCTGCAAAATTCTTTATCTTGCAATTGACTTGTTTGGTCAAGTTGGACAGTTTTTACACAAACGCCTTTATTACCAATTTACTAATTTTATTAATTCTTTAACTGATTATCACTTTGCTCTGCATTGTGATGTTTGCTTTTTACTTTATTTCAACAGTCATCTCAGTTTCTTCCGACTTAATGAAGACCTCCCAAACCGCACTTTGTGGAAGACGAGGGTGTGGTAAGTCGGTCAAGTCTGGTATGTTTTGTTCTGAGTGTAACACCTGGTTTTATGAAAAGTGTACCGGTCTTTCAGTTTCCAATTATACAGATTTAGCAAATAGTAGCGTCGATTTTAACTGTATCAACTGCCTTTGGGTAAAGAACCTTAAGTCTCCTAACCCAAGAGATTGTTCCATTTTAGAACTACTTAATTTAATCAGGGAAGTCCAAACTAGTAACTTAGTCCTTAAAAATCTCTCGCCGCACTCCAAGAGTCTGTTTCAATTGTATCTACAAAACAGTCTGACGATATCAGTTCCTCAGAAACAGTAGGAATTCTTTCAACAACTGTCAAGGACTCGTTCCCAACTATTAAAAGCCGTCCTTAGACCGCTGCAAAATGAAATTCTATCTACAGCCAAACAATTTGTTGCTGACAAACGCCGGGAGAATAATCTAATTGTTAGAGGGATCTAGAGACAGCTACTAACTACAAGGACATTGTCTCAGAGTTAATCAATCTTGCCCCCTGTCAGCCCTGAAGTTAAGATAACACGTATGTCCTGCAAGCGTCCCTATACCTTCTCTCGTATCACGTTATGGCACCCCATGCGCTTTCAGCCAGATATTTTAGGCATGTGGCCCCCTAATTCGCAAAATTTTCCTGGAATCCCGTCTCTATAATGATCATCCTACGGCGGATAGGTTGGGGTAAATCTCCTGTTCTACCCCACAAACACTTGCCCCAAACTCACGGCCATCCCAGTAGTTGCTTTTACCCCTCTTAAGCCAAAGACAATTCTACACTCCCTCTACCGCCCAGGATTTTTCCTTCCGCCCCGGAGTCGCGTCCCATTTCACCATTGCCTAAAAGAATCAAGACCGTTATTGCCCTCCCAACCCCCGTCCCACCAAAATTTTTTATACCAACGCTTTCAGTCTTTCGAATAAGCTTATTGAATTAAATCAGCCTGGCTGATAACTCAAACCCCACATAATCGGCATCACTGAAACTTCTGTTCTCGGATAATATACATAATAATGAACTACTAATCCATGGCTACAATATTCCACGGTGACTCCGGCCCTAGATGCGGGGGTTGCTTCTTCTATATCAAGATGATACTAGCTTCCCCTTCCCTTCTCGGATTTTTCTGAACATGGATATGATCTTCTTTCTGTTGCGATCACCCTCTTTTCTGAAGAACTCGCCCTCTTCTCTATTCTTTATCGTCCCCCTTCCCTCCCGGATGCTTCTAATAAGTCCATTTTCCAAGACCTTCACTCTGTGTTAATGACCAAACATCACTACCATATTCTGATGGGTGATTTTAACACCCCTTCTATTAATTGGGACTCTCTCAGCTGCTCCTTTAAAGCCTTTGATGCCTCGCTCCTCCAATTCAGTATAGAGCACGCACTTAATCAACACGTTCGCTCTCCTACCAGGTTTAGGATTGGCAGCTCCCCCTCCTGCCTAGATCTAGTTTTCACAAACAAAGCCTCGTTATTAGATAGTATTGTCCATCTCCCCCCTTTGGGTAAAAGTGATCACACTCTACTTGCCCTCAAAATCCATTTCCCTTCACCATTTGTGGGCCATATGCCTCAACCCCTGCCTATTCCTAATTTCCGCAAAGCCGATTTTGTTGGTCTCAAGAACTTTCTGAGGCAAGTCAACTGGGACCCCTCAAATAACGACCTAGATACTTCATATAACCACTTTTGTCAGTCCATTTGAATAGGTATAGAACGTTTTATTTTCTTCCATATCCCTACCTGTTCTAAACCCAAAATTCCCCGCTTTATCATTCGTATCATTAAGTCCCACAATATAGCTTTTCAAAAGTGGAAATTATCAGGACTCCCCTCCTTCCTTTATCGCTACCTAGATCTTCGTAGTAAATCCGTTGCTTGTCTCAAACGGCTTAAAAACCTCAGACTCTACTCACTCCTGAGCAATGCTAAATCGGATAATAGTCTCCTCTTCAAATTTATTAAAAACAAACGGGGGTACAACATCTCTTTTCTTAAGCTGAAAGATAATACAGGTTCATTTTTATCGTTTCTTGAGGTGTGCAATACCTTTGGGGAATACTTTAAATCCGTTTTTAATCCCGATTTTTTAATCGACTCTCTTCCTGATCCTGCCCTCGATTCCGGTAGTCCTACCATCACTCCCTCTTTAGTGTTTAAGTACTTGTCCCAGCTTAAATCAACATCTCGCGGGGCTGACGACCTCTTCTCGAGAGTCCTTAAGGAATGTGCCTCCAAACTTGCTACTCCCCTCACCCACATCTTTATCCGCTCCATTCAGTCTGGCATCTCCCCTGCAATTTGGAAGCTCGCTTATATACGTCCAATTTAAAAGTCTGGTTCAAAATTTAAGCCCGATAGCTTCAGGCCCATAAGTATTCTGTCATGTTCCAGCAAAATTCTCGAGAAAATAATAAAATCTCATCTGATGGGTTTCATCACACATAATAACCTTATCAGCTCAGTCCAGCATGGGTTCATGCCGGGGAGATCCTGTCTCTCCAACCTCCTAGAGTTTACCAAGAACATTACCCATAAGCTGGAACTTTCATCATCAGTCGACGTTATCTACTTTGACTTTTGCAAAGCCTTTGACAAAGTTCCGCATTCCGCACTGCTTAGTAAACTCAAAGCCTTCGGTATATGTCCTCTTTTCTTAGAGTGGTTACACAACTCTCTTTCTAATCGCCAGTTTAGTGTCAAATTAGGAAACGCATCTTCCCCCCCTACCCAGATTACTTCAGGTGTCCCCCAGGGATCAGTACTAAGGCCACTTATTTTGTTATCTACATCAATGATTTGCCCTCGGTTGTTCACTCTGACATCCTTCTCTATGCTGATGATGTCAAAAGTTAGGGCTCTAACCCTGAACAATTGCAACGAGATATCAATAACATCCATCAATGGTCCCTTGACAATGCTCTCCCTCTAATCATTTCCAAGTGTAACCATTTCTGTTTCGGGAAATTTTCTGGGAACCAGTTCATATTCCCGAGTCCCAAAACATCACCAAAATTGACACGGTCAAAGATCTAGGAGTCATTTTCAATCCCTCCCTTAGTTTTTCGTCTCATCATAATAAAGCGATTCTAACCTGTTATCGTCTTACAAAGTTTTTCAGGCGCAATTTGGGGAACCTTCCGGTTAGCTGTACACAACTCTTTTACCAACTTTACACTAGGCCGCATCTTGAATACTGCATTCAAGTGACTTCCCCTCTTCTATGGGCCGATATCGTTAAACTGGATAAGGTCCAAAGAAGCTTTACTAGGCTGCCGCATGCCCTTAGAAGCGTCCCCTATTCTAAGCGATTGGAAACCCTTCGCCTCTTTCCTCTGAAAGATAGAAGACTCCGGGGCAACCTCATCTTAGTTTTCAAACTCATCAAGTCCGATCAATTTAAGCATTTTTTCACAATTTCTAGCGACCCTCGTAGAGGACACCCTCTTAAGCTCTCTAAACCCCGCGTTTATTCTCGCATAGGTCTTCACCACTTCTCCTATAGGGTTGTTTCCGCCTGGAATAGCTTGTCCCCGCACGTTGTGTTAGCCCCCTCCATCCAAGCGTTTAAATTGGCATACGATAAGCTTTTTCTTCTTAATTTTACCTAACACCTTTACCATCCTTTTATTTTTATTTATTCATTTTTGTTATTTTTTATATTCATGATATTCGATCATTTTGAACAGAGTACTAAAAGGAGTTTTTCTCCTATTTAACTCGTGTATCAACCTGAAACCTGAAACCTTTGTTTTACTTGCAGATAACCTTTTATTACTACTCAATAGTTCTTTAAATATCCGTTGAAGTAAAACTTGCGAATATAGAAGATTGTTTATTAATAAAATGATAAGTGTTAACGTTTGATTCTATAATACAATATTAATATAAATGCGACAACTCTTAAATTTACATCAATGTACATAAATCAACATGAATTTAATAGTAATATAGGATACAATACATTATTAAAAACAACAACAAATGTTATATAATAATAATAATAATAATAATAATAATATAATAAACACAATGTTAATTATAATAGAAAACAGTTTACAGCGAACTGTTCCACGTCAAAATTTAAACAGGTGCCAAATTGACACACAGTGACAAACAACCAAATAAGCACAAATAAACAAACATTTATAAGTTAAATTATTGGTGCTTTTTAAGCAATAATTAGGATTTTACACAACCAACTCAAGCGTTTTTATGACCAATTTGCTTTAAATAACTTTTATTAGCCTACTTGCCTTTTTATATAGTTAGTAAAATAACATTAATTAATATTTTATTTTTTAACTTATTTTCTAACTTAGAATTTTATATTACTTTTGTTTTTTTTACAATTGATATTACTGATAACACTTGAACCGAGGATCAATAGAGGTTCGACTCCTACTCAACTCGTAAAATAACCTGTAACCTGTAACAAGAGAAAAAAATTATCATCTTAATAACACTAAACACCATGTTATAAAAAATTTAAAAATTATGAATTTTTGCCTAAACAACTAACGGAGTTATATAGAATAAGCACTACAACAATTTATCGTGTTTTGAATAGGCAAAAAGCACGAAACTATAATAATGTTGGAAAAAAAACAGAGAAACACGTAAGACCGATTATTGAAAAATTTTAATAGAATTCAAAAAAAATTACAAGTTTATTTTGAATATTATAAAAGATAATTTACAAAAATTCAGTTAACTGACAGTGAGAAGCCGTGCAAAGAAATTTGGTTTAACACGTGCATCACCTATAGTTAAACCATTTATTAATAAAAAACAAAAAAAAATGTAGATTTATGTTTTATAACAAGTGGATTGAACAAAGATTGTCTTATTTGCGCTTTGTATATTTTACTGATAAAACAATGATTTGGAATGAACCATTTGGGAACAACAGTAAAGTACTATTCGGGCCTAATTTTTATAAACATTAACTTTCGGTAATCAGAAAAAACCCACCTTCGACAAGTAATGTGCTGGTTTGGTATTAACTATAATAAACCTATCAAGTGAAAAATTAGATCCGGTACCATAAATAGCAAAACATTTGTTTCATTAATAAAAGATTTTTTAAATGATAATGCAACACAGTTACACAATGATTACTAGTATTTTTCAAGACAATGCTCCATATCACGTCATATGTATATGCCATGTATCTAGGTTTGTTTTATTTGTTTTTTATTTACATTCAGACATTAGAGTTGCTAAAATCAAAAAAAAATATTTTTATTTAATTACCGCTTAACAGTCCAAACATAAATATTATTTAAAAAATTTTAAATATGCTAAAGCGCAACATCAGTAAGCATACTGAAATTGAAGATTTGTGTTATTATATCCAATTTGTTGTTCAATCTGAGGCGAAACAAAAATATATTAACAATCTCATCAACAGTATTCCAAATCGCTTTGATCAAATAGCTAAAAAAGCCATTGTTATTGTTTGAATAAAAAATACAAAAATATAATTAATTTTTATTTCAATTACAATTTTTATACTATTGTACATTTAAACAACTTTAACTTTGTTTAAACCTTGTTGTGAAGCGCCTTTTTATATTCGAATTTATCACGTTTGTTGTTGACGTGACTGTAGTTCTGTATGTATATTGTGTCCTGTTTTTCCTTGTATTTTATTTATTATATAATATTGTATATTCCATGATTAAACTGAGGTTTTTTGAGTTATGTGATTGTTACAGATGCTTTAGTTTAATAACTACTTTTTTAACACTAGTTTAAGAGTTGTAGATCGGTAGTAATTGGCTAATTGAGCACTGTTTGACTAAATAATTTAATTAGTCCATTAAAGATTACATTTTTCAATCTGTTGCATTAGATATTGAAAAAAGTATTTAATGTAAAAATTTTTGTTTGGTGCATTTTAAAGCAAATTTGTTTTTAATTTGGATTTTTCTTGTTGTCATTAAGTTATTTAAAAGGATGTAAAAGTTTTCATATAAACTTGCACTCGTTTTTTAATATTTTTAGATAGGTTTTCAAATAAACAAATATAATAATTTTTATATATTGAGTTTTCTGATGATAATAAAAACTATTTGTGATGCAAACGTTGAATGCAATCCATAATTTTAAAACAAAATAAAAAAATGTAAATATTTTGTATTTATCAGTTTAACACTTTTTTAAACGTTTGTTTTACTTTTTTACTTTTAAAGTTATTTTGTAAAACATTATATTGTTTAATGTTTTTGTTTTAAATAAAAAAATAAGATTTGATTTATATTTTATTTCTTATATAACAAAATAATTCTTTCCCAAAAATTATGCAGTTTGTGTCATCCACATTAAACAAATCAAATAATACAGCTAAGGTAACTTGCTGTTTTGCAGATTAAATGTATTTTGGTAGAAATTAGGAGTAAGTAATAATAATAATAATAATAATAATAATAGATAGTAACATAATTTTTAATGTAGTTTTATTTAATCTATAAAGAAGTAAAACTTATAAACATAAATCGGTAATTTACTTAGAATAATTGTTATTTCAACTATAGAAATCGCTTTAATAGTCAAAAATTAGAGTGCAAAAACAATAACTTACAGGTTACAGGTTAATACACGAGTTGAGTAGGAGTAAAACTCCTTTTGATCCTCGGTTCAAATTATCGATGATATCAGTAAGATTCGGGGGGGAATATGAAATGAATGGTGAGGTAAAGGGGGATTAGCCACAGAAAAAAGTATTTGAAATAATAATAATAAAACAAGTGCCTATTACAATGCAAAAACACTGCAATAATCTTCAAAAAAGAAGAAAAGAGAAAAGGATGAATAACGCTCCAATGGACGTGTAGCGTGACGCGCGCCTCACCTCGCGAGTTATAATAAACTTATTCACAAATTTATACTGTATGATATTTAAAAATAACATTCTATAGGTTAAATAACACTACATGTTACTAGAAAAAGAAGAACAATTTACTTAAACCTTTTAAACAGTATACATAAATTAAAACTCAAACATTTTGCGTTTCATAAATCAACAGCATATTTTTGTTTTATAAAGTGTTAACAAATTATTAACAAAATTACTTTAAATTTTGTTAAAAATAATTGAGTTATATTAACACAATATTTTAAAACAGTAAATGTTTAATGATTTATTTTAAATTTAACGATACTTGCTTAGTCTTCTATTTCATTATAAATAAGAATTCAAAACGTAAGTGTGAGTTTCTAAATTAATAAAAAAAATTTTAAATACAAAAATAACTAAATTAAAAACAAATTAATTTTTTTTTGTTTTGTTCCAGCAGTTAAATAGAGGCAATTTTTTCCACACAATAGATTTTTTAAATTAATTTAAAATGTAAGTATGTATAAATAAATAATAATGCTATTTTATATTTAGTAATTTTTGTTAGTGTAAATAAAAATAGAAATAATAACTTTGATTAATATTTTTATAGTTTTTGCTTTTTACTATAAATATTGTTGGCCATTTTTTCAAATTTGTGTGGTACCAACGCATTTGACGTTATGGAATTTTCTAATATAAATCTGGTTCAGGTGGAGGGTTTGGTGCTTTTGAAAATGATAAAGCATTATGAAGAAGAAGCATTGTTGAGCAACAATTTTGTTAACGGTATTTTACTCGGTCTTGCTCAAGGAAATCGATTAGATATTACTAACTGTTTCTTTCTGCCTAAAGTTCAAGACGATGATCCTGATGCTATTGATCTATCTGCAAATTTTGAAGCAACTATGTTGCGTAATGTTCGACAAGTAGGTTTTTATTAGATTTAATTATTTTTTAGGTATACACAGATCATTTGAACGTTGGGATTTATCAAGCCGCTCCAGGTGGTGTGGCAATAAACAGAGCTAATATTGATAACATTTACCAGCGTCAAATAAATTTACCGGAAGCCGTTCTTTTAATTTATGATCCTTTAAGAACAAGTCGCGGACAAATTGGTTTAAAAGCTTATCGTCTGGCAAAGGATGTATTGACAGGTAGATTTGAAGCGGAAAAACGCCTTCGTTTATCAGGATCACACAAAGTAGGTTTTGCTTGTGTAAAAAAGATTATAAGACTTTTTAATTATAATTAAATAGTAAAAGAAGTATGTTAGTTAATGTTTTATATTATTTTTTGTGATTGCTATCGTCAGATTTAAGAAGCTAATTGTTAATAACTGATATTCGTTGTTTAAATCAGGTATTAATCCTATTTTAAAATTGGAAAATCTGTGAGCATTGTTGCTTTAAAAATATCTAACTAACTGGTGGATAACCGGTTCTACTTAACTTTACTCTATCTATTAACTTGTTAGGAGACTAATATTGCTATTTATGAGCTTTTGTTTTATATATATATATATATATATATATATATATATATATATATATAAGGCTTAATCGAAGTGGAATGGTGGATTATTGTTGTATGTAAAACATCATATTTATTGCGTAACAACTGCCATATAATGTTATATGCGGACTTGGCATATCTATGTTATCTACTTTGAAATATGAAAACGACTAGGATTCTTAATAACTATTTTTGGTTAAAAAGTTTAACTAGATAGCAGAAGATGGATTATTTGTACTTTGATTTCTACTCTCACCTATCAAGAAAATAATATTAGACTAATGTGATTTCCAGGATCTACATAGTACATAAACCTCTAAATTATAAAAATATCACTATATATATATATATATATATATATGTATATATATATATATATATGTATATAATGAAATCAAAATAAAACCTCCCATTTATGAATCTTTTATTGATCTATTCATTTTTCTCTCGTTTAATTGGTGACTACATAACTTTTTCATTATTTGTGTTTGTATAGCATAGCGTAGAAGAATAACGAAGTTTTTTGGCTGGTAGACAACACAACTATTAGCAAAGTTTGATGAGGCCGCCTGATTTCTTTTTTATTCTATTGGTTACATATGTTATACGTGCATCTTGAGATATCTTTTAAGTATCTTGAGTGTATGTACTCATCCCCCAAAGCCGAAGGGCGTTTATACCGCTGTGCACTCGGTCCAGGCTGTTAGTCTGGTTGTTTGGATGCATCTAGTCCAGGATGCGCTAGAAAATCAATTAAGAATATCACTTTAATCGGAAAATGAAATTTTGAAATCATTACTCAAATCGTTAGGGATGCTAATGATCCTGAGGATTTGAGTAATGCTTATAAAGTCTCAATTTCCAATGATGGTGATATTCCTGACTGTTAGTCCTCCACGTGGTGCATCCTGGACTAGATGCCCCTAGGGATCTAGACTAATAACAGCAGGGTCCGAGTGCGCAGCGGTATAACTGGGCTTCCGCTACGGCGGGTGGGTGCGAACATACACCCAGGATACTTAAAAGGTATCTAAATGTATACGTACATCATATGTAGCCCTTGGGCTAAGGGAGATAACCCTGACAAAAAAATCAGGCGGCCTCATCAATCTTTGCGAACAGTGGCGACGTCACAAGGATGCCGTCTACCAGCCAAGAAACTTTGTTATTCTTCCACGTTTGTCTACGCTTGTCAAGCCATCGAAATCGATCGTTCTACATGTATAAATATGGAAATAATGAAGAGGTGACCACGTCACCAACAAAATGAATGAATGAAATGAATTACTCAAATCGTTAGGGTCATTAGTATCCCATTATGGATTGGAGGTAGCATAAAATTTATTGCATCATTATTTGGTTTTAACCATCAAGTTTACCAATAGGTCATACAATAGAATGTGCATAGTGCATTAGCCGGTGCATTAATGCATTAATGTTATTGATGAATTTACGTACCTAGGTTCGGTCATAGATAATAAAGGATCCAGCTTTTCAAATGTTCGGCACCGTATTCGCCTCTCTGCTGCAGCCTTTGGGCGTTTAAGTAAACCTTTATGGAACAAAAGTAATATTTCTATTAAGTCCAGGATTAGAATATATAAGAGTTTAGTGCGTTCCATTCTTCTTTATGCGTGCGAAACTTGAATTCTCACCAAGTGGTACATAAAAGCTTGTTCATTTTGAGTAAAGCTGATTAAGATTCATATGGTTTCGCTCGTTGTCCTCTATTGAACGCACTAGTTTAATAACTAATAAAATATTTCGATTATCCCCAAATATTTGTAAGTTTCATAACATTTATTGGCTATGTGTCTCTAGCACAATAAAAGAAAGACGATTAAAATTGATTGGCCATGTTTTATGTAGATCGCCCACTTATTCAGCCAGTATAGCTATGGAAGCCCGGATGGAAAAGAAGGCCAGGTGGCCAACGAAAAATTTGGACGGACATTGTAGCATGCGAACTCAGTCCTTTTATTTATGTTAAGCCCTTTCATCCAAATGAATTATTTAAATGGGCGTCCGTTTGTTTACCCTATGCAGCCAACAGAGATCATTGGAGGGGTTTAACTCGGGATGTAATTAACATTTAATGTCAGCACACCTCAAGTGTCGTTCTTTGAGTACACACTACAAAAGTTGACGTTTTTACAGACGCTTTGGTTTTTGTTGGACTACCCTGGAGTGATAATAACCGGTGGGGGATGTTTATCCCCGATGATCATATAAAGAAATTGAGCGATCGTTTCACTTTTTTTGTGAACAAAAAATAAATTTTTATACCCTCTTTGTGTGAATAAAAAATTTTGGTAATTGAACTTTAATAACTGTAAAGTTGAATTTTAAGTCAGTTAGAAAAATCTTTTTAGTTGTTTACTGGAATTCCGTCTTCTTGTTCCTTTGGCATTTGCTTAAAAATAAATTATATAAAATATGTACATATATAGATAATGAACATCACCAATTTTATAAATTTAGTTCAAAGAATAACCATGGTTTTTTATAACTTTTTTAAAAGCCTAGGATAGGAATCAACTAAATTATTGATATAATCTTATCGAATTCGATTTTTTAACACAATCAATTTTTTCATTAAACGTGCCTTGATTTTCTATCCAATTCACCTTTCGTTTAAGATAACTAAAAAAAAATTTCAATTTCATTGAGGTCCGGACTGTATGGTGGTAATTAAATGAAGATTTTTGCTATTTACAAAATCTTTAATCAACAATAGAAAATGCGTTGATTTTTAAATTATGGTAAAAAGCACGTTACTTTTTTTGATATATGCACTGGAGGACTATCTTGAACAACCACTAAATACCCTGAAGCATTCTGTCGTAGCTCAGTCCCAAGAAATTTTTTGAAAATGGTTATAAATTTTGAGCTGTTTAAGTGGTCACTTGTTTGACTTTATTTCGGCAGTTGTTCAAACTTATTTCCATAATATCCATAAAGACATGATGGATGCGCAACCTTTGTAACAATACAATTGCAGTCTTGAGGAAAATAGGGACCATAAGTGGCCGAGAATTGCACTGTCCATGATTTATACTTTAAATCACACTCGTCAGTAAAAAAAATAGATCTCCAGAAACAAACTGAACGGTTTTTATGCATTTTTGCAAATTTCACGTTTTTTTTCTGTGTTGTGCTATTAACGAAATTTTTTAAGCATTTCTTTAACTGCAACTTGGCTGATTTCATCCGGTTGCGGATTAGTGAATATGAAAAATGAGCTAATTCTTCGTTTTGTATTTGTTTAGTGGGCTACATTCTGTTTCTTTTTAATTTGGTGATTACAAACAAATCATTTCGTTTACTAGTTAATGGTGCAGATCTAGTCCCTGCTGTTCTTGAACGTGTAGAATCTTCTAAAATTCTGTATACAATCCTTGTACTTACCTCAAATAAATCTGCAATTTGTTCAATAGTTAAACCATAATTATAACTTTTATTTATTTGTTCGTAATTTTTCAGCAGTTAAGGAAAAGCTTCCATTATTTAAACTCATTGTAATCAACTGCCATAAGTGTTCAAAACTGTGCGATAAAACGAAAATAGGGTTTCAAGTATTTAAAAATTTTCTTTGATCTCACATTATAATTAATGTTATATACAAAATTTGAAAACTAATTAATTTTCTTTAAATAAAATGTACTGGGTTATGTAAATACTTGTAAAATTATGTAAAGAAATAATAATTTTTTTTGAAATTATTGTTATAATTGTTTTATGTTATTAACAATATGTATATAATTTTTAAGCGTAACTATTACAATTTACCCATTTGAATGCTATTTATCCAAAAATTCCAAGACACTTAAATATTTATAATTATAAAAAACTTAAAAAACAGTTAACTTCAACTGTTGATAGCTCATATTATTTTAGTATAATTACCTTGTGTGGAGTAGGATGTACGAATTAGTTTAAACAAATGCATTTTATTGTTACTTTGATATGTTTGTTAGAAACTCTGGATTGGTTAGTATTCTGGATAAATATGGTAAACATGCATATTTGCATTGTCTAGTCTCTGGCTTTCACGTAAACATGCATGTTTGCATTTTCTAAAAACCGTAGAATTGGTAAGTAGATGTATGTTCATTAGTTTTCCTAAAACCTTAGAATTGTTAAGAGATGTATATAGTGGGTAAGTTTTATTTTCTTTAATTCTCAGTAATAATTGTATGCATGATTTAAAATATTGGTTTATAACGTCATCTAATAAAAAAGTATATTTGAGTCCTGCTGATTTTGATACAGAAGATATGCGTGGCGAAGACCATTTAATTCTGATATTATGAAAAATGCAGCTCAGTCATTCAGGGGTCCATGTTTTAATAGATTTTATTTTTTTCTAATTTTGCGTTATATATATATATATATATATATATATATATATATATATATATATATTTCAGAATACGGAGACTACATGGGAATGTGTGAGTTGAAATACTTTTTCAAATTAATTGCTTAATGTTTTGTAGATTTTTTAAATGTTATGCTACCTATTTCAATTTTTTGTTGTTTATTAAAGTATGAGAACGTTTTTCATTTGTAAGGTATTGTATTAACTGCTTATTATTTTAAAAATGATATATATATATATATATATATATATATATATAACTATTAATTTATAGAATAAAAATGTTATGTTTTTAATGGACAAGTTAGATACTTATTTTTTATCCTTGAGGAAAATGCTTTTTTAATAAATAGTACAGTAAGAAAAGCAATGTTTTTTTGTATCTTACATGCAAGCTGTCTGTAATGAGGTTACATGCTTATTTTCGATGTGAGATTTAACAATATGTAGTTATAATTTATCTAACTAGAAATAATCAAACTTTATTAAAAAGTAGATGTTAAATCTTTGAAAATTTAAATTGGAAATTATTTAAGTGTTTTTTTACAAAAGAAGTAGTTTTTCTTATGTAAAACTATAAAATTGTTTATTTGCAAATGTTTTATTATAATAATATATTTTTTTTTATAAAGGAGGCTTCTGCAATTACAAAGCGCAACAATTTCACTCGCGTTTTACAAGAAATTCCAGTGGTTATACACAATTCTCATTTGGCCAACATACTTCTCACCCAAATTGTTGACAATCAAGATATATCTCGTTTAGAAGAATCAGTCAACTCTTCTATTTTGGATTTGGCTCCGCCACTACCCAAAGACCATGCTGGACGTTTTTCCTCGTTGAATCTTAGTATGGGTGCAAGTTTGGAACAACAACTTCGATCGTTGTTGGGTGGTTTAGACACAGTTCATGATTATCAATATTTATATCAACGTAATTTGGCTAAATTTCAAGGATCTGCTCTTGGGAAGGTATTTTTATATTATTCTTTGATTCATGTTACTATTTATTTGTTAGTTAAACGTTTATTTGTAATTGATTTATTTTTTACTATATTCGTTTATTTTTGGGCTCACAATGTTAGTGGAATGTCAAGTAGGGAAAGTACATTCATTTTCATTCATTTTGGTTGGTGACGTGGTCACCTCTTCATTATTTCCCATATTTATACGACATAACAAACGATCGATTTCGATGGCTTGATAAGCGTAACACAAACGTAGAAGAATAACAAAGTTTCTTGGCTGGTAGACGGCATCCTTGTGACGTCGCCACTGTTCGCAAAGATTGAGGAGGCCACCTGATTTTTTGTCAGGGTTATCTCCCTTAGCCCAAGGGCTACATATGGTATACGTATACCTTTAGATACCTTTTAAGTATCCTGGGTGTATGTTCGCACCCACCGCCGTAGCGGAAGCCCAGTTATACCGCTGTGCACTCGGACCCTGCTGTTATTAGTCTAGATCCCTAGGGGCATCTAGTCCAGGATGCACCACGTGGAGGACTAACAGTCAGGAATATCACCATCATTGGAAATTGAGATTTTATAAGCATTACTCAAATCCTCAGGGTCATTAGCATCCCAGGGAAAGTACCGGTTTTAAGTTTAATATTTTTACATTAAGTACCACATCAAAAAATAAGATAGCCAATGAAAACGATTAGCCAATAAAATGTGTTTTTAAGAATAACCAATAAAATTCATTAAACTCTGTTGATAGTTAGACCTTACCGTTTCATTCATTCATTTATTTATTTGGTTGGTGACGTTGTCGTCTCTTCATTATTTTTATATGTGTTCACTGTATTCATCCATTGACTTTGATGGCTTGATAAGCGTAACTAATGTGGAAGAATAACGAATTTTTTTGATAGGTAGACAGCATCCTTGTGACAGTGCAATTGTTTGTAAAGTCTGACGAGGTCGTTTGATTTTTTGTCAGGGTTATCTTTTTTAGCCAAACGTTTACTGAAGCAGAAGCTTAGTCATGTCACTGTGCATTTGGTCCCTGATGTGCTTGGGTGAGCTTAGTTTATGATGCATCATGTGGGAGAACAGTTAAGGATATTACCATTGTCAGAAATTGGGATTTTATAAACATTACTTAAATCTTCAGGATCATCAGTATTTTCCTAATATAGTTTATTGGTTATGAATTGCGATATTTTAATAAAAATTACAAATACATTATTACAAGTGACGTCATTCACGTTTCTTTCTATTAATAATTTACAGAAAAATGTTGGGGTTTTAAAATATTTTAATTTAGTATGCTGCAATATAAACCCTAAATTGTAAATCGTAATGTCTATATATATATGCCGGCTGGTCTAACAGTACAATGCTTGACTCGAATTTGGCTGGGCATGGTTTCGATCTCTATCACCGGCACTAAATGCGAGTCCACGTTCGGCTTTGCTCAAATGTCAACTGCTGAAGGATGTTTTCCGTACAACATTTAAAGTAGTAAACATTTTTTTAAATATTGATTTATTTGGTATTGTTTGATTTTAGTCGGGAAGTCAGGATGCTCGTAGTCGTGAAATGGCTTCGATAAAACTGGAGACGGCGTTGATTTCAGCTCAGTTGGATTATTACTGTAACGGTTTGTCGCAATTGGCTGGTCAAACAATGGGAAAATTGATGTTTACTAAGGCAATTCAGAACAGTACTCCTTTGAATTGAAAGGCCGAATTATTATTGTTATTATTTTTTGGCATAAATTTTGATAACAAGATACTTTTATTTGTTTTTTTCTATTACGCAACAAATGCACAATGCTTAGGAAAGAAACCTTTTTTGTGTTTCTTGGATATATGTATATACTACATAAATGGTATTTTAACTTTGTAAATGGTTTTATGAGTTTACACAATATGATTAATGGTTTGGGGAAGCATTTTTAAAAGCGGTATGAATTTTAGGCACTTAAAGTTTATTGTTTTTTTTTGAATTTAAAAATCTTATGATAATCTTTCTGAAAAGCAAATTTTAGAGTTGTGTAAGCCTTGTTCAACATGCTACAATTGAATGGATGGTTTCTAAACTATTATTCAAAAGCCGGAACGTTTTGTGAGATGCACATTTGATTTTCGGTGTAATGCCGATAATAAGATTGAAACTTGTTTTTGTAGTCTTGTTGATTTGTAACGTGAAATTTAGGTTTCTAGATCACAATTTATCTATTTACCAGTAAATTATAAAAACATGCTGCTAATAAATTGTTACTTTAAATTCTACTCTTAGATGTTCACATTAAACATCTGCTTGCTAGATGAAAATTAAAGCATTTTACTGTAAACTTTGTTGTTTTAGTGTTTATAAAAACGAGCAATTTTAGTAAAATGTATAACAACAATATTAATTTAATAATTTAAACTACTCGTAAGTAGTTTAAAAACTTCCAACTCCAGTTTTGCTCGGCCTAATACCGGTTTTGAAATAAAACAAATTTCTGCTCATTTAGTGTATAATTAAAAATTTCACTTGGTTTTGAAACGTTATGAATACTGTAAAATAAACTATTATTTGGATGTACATATATGTAGGGATTTATTGAATGTTCATTACAAATTAAATAAATAAGTTTGGTACTAAATGTTTGATTTTCTTAGAAGTGAATTTGTTTTTATTGAACATTCAAGTGCAACAAATCAACTAATTCTTTTGCTTCATGTTTTTTTTTGGATTTCAATCTAATTATTCATCTTATTAACAGTGTATTTAATAATTTATTTATTTTTACTACTTTAAATGTTTTACAGGCCACGCATCTTTCAGTAGTGGACAGTTTAGGGACGCCGAACGTGAGCACGCATTTAGTACCGGTGATGGGATTCGATCCCATGCCCATCGAGGTCCAAATCGAGCGCTATACCGCTAGACCATAACACAGGTAAAAAATTTTAATTGAATAAGCAAACTTTGTGATTAAGTGAGTTTTTTATTAAAGGAACGGAAATTATAAAGTTAGCTGCTCTGTTTTGGGTAAAACTACATATTGTTTATAAAGGGAGAAAAATTGCCATTTTCTTAAATAACTGAAAAATAAAAGCATGGTTCAAGTGACAAGTGAAGTAAAAAGTGAAAAATAGCTCAATCTCTGATGTAAAACATATTTAATACTAAAAATCTAAACCGAGTGGTGCATTGAATGAGAGCACACATTTACAGTAGTCAGTTGGTATATGATGATAGAGAAATGAAAAGATATAATTCTACGTATTAACAAAATGCGGTGGATTGTTAAGTTCCCTCAGATTGACCACATTATACACACTGAAATTATTTCGAATAAAAATATAAATGTCACTAATTAATATAAGTTTACAATTATTTAAAATATTAAAAGAGGTACTCCATTTCAAAATGTAACATTGTTTATTTTCCTTATATACATAGTATTTATCAGGCTTATCATTTTAAATTTTACTCTAGGCGGTCCAAATTCGGCTATTAAAGAGGAGGATTAAAACAGGTTATTAGTCTAACGTTTGAAAAGCATGAATATTGCTACGAAAACAATATGAAAGCGCCATTCTAGATAACTAAGTCATAGAAATGGAAATGTGATATTGATAAAAAACCACCTAGTTCTAAATGATTTCGATTCTTGCTATTTTTGTTATTGGTGACTTGATAACAATAATTGGACTCGCTTTTTTTTTGTAAAAAAAACCATCCTGATGAAATTGGGCATGTCCAAACCGATTTGAAAAGAAAGAGGTGACCAGAAACGTGCTTGGGCAAATGCTGATTGGAACTGTCTTTACGTTATTTTAACTGGGACATTATTATGGAAACAATGGCTAAGTCATTGAACTGACTTGTTTTTGCATTCCTTCAAAAAATCGGGATGCTATATGAGCCTGGAACTTATAAAGAATTGTCTGTCACAAATTAAATTATTGTTATTATTAAGTGGAACCATTAAATATATATATATATATATATATGATGACTGATTTTATAGGATTGATCTTTAGACCATATTCACTGGAAATTTTTAGAGGAAAATCTAATGTACGCTGCATTTGAGCTTCATTTTCACCTAGAAGAACAGCATTATCAACGTATTCTAAAACGGTGATGGGCTTTGTACCAACATGCACACAGAATGGCGTTTTCTTATTGTTTCCGTAGCAGTATAATTATTTTTACAGAGGCCAGGTTGTTAACCTTGCGCTTAAACCCTCATCCTTTATTCAGACTTGGGACTGGTCAGATTCAATTACTTCCGGTCCAAACTAGACGGAGTTATATATATATATATATATATATATCGAGCGCTGTACCGCTAGACCACTGCGGTATATATATTTAGTATGCCCAAAAATATTATTTTTAAAAGCAGTTGATCTTTCAGTCTGTAATAAAAATTATTTTATTTACAGCCATTTCAAAAGTTAAAGCAAAAATTTATAAGAGTATCAAATCTAAATTAATTTGATATGTCCGATTGTTTTTTTTTGTAAAAATAAATATTGAGAATTAAAATTAATGTAAAGTACTTAATAGTTTTTTATATATACTTAGAAATATTTATTTAAAAAGGTTGAGTCGGCCTTAATAGCATATTTGCCTCATGCTTATTTTTAATGCGAAAGGGTTTTGTATAAAATAATACAATAATATATATAATGTAATCAATAAGTATTATAACAAAAGATAAATCAATTATTAAAACTTTTAAAATGCGTTGTTAATATAGATGTTTATTAAGTATTTTTTTTCTATATTGTTAATAAAAAAACTGTCAATATTTGGACTATTCCACTAAATCCAACAAAATGGTCAACAATGTCTGTGTAAAAAAGTCGTACGATGCCAGGGGTGACTACTATTTGATAAAGTCTATTTCAATCAAACACATTTCTGAATCAATACCAAGAAAAAAACAAAAAATGTGTGAAAATAACAATGTGGAAAAACACAACTCAAATGGATATGTGTTCACAAATAGGCCTGGATACTGTAACAAATATGGAGAAAAAGGAGCAAAGGAATCGGAATTGGTAGAAAAATCCAAATTAAATTTGTATAAGTTGTCGTCAGCCATACTTTATGCTGGACATAACAATACAAACATTTATTCTGAAGTTTAATTTTATTTAAAATAAGATTTATTTAAAAAAAAATATATTTAATTTGATAGTATGTTATGATAAAATTGAATGATTTAAATCTACTGGTTAAAATAATAGGTCATCTAGACATAAAAACGTGATTTATAATAAAATCAAAGTCAATATGTTTTAGGTAATCAGATTAAATAATCTTAATAATTATCATCATTTAATCTGTCACAAAAAAGTTGAAACAATTTTGTCATAATAGTAATTAGGCATTTATTAAACTGCATTGTATTGTGAGAATGTTTTTAGGGATATATTTAAAGTTTTATTTTAGTAAATTATTTATTAATGCAACAGGCCAATCCTTAATAGTAATAATAATATAGTAGTTTTTAGCACACAAAATGTATAATTAGCAGTATCAAGCATTGGCCAAACAAAAAGTATTCGTAGTCGCTCCTCTGTTGCAGCTTTTGGACGTTGAAGTAAATCTTTATAAAATTAAAATAATATTTCTATCATCCAGCTAAAATAGCTATGGAAGTCCATCCATTACCCGGATGGAAAAGGAGACCAGGCGACCGACGGAAAATTTAGACGGACATTGTAGAATGCGAACTCAGTCCTTTTATTTAAGCTAAAACCCTTCGTCCCAATCAATTGGGCGCCCGTTTGCTTACCGTTTGCATCTAATAGATATCACTGGAGGGAGTTTAACTCGAAATGTAATTAACATTTTAAATCAGCACAGCACAAGTGTCTTTCATTAAGAGTACATTGTAAAAGTTGGTGTTTTTGCAGACGTTTGTAATTTGGATTACCTTGAGCGATAATAACCGGTAAGGGTGTTTATCCCCGATGGTGGTGATGAAACAAAAAGCAAAAAGAAACAATAATTTAGATATCTAACACACTATAAAAAATTACCATTTATTTAGACATATACTGTAAATATAATCAATATTGTTGACAATTATAAAACTATTAAAAATGCCGAAACTAGACGTTTTGTTTTATTTTAAGATACATGCAACTGAAAATGTTTAAAACTTTGAAAAAACTGCAGGTACAATAAGGGATGTCATGAATATAGTAAAAAGCAAAATTAAGATTAGGCTTAGAAATGTTTGAATATAATATGACAAGCAAATTAACGCACGTATTATAAATGTTATGTTTTAGCCCACATAGTTTTGGAATTAACAAAGGTTAATGAATTGGGTCACTACCCTTTAGTAACATGAAAGTTTATCAAAAAGCAAGGCCAAAATAGCTCAGATCGGAAAACCTTTGTTGTTCTAAATGTAAGTGAGCGGACTAGGATATAACAATGAATAATAGCAATACTTTATCTATTCAATTTTTTAATGGTAGGACTGCACTCTAAGTTCACCACCTCCGCACTACACAGACCAAGTATTTACACCAAAAGCATAATAGAATAAGACAAGATACGTACAATTCATTTAAATTATCCACGTTAATTTTATTATTATAGGTCAATTTAAATAAAAAATCATGCGATGTTTTTATTGTATTACTTCATTCCAACTACTTTAAATTAATCTGATTTAACATGTAGGTTGCTAAGCATTAAGTTCAAACTGACGAATAATAAACTGTTTTGCAATCAATCTAGACTTATAAATTATGTAAAATATGCTTACTATTCATTACTGAAAAAATACAATATGGAATATTGTTGTTCAATAATATTCTTTTCATATATTTATCTAAAACAGGTTTCTTGTAGAATGCATAAACAAAGATTTTTAAAAATAACAAAATTTTCTGCTTTATATGCAGGTTACTTTATCGTAAATAGCACAATTAAAAAATAATAATAGTTTACTATACAAGTGTTTATTACAAAAATAATATTTCATATTTTGAATCGCATTAATCATTATAACATTTATGGCATATGTTTATATATAGACTAGCTCTTTTGACGTTGGATCATAAATTGGCTGGTATTTTTTAAATAACTTTTCCAGTTCTCCAAAATATTGACTTCGTAAAGCGGCCACTTGTGAACGAGATGGGTTTTCATTTTTTTCACAAGGAATAGGTTTTCCCACTTTAAAAATAATAAAAATAAAGTTTCGATATTTTTTTTACAATTAATTACACTTTTTTACTCACAAATAATTGAAATAGCTTTTTACACCTTTTGTTTCAATTGCAAAAGATTAAGATAACTGGTTTAATTAGTTTCATTAATGTATAGTTAATATTTATATAAAATGTTGTTACATTTCAACTTATTTATTATTTTATATTAAGTAAATGTACTTACTTATTGTAGTTATTGGTTTTCGGTAAGGAAGTAATCCGCGTGCATAAACTAATGGTGTTGAAAAGGTCATTAATTTGGTAAAAGTGTTTTGAAATCGTCTAAGTAAGCTTCCATTTGGATTGCTTACTTGATTGTACATGTTAGTTTCGCCAAGAGAAATACACGGTATTAAATGGGTGCTACATTTTGAGAGGATAAAAATTACGCAATTGATAATTTGTATTATTTATTAAATCAAAAAAGGATACATATAAATTCAAAATATTAAAATTATTTTAATTTTATACTGAATATAAACAACTTTATTTTTTGTTCAGATAATATTAATTTTAGTAACCTAACCGTTTTTTATATTTTACATAACAATGTTAAAAATAAAGTTGTAATAGGTATCCATGTAAATGTAGTTGATGAGTTATTGATAATCAGTTATTTTGTTATTACTTTCATAATTACACAAATCGTCGAACAATTTCATTCATTTGTTCACAATTTGCAAAGGAAGGCAAAGCGATTTATGGAATTAGCAATTGCTTTTGTAATAAAACATCAACAAAAATGACGTAAATAGTTTGCTATCCTTAGCCAAATAACTAAAGCACAAATACTTTGCTTAGGTACTAATCCAAAATGTTCCACATAGAGGTTAGGAGTAAGGAATATAATCATTGTTGAAAACAAAATTTATACACAAACACCAGTCTTTCTCAAGCTCTCACATATATATTATTTTTATAAACAAATAAATAAACACAGTTATTTATTTTTGAACATTTCAATAATAACAATAACTATAATTTTATAATTTAAGTGTTTTACTAGTAAACGTCCATTAAAAAGTGATCATTTAGCTCAGTTCAACGAGAATCTGCATCTCATCTAAGTAGTGGAATTCAAACCATCTGTCCGCTAGAATGTAAAATTAAAAATTAATGCAGACACAATTCTCAATTTCCAACAATAAAACTAATTAGCTACAATGACTGTTTTGCATAAATCGATGGTTTAAAATAAAAGTTAATATGAATTTACCCCGTCATTAAGGCTAGTTTGAACATGCCATAACGTTTGCTTGTGTGCAGCATATAGGTACCGGGTTTGGAATCCAAAGCTTCAAATGCTCCACCTAAAACAATGACAATCATGTTTCCAGTTTTTCTAGATGTTTTGCCATTTAAAATACCGAATATGGCTTCATACGTGCAAGGAATTACGTCTAAAACAAATTATATAAATTTAAAATATGCCGTGTTGAAGGATGCTTATTTAAAGTTAAATTCTGGTTCAAAAACACACATAATTAATAACTTGCTTTCTAGTTTTAGTTACTACTTGTATCTAAAAAATGTATTGTGATTGCTATTATTATCAGTTTTTATAAAGAAAAGTAACTGAAGTGGTGTTATATATATATATATATATATATATATATATATATATATATATATATATATATATATATATATATATATATATATATATATATATATATATGATGTGTAAAACATACATTTACTAAGTATTTAGGAAAACAAAATTAATAATAAATCTACTACATAATTATAAAAAATCCCTTAACACTTTAAAAAGTAAATTAATATTTAAACAGAAAGGTAGCAAAAGCCAGTAAATCTTTACTAACCTTTTTAACAAAACAGATATTTGATTATTTCAATAACATTTTTTTTAAAGTTTTTGTTTTAATTATTATGAAATGTATTAGTATATATTCCAAACTTTTATTTTTTACATTACAACGCAATAAGTTAATTAATTGACTTTTAAAGTAGATTTATTTTAAAGTTTGTAAAAACTGTTTACTACTACAAATTTTAAAAGAATTTCAACGATAATTTTTCGATTACAAGTATTAAGCAATATTTTAAATTCATATTTATAAAAAATTTCATTATTTAAAATTACTGTTATTGATTACTTTTATCTTAATATTAAATAAAAATAGTTTTACCGTAATTTTAAGGTAAAATTATGTATTTGCAAATTATTCGTTTTTGTGTATAAAAGTATAAAAGCGATTAAGTTTTTTTATTTAAAATTTTTAAAACAAAAGTGGCATTCTGCTACATTGTTTGAGACTTTAATTGAGACAATTAAACAATATTTTGTAAAAACACAAATGAGTTATACGTAGTTTAATATCTAGTAAAAATAAAAATGATATTGTTGTTTAATGTTATACATTATTTTCTATAAAAAGTGTTTATATCTTTAAAATCTACATGCAATAATATAGAAAGATTACTTTCTATTTTGAATAAAATAAAAAAATAATTTTTAAATTTAAACTCTTAAAGAATATTATCAAATGTTAAGGGATAAAATATACTGTTATCAATTTTACTACTTGTATTGAGTTATTAATTAGTTATAGAAAATAAATGTTACGTTAAAGCTTTAATTACATTATTTTCTATATATATATATGCACTTATATTTTGTGCTTGTGACTAACAAGAATATACGAAATGAATTTATCTTATAGTTTATGTCTTATCTTATTTTTATTTAGAAATTAAATTGAAGTTGTTATGAACCATTGTTGAGATAAGAAAGGATCAACTGTAATACAAAATATTATTTTTTATTAAAGATACGGTGAACAACACGTTAAAATGTTTTGTTTACTAGAGGTGAAACAAGTTTGTAACGATAGCTTAATGGATGAGGATCGAACAATGAAATACTAAAAAACTCTAACGGATATAGCGTACTTGTTTATATATTCTACCTTGTAGCAATGACAATCGACAAAGATTGAAACTCAAAAATAACAAATATTATTTTATTACAAAAATTAACATTTAGTTTCTGTAATTAATATTCTTTAAATATTAACATTTTTGTTTTAATGTGTCAACATTTTATATCAATGGTAACGGCTATATAAACAACCGCTCCCAAGTCGTTGAACACTTCCGTCTGCTTCCGTCCAGTATCCCACATTTCGCTTCCATCGGTAATAAACATTTTCCGTCCTGTTTTTGCGTTCTTATTCATTACTTCACATAATTAGTAAAAACGTTAGATATTGGAGGAAATCGTGACTAGGCTCAATTCACGCAACCTTCGTCAACAAGCAACGTTGCTTGCTCTTCCAACCGCCCCATCACGCTAACTGGTTAAATCCTGCTACACGGCCTTTTTTGGAGTCAATTTCACTAAAACTTAATTAGACATTTTTTTTGTTTGCTTATACGTATTTTCTTACTATAAATCTATTAACTTCACTATTACAGAATGACATTTTTGTAAACTAGTGAACAGTATATTATATAGCAAACTCGTAACGTCATTTTTAATAGAGTTTACGGCTATTGTTAATTATAACAAAATCATAATAAACATTTTAAATAATTTTAATTAAAAAATTAAACATACTTAACAATCGTAAATATTCTCGATAGAATGGAATTAAAAAATTTATTTTTAATGTCACAATCCACGGTATAATTCCAGGAAATCTTTTTGAAAAATGATTACATTCTGTACCAAAATTAATCAATGCTCCTAAAGCAAATATTCCATGTGGATGATAAACGAGTAGGTAGTTTTGATTTGAATCGAGAAGCCCATGTGAAATTTCGAAACACTTGTCTTCTCCATTTTCATTTCTGTCAATTTTTGGTTTATTGTTTTCATTACCATTCATTATTTCGGATGTAATCAAATTAATTGGAAAGTAATTTTTAATATGCTTGAAAACACATAAACGGCGAAGAATTGACCGAGAATTAAACAATTGACCATTTCTCACATTTAAACTTTTCATCCAGTATAAATGATAACTAAAAATGATGACAAATAGAATCAAAAATTGACCAAAACGGGTTTGAATTTGTGTATCTTGAAGTACAAATGGAGTACAATCCCAAACACTTGCCGATTTGTTTGAGCTCAATTCCAGACTAACACTTAGCACAAGTTCATTACACAAGGAAAGCGTTTTGTAGATAAACAAAAACCATATTGACCAGAATATTGCTGGGGCCATTGTGAACAAGCCGATGAAGATGCTTACTGATAGGCATTGTAAAACATTTTGTTTCATTTCGTGCAGCCATACCATGCCATGAAACATGATAGTTTTAACTGATGTCGTGGTTGTCATTACAGATGATTTCAAAACAATAACATCTTAATAAATAAATAAATAAATAATTATACGACGTCCGGATTTAATAATCAAAAATTCAATTGGTTCAATTTTCAAAATCGACATTATTGAATATTATTGATTTTGTATACACTATATTGTCATAATCGGTTTAAATAGTTTAACTTTAATGCACTAGTACAATTTTATTGTACATTTGAAATAATGGTTTTTAAAATTAGTTTAATTAATTAATTAACTAAAAACTAAATAATTTACAAAGCATGACAAACAATTGTTTTTTACGATGACTATTTACATTTAAATTTGTTCCTAAAGTTGAACATTATTTTTAAACAATTTTACAAAATTATTTAATTTATAGATGTAAATATATATGTAAATATATTATTCTAGCATATTATATATAATATACAAAACCCTTTTGTTTTAAAAATAAGCATGGGGCAATAAAACAACAATTACAACAAAACAACAACCAAGTCTTGTTGGCATTGAAGATTCTACAAATCGAAGATTGAACTATTTTTCGGCTTTCAATCAACCCTGTCATCTGTGTAACTCTGTCATCCAGATACGTGCGATCATTTCTTTGCAGTTGTTTGCCGAAATAGCGTCCTCTTGATTGTTTCGGTAGTTGTATAATTTTTTTGCAGAAGCCAATTTGGTAACCTTGCGCTCAAACCTTCCTCCTTTATTCAGACTTGGGACTGGTTAGATTGAATCAATAACAACAACAACAATTATTATTATTATTATTAGTACTTTAAATGTTTTTAGAATCATATTTAATAAAAACATGTGTTATTTTTCTACTTATAGATTAGATTTGCATAATACTAAAATAATCTGAATTAAATTTAAAATTTTGAAAATTTAGACATTTGAACTCTTAATTAGTATATATATATTGGTAGCATTAACTTGTTTTACTATTATAGATGCAAAATAAAGTTCAGTTGTTAAGACTATGGTTACTGGACTAGATAAAATTGCATACTGTTTACTGTATAAACTTGATTTTTCTAACAGTAGTATGATTACTAAAATGTTTTTAACGGATAACATTTAGTATTAAATGTTACTTTTATGTTAAAAAATGGACAAATAGTAATTTAAAATAAAAGTGCATTATCTTATTTAAATGTTTTGTAAAAATGCACAATTTGGTTTTATTGTTGCATAAAATATTACAATTTTAATTAGGTTTATTATTATTATTATTATTATTATTATTATTATTATTATTATTATTATTATTATTATTATTATTATTATTAATTATTATTATTATTATTATTGTTTCCCGAATACTTTACAACAACCATTTTTCAGCAAGTTGAAATTTTAGTGAAGCAAAATGACAACCCCGATTTAGTGCCAGTACAACTCCATAAAACTTACCCATGCAGATCATCAAACATGTAATTTCTGTAAAAGAATTGAGGCTTATTCTCCAACAATAACAAATCCGATTTGAGGCAGCAATGACTTTCTTCGTGTTTCAAGAAACGTAACTGTGCAAAATCAAACAATAGACAGTTTCATCAACACTATTACTGAATTCAATTTTAATCCAGTTCAGTATTTGAAGCTTGGTTCAATCGTTTCGATTACATTTTTAACATCGATTTTAGGAATAAAGATGATGAATGAAAGATCAGAACCCTGTTAAAAAACTTAGCACTAGTGAACACAATACGTTCATTGATTACATTCTCCCCAAAGCATACACAGACTTGTAATCTAACGAGACAATACAATGTTTGTCAAAAATATTCAGGGATCAATCAACAATGATCAGTACACGTTATTGTTGTCTATAATTAAGAAAAATTGAATCAAACGATTTCGTCACTTTTGCTGGCTTAGTAAAGAAAGAATGTGAGCAGTTTAAACTAAGTCAAATGTCAGCTAATCAATTTAACTGTTTGACATTAACTTCTGGGTTGCAGTCACAATACGGTTCCAATTATTTTCAAAACTGGAAACAGATTCAGCGTTAACAGATGAATGTCAACGGCTGCCTAATTTAAAACAGGACTCAAAACTGTTCGAACACACTATTACGGCAAAAGTAACTGAAAATAAGGAGAATCAAGTGCCAGTCAAACCATCTGCAGCGTGTTGGAATCGTAGTTTACAGAATAGGTGTAATATTTGTGACGAAATTGACCACAAAAAAGAATACTGTAGACATTATTCTATCAAAAATAAGCAATTTTAGAAGTAAATAGAACTCCAATAAAAATGATGTTGGACACTGTATCAGATATTTTTTAAGTTAAAGGAAAACACAGATTAAATTAGGAATACCGCTTCTATCTCCAACGTCAACTATTGCAATGAACGCGTTAGGATAAAGTATCATCTTCATGGGTGTAATATTTTGTTCATTATCGTTCGCCGATGAAACAATTAATTATGAATTACATGTGGTCCGTGAACAAGACTTCAATCTATTTGGCATTAATTTAATAGCAAAATTTAATATTGAACGTTTGTCAATAATGGGACTATGTTAAATGAGTAAAATTGGAATTGTTTAAAAAAACGAGAAACATTTAGCAACTACCATCAACAATATTTGTTCAAAATACCGTGATATTTTGAACATTTGCTTGGTTCGTGTACAAAAACCGAATCACATTTGCAAATACGTCCAAATTTAACGCCAGTATTCAAATAAAGAAGACTGGTACAATATACAATAACTGTGAGTAGGTTTGTAGCACTTCATTAAGACTTGTCAAGAAATCGGCGCGTAACCGAATAGAACTATTTGGTTTTTTACAACAACAACAGGTGCTGCTCAAGCAGAATATTATACTTGTTCATTAATACCTAAATGTTTTGATCGATCGAGTTTTTATCAATTATTTCAGTGTAAACGTGTGCGAAACCGGACGGGGGCCCGCATTTAGTATTGTTGGTAGGGATATATATATAGTATCAGTCAATAAGATTTATTTTTATACAAATTAAGAATTAGTTAAGTATTATAAAAATGTTTATTCATTGATGGATTCATTTAATTAAAACCGAAATATTGTATTGAAAAGTGAAGATATTTACAATAATAAATTTATTGATTTGTGCCTAGTCTTAAAATCATGTGGAAGTAAATAAACACATGTAATCAATTTTGTACTTTTAGTTGCATTAATTTAACCACAATACAATTAATATGCATGTTAAAATAATATGCACTTTCAACCAGTGTAAACTCCAATGTACTCAAGCTATGAGAAACATTACATCTGGTTTTAAAGTTTTAAGTGACTTATATGGAGCCACATGTTGTCACTAAAAGTAGAAATTATGCAGCCTATTTTAAACCAATGTGTTTGTTTTAAAATGTACCGTTATTTGGATAATACTAACAGTGAACATTAACTTAATGTACAAGGTTTTACTGGTTTTATTATTGTCCATTGTTTATTAAAACATTTTTGCTCTATTAACCACTTTTTAAACCGGTAGTAATAAATAACTAAAAACAAACAACGGGCATAACCTAAATTGCTAAAGTTATATGGTTCGAAGCGGACAAAATTATAAAGAAAAACGATTCAAATGATTTTATCAATTTTTATTATTATAACAATTAATTTTATTATCATTATTATTGTTATTATTGTTTATGCATTTTGTTTTAATGTATCGAGTTCTCTAGAAGCTTCTTTTAGTTTCACTTTTGATTTGTGTACGTGACCGTAAGTTTCAACTAATAAGCGTTCCTCCATTGTTCGTCTTCTTTTTATCTAGTTAAGGTAGACGGATTAAATGTTCAAAGGTATAAGCGGCATCAGTGCAAATAGTAATCAGGAGTCAAATCATTATCCGTATTTGTCAATTCGCCAAAGGTTTATTCTATTTATTTATTTCTCTCAATAAAATTTATCTTTTCAACAAGTTGTGTGGAGTTAATTTAAAGTTTATTAAATGATGGCATTATGCTCTACTGCTAAAACAAAAATTGATGTATATTATTAATACACATTATTTTTGTAAATAGAGCTTCTGAAACAATATTGCTGGAATTAGCAAGAGTTAGATATTTCTACAATAAGCATTAAGTGCTGAATGTTTCAAAGTATCGTGATGCATAAATTTTCTTATTTGATGGCGGGCCCTCGAACGGCTGCGCTACATTTTCAAAAAACATCGGAAAATGACAAAACATATGCACAATTATATTTTACATTGATTAGCAGTACTTCTTTTTTTTTCTTTAAAACATTTAAAATACACATGTTTTTTCTATTAAATTATAACGATTATGATAACTTCTCAAAGAATTCGTTTTAATAGAACATTTTTACTTCA